>CM038795.1:99882869-100482869 GCA_021764765.1 Vicia sativa | reverse complement strand
ATATAAATGAAGAGAAAGTTTTAACTGAAATCAGTCTTTCAAAAGACATAGATGGCTTCCATCCTTTGAACATTCGCAAGCTTGCAATGAAAGGAATAGACCCTTTGTTTCTTCCATGCACTCCCAAGGTAAATACTCTTGATTCTGAAATACTTTGGAAAGAACTAAATTGTGTTAGTTAGACAATGATTCCATGAATTTTGCACACTTATTTTTCTAATGTAGGGTAGATTGTTGCAGTTTATGATTTCACTAGTTTTGATTTTAATGGTCCATGCTGATTAAGGACATAAATTTACAAGTTAGCTTTTAAAAAAAAGTTTATTTTTCTTGTTATAAATTAGTATAATTAAAAAACATATTTCATTTAATCATTTTATTCTAAAATATTTATATTTTTTAAAATTAAATTAAATGCATATTACATTTAATTTTAATTTAATTTCTCTCTTTCTTATTTCTTAAACAACAACAAATTAAAATCATTTTTGCATCATCTTATAAAACATATTTCAACAAAGGCAAAAAAAAAATCACTTTTTTAATAGATGTGAAATATTAGCTTTTTTTGTAAATTATTAATGAAGAGTATGCTACTTCTACGCAGGCATGTCTTGAACTATTATCACGAAGTGGTGTAAGTATAATAGGAAAAAAAGCAGTTGTGGTCGGTAGAAGCAACATAATTGGATTACCAGAAAAGTTGTCAGAAAGTTTATATCTTGATTCATTTTGTCTAGGTAAAATTGTAGAATTTACTTTTAAAATAATAAGAGTTTCATAAACTTTTCAAATTCAAAAATATAATGGATTTTTTAAAATTTGACAAAAAATAATGTAAGATTGAGTTTAGAGGGAAAATCCAATGATTTTACACAATTTCACCTTTTTCGTAACAATTTAAATTATTTAAAATCGTTCTAAAATACTATTTTATTTAATAATATTTTTACATGCGATTTACCACAAAATATTAATCTAGAACGTAAAATCTATAGAATTTAAATTTTAAATCAAGATTTTAACACTTTTGATTACCAGCTTCGTTGCTGCTTTTGAAAGCAGATGCTGCTACAGTTACCATTGTTCATTCACATACAGATAAGCCAGAAAGTATCATACGTGAAGCAGATATTGTTATTGCAGCAGCAGGACAGGCAAAGATGGTAATTTTGTTGAGAAATGTAACTTATGAATAATGTTGATATATTTAATCTTTTAAGTTGGTCTAACTCATAATAATATTTTACTTTGTTTCTAGATCAAGGGAAGCTGGATAAAACCTGGAGCTGCAGTGATAGATGTTGGCACAAATTCTGTGAATGACCCAACTAGAAAATCCGGTTATAGAATTGTTGGAGATGTGGATTTTGAGGAAGCATCTAAAGTTGCTGGTTGGATTACTCCTGTTCCTGGTGGTGTGGGTCCTATGACAGTCACAATGTTGCTGAAGAATACCTTGGAGGGTGCTAAGCGTACCATTGTGCAGAATAACTAAATATTCCTTTAATTTTAATAAAAGGGAAGTCACTCTTCATTTTAGAATCGGTAAATTGATGTATTTTGCTATTGAAAGTTGCGTTGATTCTGCTAAAATTTTCAAAGTGTAAGTAAGTCACATGTAATGCATAAAGGTTTTTTTTAGGCCTGAATCTAACTATTTTGAAAATCTGAGTATAATTTATTAACTTACATAAAAATTTATTTTATTTGAACATTTTTAATAAAAATGAAAAAAGGAAAGACAATTATTTAATCAAGAGAGTTCATTATCTTTAAAAAAAAAACCAAAAGCCTTCAAAATGAAATTAGTGATTAAGTAAACACCACCGTTTAATTGAGAATGACAGAGAGCATGAAAATGGAAAGTAAATGTGACAAACCTGTAAATGCATAAACGTTTGAAACAGTAAAATCATAAGAAAATGTGGAAAGAAATCTATTAGTTTTATTAACGCTCCCGGAGTTCTTCAACTCGAGACATCTGCTAGCATGAATTGAATACAACACAAATAAATGTTTTAGAAGACAAAATGAGAAACCAAAATCCAACCATTTGTAGAGAGAACGTAAATTACAAAGCAAAACAACCAACAACATTGACAAATAAAATGTTTGACATAATGCACATGAATTGAATTTCAAACAGGAAGTTAACTTTTCTATGAGCCTTTTTAACAGGAAAAGTAACCATAAACTAAAACAACACATCAAGCAAAGATGAGAATCAGGGTGTTCCATATCCAACCTCAGCAATTTCCTATACAACACCTCAAACAACGATGAGAATCAGGGTCTTACCTTGAAATCTGAAGTTGTGAAACCTAATCAGTATGGGGTTCTGTTGTTCAACTCTGAGTTTTTGGGTTCCACTAAGCATTAGTGAATCCATTGAATTAACCTACAAAAGCAAACTCAGATTTGAATTCAAGTTAATTTCACATTACAATGAGAATTGCTACGATGAAAATTGATTTCGCGGAGAGTGAAGTGACAAATATCAAGCTTGTGTGAGAAACTGAACTCCTCGGACAAACTGAAGCTTATGGTTACTTTTCCATAAGCTTCAGTTTAGGAAGAGGGAGGTAGATGAAGAACAGAGGCAGGAGAGGAAATCAATCGTTTAGGGAACATGAAAGGTTGTACTTGGAAAGTTACAGCACATTAATTAGGACAAATTTTCAATGGATTTTAGGCTCAAAAAAGTTCAAACATGAGATTTAAATCAGAAGTTGTGATTGGATATAAGCAAGAAGGGTATATTTTATTTTTCCAGAATATATTGTCTTCATATTATATGGTAGATAATGAAATGTCAAAAAATTTATCCACTTTAAGCCCTTTTTTTCTTTTTTTTTGTAAGCAAGATTATATATATATATATATATATATATATATATATATATATATATATATATATATATATATATATATATATATATATATATATATATATATATATATATATATATATATATATATATATATATATATATATATATATATATAGAGGATAATTACGAGTTCTCCAACCTGTTTGCACCAAAATGGGAAAAAAATCTAATAAAAAAAAAAGATTACTAACCAATTAGATTTATTCGAAAAATATCAAATGATTTTTGCTAACTCATAAAAATTATAATTGGGATTAATATTTCTTCTATAAAAGACCACTTCTAAACCAAAAAATTTATACTCCACACTTTATTATCAACACTTCAACCGTTTTGAAAATAAATCTCATTCCGCAACAACCAAACAGTCCACATAATTTCAAGCCAAACAATTCCTGATTTGGCTTTCCTAACCTTCTTTCCTTTACAAATGGACTTCACCACTATTTCTTCAGGTTTACTGACCCAAAAAGCTACTTTCTTCCAAATAGACTTCACCACTTTGCAATTAAAAAACAAAAAAAATTCCCTATTCTCAACTTTAATACCACATAATGCACACTTTAAAATATTTAAAGAAAAGATATATTTTTTCAACAAAAGATTATTTATTGGAAGTCTATGTACAAAAAAAAAAAAAATCTCCAAACAAATGTCTTGATCTTTTAAAGAACCTCCATGATCCAAATCTTACTCAACACTTCATCTTATCAAAATCAGACTCACCAATGACAACAACACCTAATCTTGTTTCGAGGAAAGCAAGACTCAACGGAATAATCAGAGAAACTGAAATCTCTTTGATTATGTGACTATGTCCTAATTTTGCATTCTAGTCCTAAAAAAGAATGAGTATGTGGCTATGTTTTGATTTGTTAAGTTTAGGGGAGGTAAAATTGATTACAAAATTGTAGAATAATTTTTATATGTTTAGATGTTTTTGGATACAGTTGAATTTTACTTTCATAATTGATTCTTATTGGTGTTTTTACCTCTACTTTAATTTATATGAATGCAATCAAAAATAAATTATTTTATATTCAACTAACTCGTGAATAAATATTTTAAAAAATAATTAAACAAAATGAGTAGATGACTTTCCAGTTTCAAACTGTTAAAACTGAATTCATTTGATTTAAAATAAATTTTAAAAAAAATTATTTGTGATTGAATATATTTTCAAAATGATATTAAACTTAAACTTCTTGTACCTTAAAATCCTGACCGTCCATCTCAACAGTTGGAAATTTGGCAAAAACCGAATGGTTAAGATTGTGACGAGGATGTTTGGATAATAGAAAGAACAAAAACAACAGTAACAAACACAAGATATGAAACATGGTGACAATGGCCATGGTTGCAGCGCAACCATTCCTGTTCTTCTCGTCACAATCAAATTCCAGAATCTCAACAACAACAACAACAAGACCACACCTTCCCCTTCCTCAATTCACATCCATTCTTCTACGTTCACGCAATTCTAAGATTCAGTTTCCACTCATTTCATGCTCTTCATCACAAACCCCAGAAACTCAAACTCAAACTGCTGAATCTTGTGTCAATTCGGGTCTTCAACTTTTCTCCAAAGGAAAGGTATAGTTTACTATCTTCAAAATTTCATTTTTAGTATTCAAACAATGATGTTTAAGTTGATTCTTTTTTGTTGTGGATTGTTCAGGTTAAAGATGCTTTGAATCAGTTTGAAACAGCACTTTCTTTGAATCCAAATCCTCTAGAGGCCCAAGCTGCTTTCTATAACAAAGCTTGCTGCCACGCATACAGGTATAATACTCTCTCCATGCTAGTATAAATGTTACAATGAATGAATGTGGTTTTCACTTTTTTGTAGGTAATTATTAATTCCACTGGTCTTACAAATTTCTTGAAACTGCTCCTATACTTAGTCTGCATTTTATGGCAATTGTGTTTGTCATTATAATTTCCATTGCTTTCATAAATTACTGAGTTTATTATAGAAATTATGTTTGTGGGCACCGAGTTTAGTATATGAAATTTGAGTTGGAGATTATATCATCTCACAGATCACGTGGTTTAATTGAAGGGAAAATAGAAAACGATGGAGACCATATCTTGGGTATGTGATACAAAATTATAGAGAAATAAAGGGATGTGAACCATCAAATTCAAGTTGGATGGCTGAAATAGAGGAGTGCTTTAGGAATTTTGTGTGACACAAAGATACCGCTCAAGTTGAAGGAATTTTTTTTATTGGTCTGTGGTAAGGACCTACGATGTTGTACTTAACAAAATGTTGGAGGCTAAGAATCAACACAAGATAAGATTAGGATGTTGTATTAAGTGTAGCAGAGATGAGGATGTTGCATTGGATGTGTGGTAAGATTAGACCGAAAAAGATTAGAAATGACAATATTAGAGAGAGAGTTGGGGTAGCACATATAGTAGAAAAGATGGTGGAAAATAGACTTAGATAATTTGGGCATGTAGAGAAAATACGTGTAGATTTTGTGATAAGAAGACTGCATCAGATGGAGAGGAGTCAAAAACTAGAGGTAGAGGAAGGCCTATAAAAACTATAAGAGAAGTTATAAAAAAAAATCTCTAGATTAATGATTTGGATAGAAGCATGGTTTTGGATTGAATATTATGATGAAAGTTGATCCATGTAGCTGACTCCACTTAGTGAGATAATGCTTGGTGGTTGTTGTTGTAGTATGGTAGTTGTTATAGTTCATTCATACTCTGAACAAATTACTTGAGTCGTGGGATTTTATCATGTGAGATGGTAAGGAGAAGAACCTACTTGCTATCTCTAGATGTCCTTGGTGAGTTTTCATTCATGATTTTGCGAAGTTTGTAGGTGTTTTTGATTAAATTGTCTGTTGCTTGAACTTTCTAGATATGACAAATGATAGTATAAATAAAATTAATTGATTTACACAGGAAAAGCTGGCTTGCTTAAGCTTCTGCTTTTTCATCTTTTCTTTCTAACTTTGATGTTGTTTGGTGACTATTTGTATGAAGAGGAGAAGGAAAGAAAACTGCTGAATGTCTTCGCACGGCTTTAAGAGAATACAATCTAAAATTCGGCACAATTCTCAATGATCCAGACTTGGCCGCCTTCAGAGCTTTGCCTGAATTCAAAGAACTACAAGAAGAGGTTTTCTAATTAGTTCCCAAGGATTTTGCAATGCTAAGTTGTACCATCTTTATATGTTTTATTTTAGTTGTCAAGAACAACATTGATTTTTAATGCTTTTCTGTCACGTAACCAGGCGAGGCTGGGTGGGGAAGATGTCGGCTCCAGTTTTCGAAGAGATTTAAAACTTATCAGTGAAGTTCAAGCCCCATTTCGTGGGATTAGGAGATTCTTTTATGTTGCATTTACAGCTGCTGCAGGAATATCATTGTTTTTTAATGTACCGAGAATATTGCGTGTGATTCAAGGTGGTGACGGTGCTCCTGATCTCTTGGAAACCGCTGGCAATGCTGCCGTTAACATTGGAGGTGAAAGTGACCTATTTAACTTCCTGATAAAAACAATTCAGGTTCAATTTGTCTTTGCATGTTTTCGTGTCCGTGATTTTACTGCAATTTCAATGTGTAAACCTTAAAAAAGACCTTCTACATTGCTTCAATAAACAACTAAGCACTGGAATCAATCAACAATGTGCAGGTATTGTTGTTTTTGTGGCATTATTCCTTTGGGAGAATAAAAAAGAAGAGGAACAGCTTGCGCAAATATCCCGAAACGAGACACTATCAAGGTTGCCTTTGCGCCTGTCAACTAATCGCGTAGTTGAACTCGTGCAGCTAAGGGACATTGTTAGGCCGGTTAGTATAACAGACATTCTTCCCCTTCTGCTCTTTATCTTGTTATTGTGAACGTTCTATGTTTAACTTAGGTTTGGACTTTAGGTTATAATAGCTGGGAAAAAAGAATCAGTGACTTCGGCTTTGCAAAGAGCAGATAGGTTTCGCACTGATCTCGTTAGACGCGGTGTTTTGTTAGTTCCTGTCATCTGGGGAGAAGGTACAGAAACCCAAGTTAAAAAGAAAGCAGAAACCAAAGTTAAAAAGAAAGGTTTTGGCCCTCGACCAAAGGCGGCCAAGGAACTTCCATCCATTGGGGTAAGATTTGATATAACCATGCACCTTCATGAACCCTTTTCTTTTATCCAAAGCTTTTGTTTCTTTGGCGAAACGAAAAGTAACCATAGAATTTTGCTAGGAAGATTTTGAGAAGCGGACACAGTCCATAACAGCACAATCAAAACTGAAAGCTGAAGTTAGGTTCAAGGCCGAGGTTGTATCGCCAGCCGAATGGGAACGGTACTTAGTTCCGATATCTTGTTTATACATTTGAATTGCCTAAATTCAACATATTGAAAGAGTGGATTGATGTCAACTAAGAATTGCTAATATGTGTTAATTGAACTAGGTGGATAAGAGATCAGCAGGAGTCTGAAGGAGTTCCTGTTGGCGAAGACGTGTACATAATACTGCGCCTAGACGGGCGAGTTCGAAGATCAGGGAAAGTAAGTGCGATTTCATAGAAACTCACCATTATCAGCAATCTGTATACACTAATATATGCTAATGCATTTGCAGGGTATACCTGACTGGGCGAAAATTGCGCTGGAGCTGCCGCCAATGGATGCAATTTTAAGCAAACTGGAAAGATGACAAGTAGTATTATGTTGCATACTTTTCTTCTGGAATTTGGAGGGTGCAATTTTATCTTATTTTATTATTTCACAATGCAATGTTTATCTGTGCCACTAAACTAAGCACTGTACATTCACTCCTCTACTATCACAACAGTAGACAGTTGCAAAGTAAATGTTACAACTGAGATAGAAAATTACAATTGTAAAGCAAATGTTACAATTGCAACACTGAGCATTCTCCCTTATCCTGCCTATGTTACCTCCATCACCTATCCTAGCTATAAAATAGAATTTATTTGGAGATTCCAATTCCTTTGATAGAAAGATTATCTATAGTACAATATATATGGCGAAAATATATTCTAGTTGAAGGTGAAATTGAATGGTAAAACGCAGTCTGAAACATTTAATGGCAAACTGTGAAACGGTCTTCTGCTTTAGTTCTATGGTGGTATGACCCTCAAGTCAATAAGGTCCGTAAGTGATGAATTTATGTAAGACCATAAGTGAATTTATGTAAAAATTGTGCCGCACAGGACTCCACTTAATAAAATAAAACTTAAAACTTGATTGTTGTAGTCATTGTACAATAGGCTCTTGGGTTAAGACTCTAGAGTCTTCTTCAAGAGGACATTTGTCAACAACTTCTAACAGCCGGTAATATGGTGCATCTACCTTTAAGACGAGTATATCTTTTCGGGAATTTCTTAACACACTCTACACTTTTCTAACGCGTTGAAGAATTTTTTAACGCACTTTATACTTTTCTAATGCACCGCACAAAAGTATTTAAATGCTTCTAGATTTCAAAGATATATCTTTGTGACGCACCAAAATGCAATATCACAAACTTTTTCGGAGTTATATTTCTTATTTCAAACTAGGAGTATGTTTCCGGAATAATGTCTTATATAATGCAAAAAAAAAACAAAATTGAAATACACCAAACTTCACAAAATCAAAATACAATTGATATCATAAAATAAGCAATATATAAGAGATTTTAACATAGATCAAACATTACACTTCAAAATCCAGGTGGACATTGCAACATCCAGGTAGACATTGCAACATCTTGATAATACTATCGACTAGTCTCAAAATAGTCGCATCCAGCTCGATCGAAACTTTTAATTTTAAACAGAAAAAGATTATCCGCATAACCCTTAAATCAGCGGCAGTTCTCAGCTCATGGTTGTTGAACTCAAGCTTCCTTTCTTTGTCAAAGGATGGTGAGTGGTACTCAATCTTCACAATTTTACGATTGTAACCATATGGTAGAAGGTTCTACAATATGTATCGCAGACCTTCAATAGGGGTGTACTCGTTGATCTTAAATTTTCGAGATGGTGTATTGTTGATAAAATGAACATTTCCAACATGCTATTTGATGTTCATTATGGTTTCTGTGTTTTGGCATGAAACAATATGACAAATGAGCTTATTTATAATAGTGAGATGATATTATCGACCATACAAACCCTATCTGCTGACAGAGAATGTATCGGAGATGTAACTCCGAAACCGCCCTTATTTATTCTAGAGATGCATCTCCGGAAACTTCCCCGGTATTAAAAAAACAGAAACATAAGCAATAAATTGTATTGAATGTTGGTATTTTTGGACAAACCGTAAAATACTTATATTCCACAACTTACATTAAATCTCATATACAATAAAATGATAAATAAGTACTTAAATGATCTGAAATAATTATCGTCTGCCAAATCTATAAGTGGTACCCCCTTTGACTTTTCCTTATTTTTTCTACTTCAATATTGTTCAATTTGGTGTACTCTTGCATTCTTTCGGTCTGACCAAGTCTCAGATTGGATTGTATAATGATTTGTCCACTCTGGTGATGTAAGTGGTATAAGGCATCTCGATTTCAAATACATTTGAAAAAAATGTCACGGATTTGAAACTCACCCAACACAGGTGATACGATAATTAGATTTTGGTGGTGGAGCAGTGCATAGTGGAAAAAGTTTCCGAGAGACCGTATCATATAAGATTAATACACACTCTCTCATACGCACTTGATATGAGATGACTCATCTCAGGGAAGCGTGATAAATTTCTTCAACTTTCTCTTTTTTTTAGCACCCGTGTGTATGATTTTGTATTGCTCCTCAACTCTCTGGTAAAAGTGTCACGAACAAGTTGGTGATCCTCTTCCTCTTTATCGGGCAAATCAGAAACAACCTAAAAATCAAAGTTACTGTCACCCCTGACATTGGCGATCTAACCGACATGTCTTTAATAAATGATATTTTTGATAGAAAATATTTGAACTGTCAAAATGGGTTACCCGACCCATTTAGGACCGACCCTCATGGGTCTGGGCTTTTTAGGACTGGGCCAAAAAAATCCTATTGTAATATGGACATCAAAATTACTACTCGAGTCCGACGCTAGATAGGCTTCGGACTACCCGGTCCTAAACGAACTTTATTTAATAAAAAAATTAAAGTCAAAAAATCCATAACATTGACTATAAATAAAATAAAAAATTATATAATTCTAAATATAATTTATTTTTAAGTACTATATTATATTTATAAATGTTATAAGGTGTTTTTAGATACAAGGCTAAATTACATTTTTGGTCCCCCTATTTTAGTATTTTCACGATTTTAATCCTCCTATTTTATTTTTAAACACTTTTGATCTTCATTCCCATTTTGCCTACAAAAAACGACTATGTTTCACTTTTTAAAATAAATGTTTTTCCTTCTTTGTAATTGTATAACACACAACTGATATTTTATTATATGTCACGTATTTTAAAAAATGACATATAAGCGTTTTTTTTGTAGTCAAAGTAGGGATGGGGGACCAAAGTGTTTAAAAATAAAACAGGGGGACGAAAATTATAAAAACACCAAAATAGGGGGACCAAAACTGTAATTTAGCCTAAATACAATATATGTCTACATTATAGAAATTGATATTAAAAATATTTAACATAAGATAAACTAATAGAATACGAGAAAAAATATTGATTATATTAATGTATAATATTGAAAAGAGAAGGATTGAATAGAATAAAGATAAAATTTAGTGAAGTGAAAAAAATTAATGTGTTATTTTGAAGTAACATATATAAGAATTAACATAATATTTTTTTTTAATTTTATAGCAATGTGGGGCTAATGGGCTACCCAAAGCTCATATAGGCTAGTCCTAATAGATAGCGGACTTTTTAGGACTGAGCTCTAATTTGAAGGCTCGGACTATAATTTTTCGAACCTAGCGAACTGATTTATATGGACTAGCGCATTTTAACAACTTGACGGGAAACGAGGTGATGCATCTACCTCTAAGACGAGTATATCTTTTGGAGGGACTACCTCTATATGTCGGCCTATACAGAACTCTAACAACTTCTAATAACGCGTCTTGATTCTTATTCTAGTGAACAAACCAACCCACCCTTGAATTATGATTATTATAATCCCTTGGAGTATTCAGTTGATTTTATAAAAAATAATAATAATAAATAAATAAATAAATAAATAAAAAGTAATCAAACCTTAAACATTTAAGCTATAATAGAGATGATTGGTCGATGTTGTTGTGCAAATTTCCTCTCCGAAGAAACTTGACTTGGATGAAGCACAAGCCACAAGCTATTCTTTCCAGAAGCTGGTTCTCAATGTCAATTGGCCAATGGAATCTTAGGGATAAAACACACTCTTAGTGGGCAACACAAATTCAAACCCAACATCAAGTTTTTTAAGGGCTTAGACACAAACACATTGTTGAATTAGACATATGCGTAATTCATACATATTAAACTTTCATTATCAACTTTCAGTTAATGCTTTGAATCCGAACCTAGTTTCATCCATGCCTCCTTCATTCTCAACATCATTTTCTTGGTAGGTTTTCTACTCTTGTCTTTTACCAAACATTCTTCTCATTAATTATAGCACATTTGAACTTGTAAATCTACCTTTGTGGATTATCAACTTTCTCCATTTGTTATTTTTGTTATCTAATACTTGATAAACAAGTTACTTACCCACTCTCACTCCCCAAGTTTGCTTCTATAAAATGGTGGAATTAAAATGAATGAAAACTTGAAAGCATAAACAAGAATAAGGAAAACCTTCACCATTCACCACCATCTCCACAGAAACAATGACAAATGCTTCTTTTCTCCAACTAGCTTTCTACTTGTTTATGGTTTCCATGTTCATCTTTTCGACCACCACAAACGGCGCAACAGACAAGCACCGTCTAAGGTGGGAGGCGACAACAACACCAACATGCCAAGGCTCCATAGAAGATTGCATAGAAGAAAATCAGTTTGGAATGGAATTTGAGTCTCACCGACGTATCCTAGCAACAACAAAGTATATAAGCTACAGAGCACTGCAGAGGAACACTGTGCCGTGCTCTCATAAGGGTGCATCCTATTATAACTGCAAGCCAGGGGCAGAAGCTAATCCTTACACCCGCGGCTGCGCCACCATCACCCGTTGCCGTAGTAGCTCTTAGAAGAAGCTTAACTTTCTTTCAAAGATTCCTCTATAGTTATGATGATTTCAGGTTATGTATGTTTTACTTATGGTGTTTGTTTCCTCCTTTGATTTCCGAAAGTTTATGTAAACTTAACTTAAGACTAATATTGTTGATATTGTAAATGGACTGTCTTCTCTTAATTACTTTCCCTGTTTGTGATAACTACAACAAATGAATAAAAAATCAAGAGCGTGCAAATAAAACGGGCAGAGAGGAGCAAAGTAATAATATGGCAAATTTCTCACTCAAATCAGAAAAAGAAAATTATTCAACAGTACTATAATTTAACAGAAAGATGAACTTTAGCTACAAAAGAGAGTGCACTCATGTTCCATGACATGTATCTGAATTCTGAATCAATTCTATACTCACAAGATACAGGGACAAAATCCTGATGTATCATGAGACGTTAAATAAGGTAGTTGTATGCTACTCATGCAGAACCTTCTTTGTTTGACTCTTCTTCCTCTGGCTTAGCAGTGGCCACAGGTGATGGAGAGCTCTCCACTCCCATCTCTGCTCTTAGGTCATTGATGCTTTGCTCCAACTCATTTATACGGCCTCCCATATCATCAAGTGCAATGAAGTCAAGGAGAACATTTTCTCAACATTTGAGCAATTATGATTGAGAAGTAGAAATGCTAGTTAGAAATGATACATTTGCTAGTTAGAAATGATACATTTTTGAAAATAATGAAAACAATTTTTTGGCATTTTCATTGTTTCGAAAAAAATGCAAACAATTGTTCGCTTCAAGAGTCTAGTATCTCCTTACTAGCAAGTATAATTAACATACCATTTAAACACCATATAACAAAACTTAATCAACCAACTCTCCAAAGATATTCCTTGCAAAATTAGTACACAATAGTACAGGTTGGTGATATTAAGAAACTATAGATCTTTTGTGATTTTACCTATTGGAATGACAACATTTATGGGGAAAAAGCTAGATCAATATCATGCATTACCATTTCAGAAATTAGTTTGCTTAGCAGATTCCTACTTAACAATGGTTTCTTTATCATATCAACAACTTGAAGAGTATCTGAAAAGGATATTCTTTGAAATGATGGAGTCAGACATTGTCTGGAACCTAGTTTGCTGTAAACAAAATTCTTGTTAGCAGCAGTTAATTATATATTCAAAATAAGCAATGCAGCTTCATGAACCTATACAACTCACCATCTGCTGAAGAAGATTTTGCACCTGAAAAAAGAGAATGGAGACATATGTCAAATATAATACCTCCTTTGTTTCAAAATGACTGTCGTTTAAGGTTTTTGCACACAGATTAAGGAATTCAATAATGTTCTCATAAGACATTACACTTTTACAAAATTAACCCTATTAATGCATTGGAAGTTGTGTAAAGAAGAAAAAGTAAAGGGCACAATCGGAAAACTATCAATCATTACTACATTGAAAAGTGAAAATGATAGTCAATTTGAAACACAAATTATTTGCTAAAACAACTGTCATTTTGAAACAGAGGGAGTATCTTTAACACCGACGTCTCTGAAAAAAAAGTGTGTCAGTGTCGATGTCTATGACTCTGTCACCAACATTTGTGATTACATTCAATTTACTCATTCTTTCAAATTATTACCGGTGTCAACATGTGAGTGTCTTTCAAATTAGAACAAAAAGCATTAGTCTTTAGGTTGCTTAAAAACTTACAAAAACAGTCATATCAGCAGTGCTTTGTTTCGGATCTTCTGAGTCATGTCCATCCTGTGACCAAACAAAAGAAATGAACCAAACAATGAACACAATTTTAACAAAATACCACAAAACCATTCAATTCAACACAATGCAACTATGCAACATAATCTAATACATTGATTCCTCAGAAAATCCCTAATCAAGAAAACGAAAAGTTCAAAATCGAAATAAACTAGGTTACTCATCTTAGATTTTGGAAACCCTAATTGCTTGAAAATTGAAAAATGGGATTCGTGTGAGAGAAAGCGTAAGACGAAAATTGAAAGAGGGAAACTCACCATGATTTGAACGACGCTTCAACTGGAAGGAACAGTTTCAACAAATTTCAAAATCGGAACTTTGCTACCATTAAGGAACTTTCTCGTTTTAGGTCCGAAGATATTCATGTTAAATCCAAGAGAACATGGTGTAATAATTACAAATTTAACACTTTTCAAATTTTGAAATTATTCCAAAATAATTTAACTGTTTAATTTGAAGTTTTACTGTATTTTTTTGGTTGAGAGTCCACTAAAATTATTAAATATAAAAATGTACTAAAAATAGCACTAAAGATTGACTTAATAATTTATCTTCCTTCTTACTCCACATAAACTTTAAAATAATTGAAATGTCATTTTAATTTATATTGGGTAATTTAATTTTTAAATTTTATATTTATGCAAGAAAAGTTCAATACATTTTTACTTGACATTTAAAAATGCATAAATTTTTATAAACAAGATTGAATGATTTTTAAAACATTTATAAAAATTCATAAATTTTGTCACGATTAAATCGTAGTTAAATTTAAGTTTTGGAGTATTTGAGCCAAACTCCATTGACACAACTGCGTACCATAAGAAGAAGCTTTGAGATCACCAACTAGTAACTGAGTCTTCGAAATCCCACACTCGATATTGTAGGAGTGAGTGGTGGACATACTCCTTCTAAGGTCCGCTGCCTCTGACATTCACCAATATGTCTTTCTCAAATAAGAGAAAGGTGAAAGGTATGATGAAGACGTTACCGTTCGAGAGCGAAAAAAGAACACGTTATCATTCAAGAAGCCACCAAAGTTGTAGTGCTATGACAAAACCAGGGATTGTGACGAACATGTTGAGCATACAACCAATATGTTGGATTATTACCACGCCTAAGGGGCGGTGAAGTGCAAGTTTTTTGCACTAACCCTGGCCTGAGCCACGATGGCGAGATTCAAGACCTTCCCAAATGGAAGCATACACTCGTTGAATGACCTTTTTTACTCCTTCACCTTTCGAAAACAACAACCTGCGAATATGGTCATCCTTAGCAGGTTCAGTAGGTGAAAGAAGAAATCATGTGTGAGTACATTGGCCACTTTACAAAAATGGCAGTAGCAATAGGGGGCCCAAATGATGGGTTGAAGTATTGGATGTTTAAGAAGGGCTCGAAGAAACTTGTAGCCTAAGTGACTTTCTGAATAATGACACGTCCCTATATTAATTATGAAGAAGAGCTCCCAGTTGGAGAAAGAGAAAAACGTCGACGAGAAAGAAACTTCAGAGATAGTCAGACATAAAAAAGGATAATGATCGTCATAGAGAAGAAGGGGGTCGTGGATCCCATTCCATGTTCAACACCTACACACCCTTGAACACTTTAAGGGAGAAAATTTGGAAGAAGTGTGCAATAACTAAGTTTAGGGAAACCGTGACCAAGAAGCCCAACCTAGTCAAAGAATCATCCATGACGTACATGTCTAAATATTGTTGTTTCTACAATAGTCACAACTACAACACAAATTAGTGCATTTCTCTAAAGGATGCAATAAAAGAGTTGATTAAGAAGGGACGACTTACTAAGTACATCCGAGATGGTGACAGGAAAGGGGGTCGAGACCGTAAAATAAGGGATAGGATCTAAGAGGATTCACCTAAGAAGAAATAATCCCCTAGTCACAAAAGGCCATCCCCCAAGAAAGCTATTGAGGTCGTCGTTGTAGTCAAGAGGAGGAAAGACAATAACGGTGAAGAGAAGGAAAACTAGAAATTGATAAATGAGTAATTGGTTGTGCTCAAACCCATTTTGCAGATTTTTATCGAACCTATTATGAATAAATTTTACGTGTACCTATTAGGAGTGAATTCAATTGACATCCTTATCCCTCCGATCATTATTATAAATAAAACTAATAATATTAAATTTTGATCATTATTATAAACAAAAATCAATAATTCAAAATTGATTAATATTTATATTACTAATATACCCTTGATTCATTAACATTTAACGTTCATAGTTAATTTATCTAAAGCTATATGGTAAATAACTTTTTAATATCACATTTAAAAAGAAATTTTAATATTCTATCTAAAAAACTTTATATTTAAGAAAAAAATAGTGTCTTTTTCACGTATTCCAAATTTAAATTTAGGATTAGGATGATATATTTATCTAGTTTTTAGTTTTTTTATTGATGCATGACACATGGTCATTAAATATTTTTTAGGACAAAAAAGAAAAAGTTTATTACCAAAAAATTGTTGAAGTACAAAGCCGATAAAAAGATCTAGGCTATCAAAAGACAAATAAATACCTACAGAACAAAGAGGAACAATTAATCTCTGTTACAAAATCTCTTCAATTTTCTACTACTACAACTCTCCTAAGAACAATATCAATCACTTACATATTGTTAAGAGAATTAATATGTTTGTTCTAAAAGATGGTTTCATTTATAGTTGTCCAGATCGCATATGTAATCTTCAATAGAAATGTATGTGAAAAGAAGCATATTTATCTTTTCACATACATTTCACAGAAGATTACCAATTGTTGCTTTATTTCATTCCACGAAAGAGATCATGTTTAAACCACCCGCCGCAATAGGATCATTAACCTGATCTCATGCCACTTGAGCTTTTTTTGGTAATACTGTCTTTACCAGACCACGTAAAACTTCTGCAAATACTGTTAATGTGATAAATAATATTTTTTGGAAATGGAAATATTTGCATTCAGTAATTAGCAATGGAGAAAATAACATTCTTCAACAGTTGAACTTTTATCTACATAAGAAAAGAGTCTTGTACTCCAATGTCTTAACTGAATCAACATTTTCTAAATTAATGATTGACATTGAGAGATAGTTAATTTAATACTAGCTAGAGGCACACCAAGATACTTGAACGACATTGTCCCGAAAGCAAAATCAGTCTCATGTTGAATAAGATTAATAGTATTATCATCCACACCCCTAAAGTATATTTTACTTTTGGAAATGCTAATCTTTAGACATGTAGAAATTGAGAACTCTCTAACTTTCTTCATAATCAGGTTGATCGAATCAATGTGATCTCCTCTCACAAATAACAAAATATCATCAGCAAAATAGAGGTTAATGATCTTCAATTTTTCACACTTCGAATGAAAATTAAAATTGGGATTTTTATTCAAACCTTGCAAGATCCGATGAAAGTATTCCATAATAAACATAAATAATAGGGGAGATATAGGGTCTCCCTGTCTAAGGTCTCGCTTGGCCTTCAAGATTTTTAAGAAACTCCGTTAATGAAAAATCTATACGATACCGTAGTAACACAAGTCAAGATCCAATTGATATAGATTTGCAGAAATTTCATTTCAATCACATTAAATATTTAAACGGCTAAGATTAAATATCATTAAAACTATAATTATTTAATTAAAAATAAATTAAAATATATGTTCACTCTCAATCTGGGTTCTGAGTCTCAAAGGAAATCGTTGTCTCTCATACTTCTTTGAATTTTCTCATCTGGTCACTCAAAAGAAGCCACTGCTCTAAATCTTTTGTTATCACAATTCTTACAGCAATTGTTTTTTTCTCTTCATATTCCTTAATTATATTAAACAAACAAATTCTCATTTCTGTAGGTAGCAATTAAAACATTACTGGTTGAGGTTAAAAGTTTCAAACAAACTTCAATTTTTATCAATAGTTAAACTTTAAACAAATAACAACAGAACAAATTGCAAGGTGAAGCTTTTGCAATCTTTCTACTCTTCCGATCTAGCTCCTTGTCGTTGTTGTCGTATTGCTGTCTCTTCACTCTATTACATGGTATCTCTGCTGCATAACAATAACACGGTGGTGGCGTTACAGAGTAGCAGTGGATTGTCAAGGAGGTGTTGTGGCTATAGGGTTGTTGGTACATATGGATGTAACTCCTAGCAGCAGCAGGAGACGCCACCCCTAAAACAGCTTGGTTTATAGGTTTAAAATCACAACCATTAAAATTTATTCTGCTATGTGTCGCACATCGGTCTAAGAAACAGGATAATAGCTGGATTTTTAAAACTGGTGCAGATCCAAACTCATTGTTGTGGAGTATTAATCCTAAGAATGTTGTGTCAATATAACTTGAAAGTTGAAACAACCAACTAGTCGACAATAACACATTTATGACATCAAACACCTATATTCCTTTTAAAATACAGCCTTTAAACATAATTAAAGTACAAAATTTTCAAATAAACAAGGAAAATAAAACAAAACTTGTCAAAATGTGGCAACCATGATCTATCCTGATTGGTGATCCTAGATTCTGTTTTACAAACCAGTTAGGCAAATAGTACTCCCAGAAACACCACAAACAAACATTTACACCAAAGGTGAAGTTGTGATAACCAGAGGAACCTTTGAACTTTCTAATTGTCTTTGTGGGACGATGGTTCTTTTTCTGCATAAGGATTCTCTGGTGGGGCAGACCACAAGCCCCAGAGAATAATCAAGTGAAGGAAGAGAAGTAAAGCTGATGAAATGTTGCTTGATGGATAGATATTCCAGCACACCTCCACTCCCACGAACAAAATCAATCTACTCGATTGTATAGAGAGAAGAATCATTTATCAATTCAACAGAACATAAAATAATTTTTTTTTAAAATCAATCAAAAGCAAGGATGTGAGTTAACTTACCGGATCAATGTTGGGTAGTGTGTTCTCCACAATAAGTATGGTAAGGTATAGAAGTACCTGTGCCGTATGCCAAATTACAAAAATTAGCACCATTGCATTTGTTAGAATACAATACCACACATCTATGTTTGTATTTTGCTGCTAAAGCAAGTAGTAGTACCATTAAGAAAACAGGTCATTCTCAGCCCACTTACCATGAATAGAACTGATAGTGCAATGACCGAGCGCATACAATGCCAATGAAGTTTCCAACAAACATAGTAGTCACAATATCTGAGTGAAAGGCATTATAAGTATCACTTATCACAAAAAAAGGAAGTAACTTTAATTTTTTAATTCAACATGAGACTGATTACTTACGTTCACTAGTAAGGATCTTGATGGAAGATGAACTGCTCTGGTCAAACTTCTTGAAAGAAGAGGAGAAGAAAAGTGCAAACCTCAGTCTCAAAAAGACATATTTTGAATGCAGAAATTTGAGAAGCCCTCCTTCATGTCTGTAAGCAACTAAATTAGTGAATATATATAATCCGTCTGCATCAATATTTCAATCAGATGCATCTCGGCATCCAATATATTCTAATTACAATAGGAGTTTTCGGTGGCATAGCCAATACTAAAACATTAACCATACAAGAACAACAAAACAATTTATACCAAGTCTAATCAAACAAACTCACTAATGTTCTATCAGAAACCGCGTCCTCAGACAAACAAACTCACTCATTTTTAACAGTTTTAGTTTCAGTTAGTCTTCTACCTCTAACTATCGGGTTATCGTTCATCCACTCAACTCTTCTCACTGCGGCTTTTATTGGTCTTATATTCTCACATAACCAAACCATCTTTTAGACACAATTCTTCCATCTTTTCCTTAATAGGTGACACTCCTACATTTTGTATATGCCGATTCTTCATCATCTTATTCTTATCTACCCTTAAATGTTTGCTAGACCATCACAATATTTTCATCTCCATAACACTCAGTTTATAAATCTTGTTGTAAGATTTATTTTGGCGAAGATGCACCTAACCTACTCCTATTACAGGTCAATGCGAGAAAACCTCCATGTGGTTCAAAATACGGGAACTCAACTCCATAAATTCAAGAAATCAAATCGTGGTTTCTTAAACCACGGGGTTTTTTCACATTGACTTGTAGGTAATGGGCTCTTTGTATTTTAGCCAAACAAAATTAGAACCCAGTTTGGAATAGAAAGTAATAAAATATAACTTTTATACCTACTTGCACCATCTATAATGTGCAAATGAGGCGAGTGTTATGAGGTGAGCAGCCAGTAAAAAGATCGCAAATCCCTTGGATACAAATACTGGTTCAGGGATGAATTTGAAGTTAACAGACCTGATAACATGCAATGGGAATGAATATATCAGAATATTGAGCTGAACCAAACAAAATAAAGGAAAAATACACTTTACCCTCCCGGCCCCACCACAACAAAAAACTACTCAATATACCAACTACAAATCCAATTAGAAACCCCCTTGATGTTTGGACTTAAGTGAAACAAGTATAACTAATAAGAGCAATACATGCCTGCTGGGAAATTATGCAAACCCTCTCAACTCCCCATTCACAATCAGATTAAAAACGAAGTACCAGAAATGGATGAAGACGCGGCCAAGATTGAAGGCTCCTGATATGTATGCAACTGGATATGAAACCAAGAAAGGAAGCCCCAATAATATCTGTGTAACAGTCATTCATCAGGACAGGAGTTAAATTATGTTGCTACAATTAGACATAGCTCACCCTTGAGAGCCAATCAATCATGAAGCCCGAGAAGAAAAGCTCACCTGAAAATAAGGAAAGGAGTATTTGAGAAAAAAATATACCAGCCATCAGGAAACTAAAGATTTGTTCACTTTGTAGATCATTTCGTATAAGGAAATTCAATGCTAAAGCAATAAGAATACAAAAGGATCCTCTCAAAAAAAAAAAAAAAATACAGAAAAAAACTCTAATGCCACAACTTTTATGCAGTTATAGCATCACAAATATATAAAAGATACAGAATGCTAAGAGACCTGAACCAGTGCTGCACCAGCTAAGGCCAATAACACACCACCGATATCCATAGCCTGTGTGTTAAAAGAGGAGGCTACATGAGAACTGTTGTTGTTGCCGTGCATAATATCATTAGTTAACAAATGCTAAATACCCAATTGTAAAAATGTTATGTACCTTTAGCATGAGAAGCAGTAAAGGGGGGGCATAGAGAAGCACATTCATCTTTACCGAAACAGCCCCACTAACAAATAATTATACATAGTCATGTAAAGAACTTAATATTATAGAAAGATAAGTTAGGAAAGTAGCCTTTACCTAAACACAATCAAACCCAGATTCCACCTTCTGTGCATGAGTAAAAGCAATGCAGCATGAAGAAGAGTCATAGCCACACAATCATTAAAGAGCCGAAGAACAAAGATAGAATGCACTCGTTTTGACAGAGAAAGTAAGCAAAGAGCCCACCACGGAAACTGTTAGGAATTTCAAAAACAACTAAATTAACACCAGTAACAAAGACCAGTTTAGTATCCAAATTGAATTTTGCAGGTTAAATGAAATGGCACACAAAAATTTACAGAATGAAAACCACCGTGAATCACAAAAACATCTATTATTGAATAAAATGAATTCCATGAATCCTCCTCACATGTCAGCAAGACCCAGGCCAAGTTAGGATTAACTTTGAATAAACCTTTAATTTAGTCCTTAAACTATCACCTTATCTTCTAATCAGTTCCTGAACGGTAATATAATAAATAGTCTCTAAACAAATCTCAATCGATCGAGCTAGTTCATCAATTATATTTATAAGCAAACGTTAGTGGGCAGTTTGTTAGGGGAGAGAAAGTCTGTTAGCCCCAAGGATAAAACCCTGTTCCTCCCAAATACTTCATCAACTTCCCAACCCATGACACTTGACTACACCTTCAGTGACAAATTAGCCCATTAGTTACTTTCAAAATAGGAGATAAAGTAATAATTCAGAAACTAACATGATAAAATGAGAACAGTTCAAGGACTATTTAATATTTTCTACATTTTTATCATTTATGGAACAAACTAACGATTATTCACTTGCTGTAGAAGGAATTCCTGCTTACCACATCAGTCTTGACATAGATGAAGAGAACAATTGCAAGATTAATAATATACAAAACTCCAAACAAAATCTGCAGTGAGACAAGAGAAAGAAGTTAATAAGCTCTCTAGCACAGACACCTTTGAGAAAAAAGACACCTCTGAGAAAAATGTGTGAGAAAAATGTGGGTCAGTGTCTGTGTCCGTGTCTCTGTTAGCCATAAATGATTACATGCATTCGAACAAAAAAATTACAATCCTGCAAATATAATGATAAAATCAAAGAATAAAAATGACCTGAGCAGGGTAAACTTCTCCACCAGTAAGATAAAGAAACCCAGAATAAATATACAGAAACCCAGCAGGGTAAACAAGAGGACCAGTATCACCCTTCAGGTTCCTGTAATCTCTCTCACCTCCTAGAAACCCCTTAACCTGTGACATGTAAGCATCCCAATCTATCTTTGTATCTGAAATCATCAAATTGAATATACCATTTTAACCTCATATATCAGCACATGCGTTGATTCGTTTCATGCAATGATGAAATTGAAGATTTGAAGGAGACTTACAGGGGACAAATGCGATGATGAGGAAAACGAAGATTGCATCGGCAATGAGAAGAGCAACTGCTGTGGGGATTTTGGGGTTTTCGAAAAATGTGTGCTTTGATTTTGATCTCGGCGGTGGTGCTGATTGGGTGACCGATTCGACGGCCATTGTTTCTGTGTTTTTCAGTTTTCTGCCTCCGATTTCCATTTTGATTACATCCACCGCAACAACGACAACAGCCAACGACAACGATCTCGGTGTGAAGTGAATTTGTCAGTCCTAAGCTTTGAGTATTATACTTGGCACCTCCAATTTTTATAATTCTAAAAAAAACCCTCCAAAGAAAGTAGTATTCACCAAGGGGTAAAAATTGAAATTTCACATACCCATAAGGAAATTTTTGATATTAAATAGTGCATTTTATCGAAAATTGTTTACATTTTCAAAATTTCTATTGGTGGTTAAGGTTGTTTTTGGTCTGGATTAATCGAGATTTCATCCGAAAATTAGACCAATAGAATCGGATTAATGTAGTGACTGAAATGCTACTCGATCCGGGAATGGGATATTTTTTTGTCTGATATCCAACAATAGAATCGGACAAATGTCCAATAAGTATTCAATAGTGATTAGTATATATTCTTCAATCCAAATTTTAGGCCAATACAAATTTCGGTCTGGTTCAGACCAAGTACCCGATAAGTACCAGAAAGTACCGGTCCGATTTCAGTCCGAAAAAATGTCCATCATTATTTCGGTCTGGTCTTTGGTTTACCCGATTACTATTTTGGTCCAATTTTTGGGAGAGTAAATATCTGGACCGGACCGAAAACAATTTTTAATTTTCGAAGGTGATTTATCTGAAATTTTAAAATTTTTGATAATTATCAAGAAACTAAATAAATGTATCAGAAGTTTTTGAAATTTCCAAGACAAAACATATTTATCGAAAAATTTACATAAGCCTGAAATTTTTAGTATGACTGCAGATAAACTATTTTATTTGTGTGGTCCAGAGTCGACAAGCTTTTTCTACGGGTTCATGTACATATTTTACGAAGTTCTTCACCACATATACCGTATGTTTCTTATTGAGTTAATGCAGTTTTAATTGTTTTCCGTCCTTTATGAAATTGATAGTTTAATAATTATATGTTGTAATTGACATATTATTGACTCTTGAAATGAAGTTTTAGCATGGGCATAGTCTACTGGCAAACAACTTGTTATTATTGTTGTAACTATTTGTTATAACTCTACTAATGGAATATGATGGAGGAAGGATAAATTAATTATGGATTGTGAGAAAGGAGGGAATTACAAAAGAAAAAAAGCATCTGAAAGCACTAATTCCTCTAATGGAATTTATAGTATGAAGGTTAAATATCTGTTTAAGTTAAGATTTGTTGGTATCAGTTGGAAAGTGATAATTAGATGTGGGATGCACGATTATATGATAGATATAGATTTGGAAGGACATGACATATTAGATCGTCTAAAAGATCATGAAATAAAGTTTGTGAATGACATGACAAAGTACAATATGGCTTCAAGAGACATAGTTTCTGCTTTGAAAGACAAAGATATAGAAAACCTCACAAGTATTATCCAGGTCTATGTGCATTTTGATCGTGTGGGTACCTAATACCACTACTTTAGATTATTGGTGTTACGTCAACGAAGTTAAAGTTTTCAATTGCCTTTGCATATTTGGAGCATGAAAATGAGGGGAATTTCACATAGGCATTGTAGAAGCTCAAAGAGTTGTTCTCTACTTAGAAATTACTATCGAAGGTTGTGCTGACAGGCCGAGAACCTGCATTGATGAATGTCATGGAATTTGTGTTCTCAAATGTAACTCATTTGTTGTGTTCGTTTCATATTTCAAAAAACGTGAACATGAAATGTAATGAGTACATCAAATGACAAAGACAAGAACATGTCATGGATCTATGGAACAACATCGTGTATTCAAAAACATAAATCGAGTTTGGTGAACACTTCAAGCACTTTGAAAGTGTTTGTGTTGATATTCCTTTATTTATTAAGTATGTGAATGAAACATGGTTAACACCTTGTAAAGAAAGATTTGTTGTTGCATGGATCAACATAGCCACTCATTTAGGGAACACAACAACAAACAAGTACACGGATCATGATAGTTTTATGTTATTATTATTTATGTTTAAAAAATAGTTTGAAACAATATTTCTATTTATGGATTTTAGGATGAAGTATGCTCATTAGAGACTAAAAAACATGTTGACTACAAGTCTGAGTAATTTATGCTGAATTTGGAATGATGTGAACACCGTGTTAAAGTTGTAGCTAGGTTAAATCAAAGTGTCGATTCAAAAAATGTATTATTAACATTGAGCATCAGTATAACACTTTATTCTATGCCAAGTTGCACGGTTTTGTCTCAAGATAATGTATACAAGTCAATGGAAATGAACTAAAAAGGGTAAAATTTGTCGGTTCAAGCCAAGAGAGATATGATTGCTTCATTAGAACAACACATGGATTAACATGTGTGTGTGTGTGTGTGTCAGCTTGTCAATTTTCAAATTCCAGACAATTTTGATCCTATAGACTCAATTCATGTATTCTGGACGAAATTATACATTGTAGAACATGAAGTTAGTCATGATGAGAGTAGTACAAACTAGGATTTAGAAGAATAGTGTGAATATTTGAAGAGATATTTCAGTATTTTGGATATTGTAGGTCATATGGTGTTGAAGAAATTTTTTTGTGATCTAACATATTCATCCACAACTTCAATGTGTCAATCACCAGTGAAGAACAATCCAAATAAGGGAGTTAAGAAGAATATAAAGTGTCAAGAGAGTGATGTGCATCATGATCCTATCCAATGGGAAAATGTTGAGGCTTCGCAGTGGAGTCATACTACAAAGAGATCATGCACAAAACCAACTAGAAGTCAACCGTCAAGTATGTCGATTGGTAGCCAACCGTCCACCAAATCTTTAAGGCATGTTTACTTGTCACAGTTTTCTGCTTTCTTATATACATACATCCACTACTACGAAAAAGGCATCTAACAACGATTGGAAAAGATATATAATCATATAGGTACATGCGTTGTTATGTAAGTATTATTGTAAATGTGTTACCTACAATCACAATCTTGAAATTGTTGTAGTATATTAGAAAGTGTGTGCGATATCACAACAGTTAGTTAAATCAACCATTGTGATAGTGTTACCTTGAAATTTCATAAGGAATTAAAAGGTACATATTAAATGCAGATGTCCTTGTGAGCTAAGGGTTTATCCTTAAAGATAAGGGTTCTCCAGAAGATTGAAATTTATGACCAAGAAAAATGCTGAGACAAGGGCGTCGAAAAAGATGTACGTCGACCAGAGGGATAAAACGTAGAAGTTGGTCGATTCGACCAAATGTTGAACAGCGAAGGAAATAGTCGAAGCTGAGCCCAGTCGATTATGGAGGATTCTGGACTTAGAGAAATTTCATTATTTTGCTCTCGTTGAAGGAAAGCATCGAAGTTGGGAGTGGTTTACTTTTAGAAGTTGTTGTTGCAGTAAAGCGGCAAGCAAAGAGTTGGTATTATTTTTACCGGGTGATATATACCGGTTAGGTTATATCGTGTCCACAGAGATTTGTTATTGATTCGTCGTTCGACAATTCTACCGTTAATGAGTTTGAGATTAAAAGAAATGAAAATAAAAGACAAAATTAAATGAACAAAAAGTATAAAGGATAGACAGCTTGTCCGGAATGAATGTAAACTACCCGTCACAGACTTAAATCTACCACCCATGTCATACTCGACCTACGTTACTCGTCCGTGTCATCACATACCTCTCACAATCTTGGTTATTTCTAACCCAAATTGAGATTCCTCCCGAATCACCTCGATATCCATTTCTGGCCTACCTCGACAACACAAGAGTCAACTGCGTCACCTCCATAACCATTCCTAGCATACTTCACTAACGCAGAGGCATTAAGTTCGGATACTCTATAGTGAATGTTAGATCTAAACCCATTCCTATCTTCATAAACTAACAGATAACTATCCTAGGTAAGAATCTAAGCAATCTATTTCTAGCAAAGCTCAAATCCCTAACATAAAGTAAAAACCCAAGATAATCACCGACACAAATTCGTAAAGCAAACTTTATACAAGCCAAAGGCGATAAATATACAAGAGTTATGAGTAGATATACATACAAAACCCAACAAAAGAGATTACAAAGAGAAGAGAAGAAGAGGAACCAAACATTTCTTGGTTTGTCAACACCAATTGACGAGGGATTCGACTCCGGATCATCAAAATGCAAGCTCCAATGTTGTTTTCCAAGCAAATCTATCAAAAATATGATGTTGATGGTGTTGGGACTCAAAAATACCCAACCCATAACCTAAAAATGTGTTTTAGCCCCTTTTAAAGAATTCTGATGTCGCAGGGCGCGGTATTCGCGCTAAGCGCGGTCTGTTATTTTCAGCATCTTGTTTTTGCCATATCTTGAGAACCGTAACTCGGAATCACACCCGGTTTGAAGCGTTGGAAAGCTTATTCAATGCTCTATCTAACCATGAAGAAATATCAAGCAAATTGATGATTTTTATTCTTTGAATTTGAGCTTTATTCGTTGATGAGTTGCTCAAATCGTGCGCTTGAAGTCGTGTCTTCGACACTTTATTACTCAATGCTCCAATTATGAATGAATACCTATAAAAGAGATGAAAAACTATCAAATGATACAATATTTACACAAATAATCAATTATTCTATTATGTACACAAAACACAATAAAAACGTATTTACAACATAAAGTCGGGATTATTCAACTAAATATCAACAAAAGAACGGATAAGTGCCACAAAATATATATACAAAATAACTACATTTTGCCACTTATCAGAAGCCAGAAGCAGGAAAGATTCAAAGTTCAAGATTGTGGAAAGTTATCAAAAGCTTCGTGTTGTTTAAGCGCCAAACAGGTGGCGAAGTCCTTTGAAGCGGTTTCTTAAAGTTTTGAATATCATCCGTAGATTGTTTTTTAGGCAGTTACTTTGTAAACATTATAAATAAGTCATGACAATGTAAAAATTAGTGTGTTCACTTGTATACTCAAAGTACTTGCAAAAACTTTTCCCAATTCCGAGCGTCAGGAAGAAAGAGTTGCGAAAGTATTTGATGTACGTGAATCACCACCTTTATTTCAATGCAAAACCTTTACATTTCAGTTGTTTTCTTTGAAACTTTTACTTGCATTCTATTTACTTTTCAGCAATCATTTTGTGTTTTCGTGTATGTTGATGCTCTCTTTGTTACAAGTTTCGAGTTGACAAAAGAGTCTTTCGACCCTTATTTCGTTTAGAACATACCTGAATTCATAATCTTCTGTCGGTCACGAGTCACTGTGGTGGGTCAAAATATAGTGAATACTCAGATTTGTCAAGTTATATAGGTTTTCTCTCCGTCGGTCACGAGTTACCTGTCGGTCGAACCTGAACTATTGTGTGGAAAGTCGTTGTACTTATTCCCTTAGTCTTAGGAAACTATTTCTTAGGCAAGGATTTCGACAGAGTCAGTACAATTTCACAAATCTTAGCACGTGTCTTAAGATCAACTGGTCGATCTTGCGAGTGACCCTTAGTGTTAGGACTTTGGGAGGACCAACGGTTGTTTACCAATTTCCATAGTAAACAGATAGAACTAAAGGCCTCAAGTTCGATTCTCAGAATTGTCATTTTGGAACATAAATTACAATTCATCACGGTTACTACAGAAATCCGTTGTGGAAATTTCACATAATTTATTATATAATACGTAGATTGCTTGTTTTTCCATACATCTCATTAAATAAATACAACCATTCAAATTGATGAAGAAGTATATAATCTAAAAATTAAACTATTTTTGAAAATCAACTTAAATTAACCATTGTTTTTCGAATTGTCTCCCATCATTCATTTTCTGCTCTTTAATACATAAAATATGGTTCAATGGTATGAAGGAATCAATTCATTGAATAATATTCTATATGTTAAGGAGCATGAAATGAATGATGAAACATATACAATTTAGAAAATATTGATTGATATAAATTGATTTTCAAATACATCTTAATTTTTCAGATTATAAATTTCTCTGTCAATTTAACTGAATATATTTTCATTGAAAGGTAAGTGAAAAAAATAATCTATTTAGCATATAATAAACTTAACTCCATCTATTGTCAACCTGTGAAAAAAACAATCTATTTAGCATATAATAAACTAAACTTCATCTATTGTCAACTTGTATAAGAATTTAAAGAATAAAACATTGCTAAGTCACAATAAATACATGCAATCAAATAAAATAAAAATATATATTTTAGCAACAAAACAATAACAATATACAATATCATAAGAAATATTAAATTATTTCATGAACGCATCTTTTATTGAAAATAATCGTGGAACTGTTATAAATTATGAGTTTCATGTAGTTTGTGATGCAATGAAGAAGAAATAAAAGGTGAATGAAGTTTCGACCATAACTTCATACTTTTTGTATGTTTTTCATGTTGACCCCAATGCCTTTCACGTACGATGATAACTTACCTCTTTGGTTGAGTACCTAAAATTCATTTTTATAATTGATGGTAATCCTGTATATCATAACCCTTTACACAATGTTACACACACTAGAAGGCTTTGTCATGTCCCACCATTATACTTATTATTCTAGGTCGATGAGGTTTTGGAAACAGTTTGACATAAGCCACTTCATGCAGTATATATGCTACTCTGGCCTTATTTATAAGCAAATATTCCCTTTTTAGATTCATTGAATAATGAATATATTTGGTCTACTATATAGACCAGATACATTCATTATTCAATGAACCTAAAAATAGAATATTTGCTTATAAATCAGGTCGGAGGGAGTACTTTTTTTCATTGAGTGGAGTGTAGACCTTAAGGGCATTGTCATACGACCTCCACGAAGGTCGCATTACTGGTTTTATCCCTAATTGGGTACCTATGATGATCTTTCCTTGGTTATGGTCTCTCTTGTCTGTCTTTAGGCCTCCCCTTGGCA
The DNA here is from genome assembly GCA_021764765.1 of Vicia sativa. Lineage (NCBI taxonomy): Eukaryota > Viridiplantae > Streptophyta > Magnoliopsida > Fabales > Fabaceae > Vicia > Vicia sativa. The sequence continues at coordinate 100,453,400 of CM038795.1, read as the reverse complement.
TCTCGGGATCTTTTCCATGATACTCTTCTCACCCTTAATGTAACATTCATCCTTATTCATCACCTCACTCATGTTTGTGGTCGACTTCTGTGCTAGAGACTCATTGAAGTTGATGACCTTTAAGCTGTTCTAGAATGCTCCAATGAAGTTTTATTGATTCTGATGTGAAACGTTTATGGTTTCTTCATTAAGGATGGTTGGTTGTGGATACCTTCATGTTCTAACTGACCGTAAAGTGTTACACTATCTTTTTGGTTAAGTCTTGGTAACTGATGATTAAGAATCTTGGCAAGCTCATGTACCAGCGCAAGGCCACTTCCTTGAACGTCCCTACCATGAGTTTGCACTTTAAGGAATATGAAGTGACAAACTATCACCATCTGATTGTTAATAGTCATAATGTATTCTTGTGGATCGCTTTTGCTATTGAAAGATGCAAAAACGACGATTTTAAGTTTTCTGGGACCAAGTAGTCCCATACCGCTTCTGTCAGAGGTTGGGATCCAATAACTCTTCTTTTGTTTCTCTGTCTGGATGGATTTCGGCTCGGAGCATCTGGACACTGTCCTACAGAGTCTCGTTTTGTTGTTGTAGAGCCTCCACAATTGCCAACAACTATATCATGTCCGACGAAGGTGGCGGGTCACTCCTCGTAGAGGATGACCAAATATCATGAAAATGTGAGCTTCGGGATTGGTGTGTGGCCTCTGAAAGTTTTACATAGATGCCGCAGTGGATGCCAAATGTTCCTAATAAACACTTTTAGATAGTCTCCCGAAGTTAATCAGGCGAGACCACAACTGTTATGTATATTCAAGATTGTTGACCAACTCGTGCTTTCTGGTTAAATAATTGCATCCTTTCTTCCGCGGGAGGCTCTATTTTATACCTCAATCTATTGGTTATGTATGAATTGATTAATGACTCCTTACCTTCAACAATAAAAAAAAACTCTTAACTTTTGTCGTCCTTTTTACTAACTTTCGTAACTCTTATGCGACTTTTAGACTATTTTAATTGTCATACCAACATCATATACCAACTCCAACTAAGTATATCCCTCACCACAACCAACCTCCCATACTGATTCCAATCTCTCTTATACACCAACTTTATAGTCGCGTTGACGGCTTAGTTAACATACCTTTTTATCCGACTTACCCGTCCTAAAAGTTCCAGTCGAAATTTATAATAATATCAAATTTGTTACAAATTGTAGTTGAAATGATTAAAAAAAACTCATACTTTAATTTATCTTAAAACGTCTCTTTATAAAAAATACTTTAACCCTCCTTATATCTTGGGACGACCTTGAATATACTGTCTTTTTTTGTTTTGTTTTGTTAAAACAACATTGCTCTTTATTTTTTAATCTCTTGACTCATGGCTGAAAATGCACGTCTCAACATGAACTAGAAAAGGAACTTTTATACTATCAAATTTAAGATAAGCCTATATATCATTTCTAATACAAAAAATAATAAATACTCCATCTGTCTCAAAATAAATGTCTTTTTAATCATAAAAGTTTGTCTCAAAATAATAGTTACTTTACTTTCTCAATGCAACTTCTACCAACTTTACTCCTTATCTACACTCTTTTCAAGATATGACAATATATAACAACCAATAATAGTTAAGGGTAATTTTGTAAAAATACTACCTTTATTGACTAAATCATTACTTTTCTTAATATGTGTGTAACTATTGGAACAAAGGATTTTCAAGAAAGATAGTTTTGTGAAGAAGAAGAATGAAATTGAGAGAGAGAATGATTATCTAAAAATTGTATGAAAAATTGTTATTTAATTGTTCTTGTGATTACAAAGAAAGACATATTTTGCAGGCCCAAAGAGAAACTAAACTAAAGCCCAAAACAATCAGGGCCCAAAAGATTTTAACACACCGCAACACTATGAATCTATGCAGTTCGAAATTCTTTCTAGTTCGACCAACTCACACCCAATAGCTAGTTCTACTAGCACAAAAAACCAATTCGACTAAACAAGAATTATACATTCTAACACACACCATTAATTCATGTTCTCGAGACTTCTCATCCCGATGTTTCTCTTTAACTCTTCGAATCTGAGTTTCTTCAGGGGTTTGGTGAATATGTCAGCTAGTTGAACTCCAGTCTTGCAGTGCTTTATTTCGACCTTACCTTTGTTGACTTGATCACTCAAAAAATGATACCTTCTTTCTATGTGTATACTTCGACCGTGACACACATGGTCATTTTCCAGGTTAATTGTTGATTTGTTGTTGACAAATAGCTTTATCTTCTTAGGTTCTATTATCTTGAGTTCTTCAAGTAACATTTCGATCCATGTTGCTTTACATGCAGTATATGATGCAACTACATATCCTTCTTCGCAAGATGACAAAGCCACAATGCTTTGTTTCTTCGAACTCTAGGAGATTGGAGCACCTTCGATCATGAAAATGTAGCCTGCAATGCTTTTCTTTTCGTCATGATCTCCACTAAAATTTGAATCACTATATCCATGAACTTCGACACTTGTGTTGTCCTTTGACTTCCTAGGCAATAACACGCCATGGTCGATAGTTCCCTTGATGTATCTCAGCACCCTCTTAGCTGCGATGATATGACATTCTTGAGGTTTCTCCATAAATATGCTCAACGGTCCTACGCTTTGGAAGATATCTGGTCTTGTATTGCAAAGATATCTCAAGGATCCAATGATTTGTTTATACAATGTCAAATTTACAAACTCATCATTCGACTCCTTCTTCAGCTTTGCTCCTGTCTCTAACCGTGTGACTACTTCATTACAGTTGCTCACATTGAATCTCTTCATAATATCTTCAGCATACTTAGTCTGATGCAAGAATACTCCTTCGTTATTTTTGAATTTCATCCCTAGGAAATATGAGAGATTCCCTAAGTCAGACATTTCAAACTCTTGCATTAGCTTCGACTTAACTTTCATCATCTCAACTTCGTCGGCTCCGGTAATGAGTAAGTCACCTACATAGAGGCATAAAATTATTCGACTGACATTGTCGACATCATTTACATACACTCCGTGTTCAGAGACACACTTTGTGAAACCTACTTCGATCAGGAAGCTATCTATTATTTTATTCCAAGCTCGAGGAGCTTGCTTTAAACCATATAGAGCCTTCCTTAATCTATACACCTTCGACTCCTGCCCTTTGACGTCGAATCCTAGTGGTTGAGTAACATAGACTTCTTCTTCCAATGGACCATTTAGGAATGCTGACTTTAAATCCAGCTGATGCATCTTCCATCCCCTGTATGCTGTTGTCGAAATAACTATTCGAATCGTTTCCAGCCTAGCAACTGGTGCATATACTTCATCGAAGTATATACCAGACTTTTGTAGAAAGCCTCTAGCCACCAATCTTGCGTTATACTTTGATATCTTGCCATTTGGCCTTCATTTCACTTTGTATATCCACTTTACATCAATAGGCTTCTTATTCGTTCTTTCGACAAGCTCCCAGGTCTTGTTCTTCGCAATGGCTGTGAGTTCTTCTTTCATGGCTTCACACCAATTCAAATTACTCATAGCTTCATTCAAATCGATTGGTTCTGCTTCGACCACCATCATGGCTTCTTCGACTAGATCACCATCAACATCAATTGCTTGATCTGGAAATCTTTCATACCCAGCTAGCCTTGTTGATTCAATTCTTGTTCTTGTCAACCTCCTTTTGTTTTGTTCAGGTGGTTCTTCGTTTCGACTAGTTGAAGCGTTTCCTTGTTCATTTCGACTAGTTGAGGGCTCATCCTGTCGATCTTCTTCGCACACAGTTATAACTGTGTCAGATTCCTCTGTTGAACTTTGATTTTAGTCCCAACCTTTGCTTTCATCAACATGAACATCTTTGTTGATTACTAGTTTATCTTCGATTGGCAAATACAACTTGTATGCACCAGTCGAATGATACCCTATGAGAACCATTGCTTCACTTTGATCATCCAGTTTCCTTCTCAATTGTTCAAGTATATGCCTGAAGCACATTGATCCAAAAAATTTAAAATAACTCACACTTGGCTTCGACCCTGTCCAAGCCTCATAAGGTGTTCTTCCTACTATCTTCTTTGTTGGACACCTATTTAGAATGTATACCGTTGCTTCAGCCAAAAATCACTTAGGCATATCTTTAGCTTTCAACATACTTCTCGCCATGTTCAGTATACTTCTATTTTTCCTTTCAGCTATGCCATTGTGCTGAGGTGTATAAGGTGCAATAATCTCATGCTCTATACCTTTCTCATTACAAAATTTGGAAAATTCAACAGACGTGTTGATCAGTGCATTTTAATGCACATTCTTCCATATTTGAATCTAATCATTTCTATGCTTTTCTTTATTTATTTTTATATTTTGTAATGTTTTTTGAATTTAGTTTATTTTTGTTTTAATTTAATTTTCGTGCTTTATTTTCAGCATTTGCAGCTTTCGCGGAAATATTTATAACTTGAGCTACAGGAATCGGATTAAGGCGTTTGACCATGCGTTGGAAAGATAAGAGAAAGACCTATAACTCTCTAGTTGTGGCCAGAATCTGATTCGGACTGTAGCAAGGTTGAAAAAGTCATTGAAGTTGCAGCATTTTTTATATTTAAGTTTTGGGTCATTTGTTTTGGGTCAGGGTTGTGTTTTTGACTCAGTTGGGTTATGACCCGAATCCTTGTCCTTGCTATACCTAGCAGCCGCTATAGTAATTTGAGATTACCTTTCATTATTCAAGAGAAAAAAATACTTTTTGCTTTTGATGATTATGATGAGGAACTAAACATCCAGAGTCGATCTGCTGTATTCAGGTTCCAACACTTGAGATTATTATAATGTTAATTTCAGTTTAATTCCTTTCAATAATATTTTGTGTTATTGTATGCTTAATTCGATTGCATGAAATATATTGATTCAATTTGGTTGATTGTATGATCCTAACTTAGACTCATCGCGTTTGTTTAATTCGTTGTTGTGTCTGATCAATCATGTTTGCTTAATCCATGAAAATTTATCCCGTTTGCTTAATTCGGACAATAAGATCGTACAGATCACAAACTTCACCGCGCTTGTCATTGGGTTTGTATCCAAATAGGAATAGACAATCTGCTTCGGGTATTAAAATTATAATAATCGATGATAGTAGGAATTGAATCGGTAGATTAACTTATTTTATAATCACTTATTTTAAGCGCTTATTTTCTGCTTTTTCTTAATCAAACACCAAACCAACCCCCTAATTAGATTTACCTTCGGTTAGTAATAATCAAGAATCCTTGTGAGACGATTCGAGTCATTGTCGCTATACTACATTTTCAAAAATTACTCGTTTTGATTCGCGCGCGACAGCGGATCACGTATATTCACCACCACCATTAGTTCTTAACTTCTTCAATTTGCAACCACTTTGTTTTTCAGCATGCAACTTGAATTTCTTGAACTGTGTGAATATTTCACTCTTTATTTCAATGATATAAATCCAGATATGTCTGGTGAATTCATCAACAAAAGTAAGAAAACACATGTTGCCTGCATTTGACTTCACTTCAAATGGTCCACACACATCAGAGTGAACTAGTTCCAACTTGCGCTTGGATTTCATGGGCAAGTCGTGTTTGAATGATTTTCTCGCTTGCTTAGCTTTACAACATTATTCACATACTTGCTTTGGTTCCTTCATGTAAGGAAAACCAAACAACATCCTCTTCTGATTGAGCATGCATAAACTCTTGAAGTTTAGATGTCCATACCTGTGGTGCCATAGCCAGTTTTTGTCTTCTTCCGTAGTTGAATCAAGACACTTATGATCTGATGTGTTAAGTTTGACTTTGAACGTTTTGTTTTCTGCCAATGGTGCTTTCATGATTAGCCTCCCATCAGCCCTATAAACTTTCATCTGATTCCTTTCAAGCTTCATTTTGAAGCCTTTTGCAAGTAATTGACCTACACTTATCAAATTACTTGTCATAGAAGGTACGTATAATACCTCAGTGATAATAGTTTTCCACCATCCTTTCTGGCAATCAAGATATCTCTTTTGCCTCCAGAATTGATGTGTCTTCCATTAGCAAACTTTATCACCTTTTTCACTGACTCATCTAACTTGGTGAACCAATCTTTATTGTTAGTCATATGGTTGCTACATCCTGAATCCAGATACCACATGTTGATTTTTTCAATGTTCGATTGAGAGTTTACCATCACCAGCACATCATCTGAGTCACTATCTCCTGCACATGCATATTGGGCTTCATCACTTTCTTTCGCTCTTGCTGCTTTCTTTCTTCGACAGTCTCGAGTATATTGACTAAAACCTTGACAATTGTAATATTGCACCTCTCTCGTGTCGACTTTCCTCCCAGAGTACTTGTTGCACACACCTTTCTTGCTCGAATCAGCATTCTTGCTTGATTTCTCATCAGCTGCAAGATGTTTTCGCTGCTTCGATTTTTCAGCTTTCTAAATCTTGATTGCAATGCTTGTTCAACCACCTTTTCTCTTTTTGAGTTTTTATGCTTCAATCTCATCTCATGAGCCTCCAGTGAAGCTTGAAGTTCATCTCAGATAGAGTCTTGGCCTCTTCAATTGTCACTACAATATAGCCAAAATCTGCAGTTAGAGATCTCAGTACCTTTTCTATTTTTTACAAATCAATGATCGTTTCTCCACATGCTTTCATTTGGTTCGTCAACGTCACAATCCTTGAGAAGTATGCAGAGATTGATTCATCATCTTTCATGTGCATCATCTCGTATTACTTTCTCAGCGTCTGCAACTTCACATTTTTCAATTTCCCACCTTTGTCGTACAAGTTCTTCAACTTGTCCCACGCATCTTTCGCTAATTCTTCTTCAATTATCTTCTCGAATACATCAGAGTCTACACATTGATGAATCAAGAACAACGCTTTACAATCTTTCTTTCTCTGATCTTTGTGCGCAACTTTCTGGACATCTGTCACGTTTGCTTCCAGCTCCGATACACCACCATTAAAGATTTCAACAACATCTTGAAATCTGAAAATGACATTCATCTTTGCAACCTTCCGTTGATAGTTTTCCCCTTCGAAAACTAGTAGATTCGCTAGAATTTATGCCGACGTTGTTGTTTCGTTTGCCATTAGATTCTCTCTGAATCACAACCGAGCTCCTTGATACTAATTTGTTGGAACAAATTATTTTCAAGAAAGATAGTTTTGTGAAGAAGAAGAAGAATGAAATTGAGAGAGAGTGATTATCTAAAAACCGTATGAAAAATTGTTATTCACCTTATATAGACACATTTCTCAGACCCAAAGAGAAACTAAACTAAACCCAAAACAATCAAGGTCCAAAAAATTTCGACACACTGCGACACTATGAGTCTATACAGTTCGAAATTCGGTCTAATTCGACCAACTCACACTCAATAACTAGTTCGACTAGCGCAAAAAAAGCAATTCAATTAAACATAAATTATACATTCTAAACCTTAAACAGCGACAATATCTCAGCCAAACAAAAGGAATAAGATTAAACAGTAAAATGCTTGTAATTATGTTTTGTTTTGCTCAGTTCTTACCAATACTACGTTAACCTATGTCTATGTCGGCAAAAAAACAACCGAGTACTGATGGTTTGGGAGAAAAGGAAATATCCACGTGTAGCTACTAGACGCTTCCAAACCAAACACAGACAAGTTGTCTGCATAATCCTCATTCCCATCAAACACGCGTAATGTTTTACGCTAAAGCACTTTCTCTCTCCTCCACGTGTCCACAATACGCGAGTTTTCTACGCTCTCTCCTTTAAAACCATAATAACATTCCTTCACTTCCTCTCCGACACTCACCACTTTCCTCTCTCAATCTCTTCTCCTCCCATGGCTTCTACCACCTCAGACCTCAAACAACGATTCGTCACACCCGATCAAACCACCACCACCGACACAACCACAACAAACGACGACAAAAATGGAACAAAAATTAATCACAAACGAATGGCCATGGCCAAACGCGGTTTTAGATCACTCATAATAGCCCTTTCATTCCCTTTCTCCATAACCCTCCTCTCCATCTACATAGCCTCATCCTTCACCTTCTCCAACCACAACAACCAATCCATAACCTCTTCGACAAAGCCCTTCTGGTTTCCACCATCATGGCTCCTGCATCTCATGTTACCTACTTCCAGCTTCTTCATGGCTCTCTCAGCTTGGTTGGTTTGGGCTGAAGGTGGCTTTCATAGAGACCCGACTGCTTTTTTGTTTTACCTGATTCAACTTCTCTGCACAGTGTTGTGGGAGCCTGTGGTGTTTGGAGTTGGAGCAACGAGTTTTGGTTTGTTGCTATGTTTGGGAATTTTTGGGAGCTTGGGTGGGTGCATGTATGTATTTGGGAAGGTGAATCCTGTTGCTAGTGATTTGATAAAGCCTTGTTTGGCTGTTAGTGCTTTTCTTTTCATTGTAAATCTTAAGTTAATTTATATGTGAAAACCTTGAATGCATACATGTTGTTTGTAATGGATGTAGTATACAAATCTTGTAATGGAAGGAATCATAAACAAGCTTATCTTAGAAACAACACCCGGTGTAAATAATTCCCACTGTTTTGTGCTGTTTTTAGTTCTAATATGATGATTAGTGTAAATAGATTGCATTTTTGTTCTATTATCATATCCTTTGATATCAGAAATAGAAATAGCAATAGTAACAGAAACATCTCAGTCTTATAACAGAAACAGAAACATTTTTGTTCTACTACAGGATGTTGTAAAATTAAGGTCTAGCCAACTGATAGTTATGTCCAAAACTATTAAGCAAGTTGACAGAAAACAGCAACAATGCTGACAATTGTTTTTCTGCCTCTAGCTAATGGTATCTATCTTCACTCACATGTAAGCTTTTTGAAAGAAAGATAGACTCATACTTGAAGAAAATGCTGATTTACAAACAACAGGTATCATACTCGTTGTGAAATCACAAACAGTCACTGTTTAATCACGGTGGTCCGAAACACCTCATATTTTATATGCAAAGCCGCCATTACACATTTCCATTACTACTTCATGAAAATGTGTGTTACTACAAACATTTTAAGTTAAGACAGAGAGATAGAGAGAGAGGTTACAGAAGAATATCAGATCAAAAACTGCATATCCTACTTTCCTATATCTCACAATGTACTTTCTACCAAAACAAATAATGATAAGGAGACTAAGTTTCTATTTCTGCAGCTAAATAAGCAACACATCTCAGCTAGAAGAAGATACCTTAACAGCTTTAACACTAGGATGAAGCAAACCAAGTTTATCTTTAACCTCAAGAGGATTACTAGTCTCATTCCTTATTCTCCTAACTCTTCTACTAACCAATGACTTATGTGTGAATCCATAAATCTGCAATATCTGATTATCACCAAAGTTAAAAGCTCTATCCATCTGCTTCAAGCATCTCTCAACAGGATAATCACCAAACTTCCCACACGGCTTACATCCCACAAAATGAGTCACCAATGGCCATCTATGATCACCAAAACCGGGATGATATTTCTCAATCATCTCCTCATATCTATCAACCAAAATCCCCCAATAACCATGCAAGTAATATCCATTCTCAAGATAAACCTTATCACCCCATTTCTCCTTCTCCTTAGCCAACAAATAAACCATAGCAGACTGATCATCCGCTTCAAAAACCGGCCGATCTTTGAGCTCGCGCGTTAGTATCTTCCCCGCTTCTTCCCTAACTCTCCCCTTCGGTCCCATTGGTGCCCATACATCAAGAATATCCAATGACCATTGACAGTTTCTCAACAAAAAACTCCCAGTATTCAACCCAATCCAATTCTTCTCATCATACACCATCTCATCCCAACCATGCATCACCAAATTCGAGTCTTTATACCTCTCCCACGGAACCTCAAACGCCATATCCGTAAACATGGCATCACTATCCATCCACCACAGAAACTCCACTTCAGGATGTGACAAAAGAAGCTTCCTGATCAAAGGAAGCTTCGCCCAAAAACCCGCCATTTCAGCATCAAGAAGAGCCATATTGTAAAACACTTCAATACCATGTAAACGACAATAATCAATCTTGTTCTTAATAGACTTCAACAAGTAATGATCACCCACCGGATTCTCACACGGTTTTGGCGACGATCCAGTTACCAAAAGCACACGAGGCTTCCCAGGTCGAACAAAATTCGGAAAATCAGGGTTTTCAATGAGCCATTTCGATCTCTGCTTATCCCAATTCAAAATCTTCGGTCCTAAACGATAACCCTTTTCAGAGCTGGGTTTTATGTCTTCTTCTTGTTCCTCTTCATCCACCAATATTGTTTTGATATCAAACGCATTGTAATTGTTTGTAGAAATGTCTGAACGAGAGGAAGATGATGTTGGATTTTTATGAGTCTCGGCGAGACTGCGATGAGATTCAGGTAGCTTCCGGGAGGTGAAACGGTTGCGAATGTCGACGAAATCTTGCTCCGGCGTACCGAATTTACCGGCGCCGATAGTGCCACGTAGGACAACAATGGTGAGGAGGAGACAGAGGATTGTAACCTTACAATGTCGGAGAAATCTTTGGAATTTTCTTGCCCTTTGAGCTCCCAAAAGCTTGTCTAACATTTTTTGTTGTGACCAACGTTGTTGTTTGTGGTGAAAGGGGAATGAATGAATCGAGAAAGGTGAGAAACGTGATTATTTGCAGAAGCGCGTTTGGTTGTGTTTTGAGGAATGAAGAGATAACAAAAGTAGTCAAAGGTTGGCGAAAGACAGCATATTTTATTCCGAGTATTACAGAAATAAACAATCTGGATTTGGAGACTTTGTAATAATATCATTTACTTTTCTCATATAGAATTTTGGACGAATATTTCTTTATTATTTTAATTATAATAAAGGGGCTATAGAATTATAATAAATTGTTTTATCATACTAATAAATTATTTTATTTTTCTTTTTAATTATTTTCTTTTAAATATTTTTATAAATTTATTTCTCAATTTGGGTTACTTTTTAAACAATTCTACAAATACTCTATTTTATATTTAACAAGGGACATATATTAAATGACAGAAAGAAGAAGAAAGATGACAAAACAACAATCCAAATCTTAAGAAAATCGTCAAATCAAAAGACATAATCAGATGCTAAATCCTTAATCTCAAATCTTATTTGATAATAGCATGGAGGAGAAGGGATAAATTAGGGGTGTTCGCTAGTTCATGCATTGAATTGAACCATATTAATGGTTCAATTCAGTTATTAAAAACCATTTTAAATTTTTTTTTATTAATTTGTTAAATCTGTTACAATTCAATTTATAATTATTTCAAATCAATTTATAATAAAAAACTAATTTAATATAATTTAATTAGTTTCAAATTAATTTTATTGAAAAAATTAATTTTTTAATTGAATTTAAGTTGGTTTTGAAATATTTGTTAATTTTTTAAAAATATTTTTTTTTGAAAAATGATTTCTTTAAAAAAAATGTTAATAAAAAAATTTTCTCTGATTTCTTTTGCATTTCGGAAAAAAAACATATTTATTACATTTTTTTTGGAAGTTTTCAAAAAAAAATTTTTTTTATTCTTTGGTAAAATAATTTTAGTTTTTTTTAATTTTTCAAAAAAACAATTTTTTTCAAATTTTTTCCAGTTTTTTTTTATTTTTCTGAATTTTTTTTATTTTCTCAAAAAAAAAAATCCAATTTTTTATATTTTTCAAAAAACAATTTTTTTCAGTATATTTTTCCAGTTTTTTTTCTTTATTTCTCAAATTAAAATGCACAGTTTTATTATATTTTTCGGAAAAATAATTTCAGTTTTTTTTTTTCAAAAAACAATTTTTTCTGTTTTCTTTTCCAGTTTTTATTTTATTTTTAAATTTCCTTTTTTTTTAAAAAAAAATGCACAGTTTTATTATATTTTTCGGAAAAATAATTTCAGTTTTTTTTTAAAGAAAAACAAATTTTTTCAGTTTTTTTTCTAAATCAAATTTTTTATTTTTAAATTTTTTTCTTCATTTTTCTAAATAAAATTTTTATATTTTTGAAAAAAAATTGTTTGATTTTTTTATTTTATAAAATACTAATTTTTATAATAAAATTAATTTTTGATAAAAATTAGTTTTGAATTAGTTTAAAACTGCATTGAAATTGTTTTGATTAAATAATTCAATTTAATAATTATTTAAATGGTTCTTTTTTTTTTTTTATGGTTCAATTCAATTCAATTAATCATATTTTGAATACCCTTAGCATAAATATGGTGTTCGAAAAGCCACTCGAAGAAGGAGAAATTGCTCAACAACTAGTATTATATGAAGTAAGGGATAAGGAGACTATGGATACAAGAGGGGACATAACATACCAGTTGGTTGAGAAAGGAGATTCGAAATAGTAGAAACTTAGGTCAAATGAAAATTTTAAGTTATGTTAAAAGTCTTATGAGAATAGCTAAAGAGAAAAGGTTAGTATTCAGGAGATAAAAATGGAAGAAGTCGTAAAGAAAAATTGTGAATTAATGTGACGTTCATATGAGTTTGATACATATTTAAGATTTTAGTGTGTTGGTGCACAAGAATTAAAGATGATTGAAATAATGAGAGAATAAAAGAGAATGACGGCTGCACAAAGAGTGAAAGAAATAAAGTTGTTGGTATAAATGACATCTACCACTAGTTTATTTATACAAAGATAAAATTGCCACATAGGCCCTAAAAAAGATAAACTTAATAACTAAACAAACTAGAAAATATTAAAATACCATTAAAATTAAACTTAACAGCTACGCTAAAGAACCCAAAAGTTAAACATACTTCTGCACACAACCTCTAAAGCTTCTGCTTCTGACTAACAACAACTTCTAGCTAATCAACCTCATAACATCAGAACTTCTGATTAACAACAACTTCTGAATAACAACATCAGAGTATCCGAACTTCTGATTAACAACAACTTATGAATATTGAATTACTCTTCAATACCATCCCTTAATTCATATTCAGCTAGCCAAAATATACAACACCAATTTCATCCCTCAAACGGATAAGGTGTTCAGTCTTGACATCCTTCATCAGAACTTCTGCAAGTTTCTTCTGGTTGCTACAGTGTGCAACTTCCAATACTCCATTCAAAAATGCAGATTTCTCCTTAAAAACTGATATGGTGCTGATGGTTTTCTTTTCCTTTGGAAGCTCAGTTAACTTCCAAGTCTTGTTTCCTTCTTAAGCCTCAAGTTCTTTTACAATGACCTTCACCCACACTTTCTTCTTGAGAACTTCTCCAATTGCCTCTTGTTCAGAATATCCTTCTGATTTTGGAACCGTATCTCCTTCTGGACTTTCTTCAGAAGTTTTACTTCCACCATAAGTTCCACCTTTGTTAACTTTCTTCATGACCTTGTCCAGAACCACCACCTTCAAAAGTTGGACCACCTTCAAAAACTCTGCCTTTGGAAGTTCCATCTTCAGTATCATGACCATCACCAGAGACTGAACTATCTTTAGAAGCTCCTCCTTCAGAAGATCCACCTTTAGAGTCATGATTGCCACCAAAAGCATGATCATCTCCAAAAGCTTGTCCTCTAGAACCTACGTCTTCAGAGTTTTCCCTTCTAGAAACATGATCGCCACCAGATTTTGGATCATCATCAAAATATGGATCATAATCAAATTCACTATCTGACTTATCTTTAGAGTCACCAGAAGATTCATCATCTTCTGACTCTAACTCTTCTTCAGAACTTTCAAGTTCTGACTCAGCTTTAGAAGTAGAATCTCCTTGATATTCTTACTCATCTTCTGATTCTTCTTCAGACTCAGAATCACCTTCGGATTCTGACTTGTCTTAAGCTTCAGAGTCATCTTCTAACTCTGACTCTTCTTCTGAAACCTCAGATTCTGACTCATCTTCAGAATCTTCAATGTCATTTTCTGACTCTAACTAATAAAGAAACACTCCTTCAGAATCAGAATATTCAGAGTCATCTTCTTCCCCTTCAGAATCAGAAAATGACAACCTCACAAGTTCCTCATCAGATTCATAAGCCATCAATAGCACAGGTTCATCATCTGAATCACCTCTGGCTATTTTTCTTCTTCTGATTTCCTTCCTTTGTTTGACCAACAATCTCTAGCAAAGTGGCCAAACTGCTTACAACAGTAACATTGAACCATTCTCTTGTCATACTTCTCCTTTACCTTCTGATGTTTCTCATCAGAATAAAAGACTTCTAACTTCTGCGACCTACCATATTTTTTTAACTCCTGGTACTTCTTGACAAAAGAAGCCTTCAGAGCCTGTACAACTTCCCTCTCAGAAGTTCTTTTAGTCATATGCAACTCATGTGCTTCTAGACTACTTTGCAGCTCTTTTATTCTCATAGTTTCTAGATCTTTAGAATATTCTATTGCTACAACAATGAAATCAAATTGAGGAGTAAGTGACCTAAATACCTTCTCTATGATTACTTGTTCAGAAAGAGTTTCTCCACAAGCCTTCATCTCATTAGTGATCAGAATCATTCTAGAGATATACTCTGAAACCTTCTCATTGTTCTTCATGTTGAGATTCTCATATTGCTTTCTCAAGGGTTGAAGCTTCACCTTCTTCACTGATGCGACACCACCGTAACATCTAACCAGTGTGTCTTACGCCTCCTTTGACGTCATCGAATCAGAAGTTTTCTCAAACATGTTCACATCCACACACTGATGGATGAAGAACAACGACTTTTGATCTTTCTTCCTCTTGTTTCTCTACGCATTTCTCTCTTCTCCCGTCGCATTTTCTGCAACCGAAATATACCCATCAGTAACAAGCTCAAGAACATCTTGAGCCCCAAATAACATACGCATTTGAATCATCCATCTGTTCCAGTTCTTGCCATAAAAAACTGAAAGTTTGGTACTCATATTGTCGTTTCTGTTCATCTTCTATCTTGTACAGTACACTCAGATCTTCACTCACACAGTGTTTCCCAACCCACAAAATCAGAAAATGTGATTCTGTTGCAATTTTGTTCAAGGATTCAACGTGAACCCAGAAACAAAATCAATCACACAACACAAACTCACGTTCTCTCGTGTTTCCATGTATTTCTAACCAGAGCTCTAGATACCAATTTGTTGATGCACAAGAATCGAAGGTGATTGGAATAATGGGAGAATAAAAGAGAATGACGGTTGCACAAAGAGTGGAAGAAATAAGGTTGTTGTTATAAATGACATCTACCACTAGTCTATTTATACAAAGATAAAATTGCCACATAGGCCCTAATAAAGGTAAACTTAATAACTAAGAAAACATTACAAACTAGGAAATACTAAAGTTAAAACTAAACTTAACAGCTACGCTAAAGAACCCATAAGTTAAACATACTTCTGGACACAACCTCTGAAGCTTCTGCTTCTGACTAACAACAACTTCTAGCTAATCAACCTCAGAGCACCAGAACTTCTGATTAACAACAACTTATGAATAACAACATCAAAGCATCAGAACTTCTAATTAACAACAACTTCTGAATATTGAATTACTCTTCAATATAGTGGAAGATCAGGTGGTCTTCTGATAGCGTGGAATGTAAAAAAATTCTCAAAGCAGGCTGAACTAATTGGAGACCTTTTATTATGTAGAAGGGAAGTGGGGAGAAGAACAAACACCTATATTTATGTTAAACATATATGCAACATGCAAAACTGAAAGAAAAAAAGTATTATGGATTCAATTATCAGAGCCAATAAATTCAAAACCCGAGACAAATGTAAGTTTTAAATGCAATCTAAGAGGGAGATAAATTATGTATGATGAAATTTTCTTGTGAAAGTGCTAATTTGATAATTTTTTGGGAGCGCTATAATGATTTCTTATCTGATTAAAGATTGTTAAAGTAAAGATGCTAGAAAATTAAATGACGGAAAGTAAAAGATCCAAGTGATATATCTTGGTTCACCTTCTACAAACAAAGGTTGTTTTAGTCTCTATATTTTCTTAGAGAATTTTCCATTATGTGTATATTCTTGAACATGTTTCACACCAAGACCTCTTAACAAATTTCAAACTTAAATTCAAAGAAAGAACACTGCTTTCTTATACTAATAAGTCTCACTACAACCTTAATGAAAAGTATTACAAATATTTTGTTAGAAGAATTTCATGATAGCTTGAACTTCCAAATTTACTCTTATAAAATAGACTTCGTTTTCTTGTATTACAATTCCAACTAATATTACTTTAGTGCTCATGATATGTATTCAAATTTTTAAAGATATGTGAAAATACGTAAAGTTTCAAAAATTTAAAATGATGATAAACACTTAAAAAAGAATTTGACTTATGTAAAATTGATTTAAAAGGGGTAAATTTCATTTTTTTTGGAATATAATATTTTCTATACACCCTTAAAAACCTCTATGATTTTATTTGAAAATATTTCATGAAGCTTTGTCATTCAAAAAATATAACACAAACTAACATTTCTCCCCCTTTTGACCTTATAAAATGAAACTAAAATGACAACATCCACAACAACCATTCATGCAATAGGTAACAAATCAAAGTATCAAACCATACCCTTTAAAAAAACAAACCTTACATTACCACAATAATGTAAGCCAAAACATAAAAGTAACAAACACAAAATGCCACATGGTTATAAAGATTTTAAAATTTAGTATACCATTGATGACATGTTTAAGTTTGTTTTAAAGAAAAATTTGTTGAAATTTTCAACCTACTAGATTTGAACTAGTGACCTAAGGATGACAGCATGATATATCATATACAATCATCCACTCTACCAACTGAGATAAGGTAGGTTTGGTGATTGTACATTAAAGTTCAATGTTGAAATCAATAAAATGTCTCTCCTTCCATTTAATTTTTTTGGCTTAATTGCAATTTTGGTTTATCAATTATCTTTTATTTTTTGATCCCCCTATTTTAAAAACCGAAATTTTAGGCTCTTTATTTTAGTTTTTTTTAAGGATTTTAGTCCCTCTGCAAATCTGAAGACAAATTTTAATACCATGAAACTCAAATTGATGGTATGTTCAACATAAATCCTAAATAAAAATAACTTTCTTGAACAGTTCGATGTTGAACTAATACTGACACGTCATCAATGTGAGTGTCATGTCATTAAAAACTATCTACAAATTTGCAGAGGGACTAAAATCCTCAAAACACTAAAACAAATGGACTAAAATTTCAGATTTTAAAATGAAGAGAGCAAAATCCAAAAAATAATAATAGGGTGATCAAAATTGCAATTAAGCCTAACTTTTTTACTTCAATGTCATAAATCCAAAGTATATTACTATTTCTTCTATAAAATTTTAAATCACTAAATGTAGTACTATAATAGCTAAACAATTGAGGTTTTATTTTATATAATTTTTTTCAACTGTTTTTAAAAATTTGGTTTACTTTTTAAAAAAGTCTACAAATACTCTATTTTCTATTAAATAAACGAACAGAGGAAAATAAGAAGAAAATGAAGAAGAAGAAAAAGACAATGAATCAAATTTTGAGGAAATTTAGGTCTACGAGTCAACTCAAATGACATGATTAGGTTCTAAATCTTCAATCTCAATCTTATTTGATAATAGCATGAAGGCGAAGGCATGGACACCGCTACATTGGGGTGTTCGAGAAGTCGCTCAAGGAGTATGGGACTTAGGCAAAGAAATAGGGTTAATAAATTGCAGAGAAGAAGAGGAGAATGTTTAAAAATTAGTATCAGATGAAGTTAGGAATAAGGAGACTGTAGATAAAACATGGGACATATTAATAAGTTGAGGAAAGAGATGCAATGAAATGGTATAAATCTAGATCAAATGAAAATTTTAAGTTATAATTGTTAAAGGTCTTATGGGAATAGCTAAAAGAAAAAGTCAGATAATTAGGAAGAACATCGTTGATTTAGTTAGTATTCAGGAGACAAAAATGGAAGAAGTTGTAAGGAATAATTGTGAATTAATGTAGGGTTCATCTGAGTTAGTTACACGTTTAAGGTTTCAGTGGAAGATCAATTGATCTTATAATAACATGGAATGTAAAAAAAGAACTTAAAGCTGGTTGAACTAATTGGAGACCTTTTATTTATGTAGAAGGGGAGTGGGGAGAGGAAAAATGCCTATATTTATGTTAAACATATATACACCGTGCGAAACTGGAAAAAAAAGTATTATATATTCTATTATTAGAGTTAATAAATTCAAAACCTGAGACATATGTAAGTTTTAGATGCAACCTAAATGGGAGTAAATTTTGTATGATGAATTTTTCTTGTGAAAGCACTAACTTGATAATTTCTTGGAAGTGATATAATGATTTCTTAACTGGTTAAAGAATGTTAAAGTAAAGATGCTAGAAAATTAAATGACACAAAGTAAAAGAAACAAGTGATATATCTTAGTTCACTTTCTACAAATAGAGGTTGTTCTAGTCTACATATTCCCTTAGATGATTTTTCATTATGTGTAGATTCTTGTACAAGTCTCACATCAAGACCTCTTTACAAATTTTTAACCTAAACTCAAAGAAAGAACACAATTTTTTTATACTAATAATTTTCACCACAACCTTAATGAATAAGTACTACAAACACTTTGAAGAATTTTATGATGGTTTGAACTTCCAAATTTACGCTTATAAAATGGAATTTGCTTTCTTGTATTAAAAGTTAACTTTTTAAGATGTGTGAAAATATGCAAAGTTTCAAAAACTTAAAATGATGATAAACACTTTAAAAAGAATTTGAATTATGTAGAATTCATTTAAAAGGGGTAAAATTCATTTTTCTGGTGTATAATGTTTTATATACACCCTTAGAAACCTCTATGAGTGAAAGTATAAGTTTGAAAATGTTCCAAGAAGCTTTGTCATTCAAAAAATATAACACAAACCAACCTTTCTCCCCCTTTTAACATTCTAAAAAGAAAAAAAGGGGCAACATCCACACATCCTAACAACCATACATGCAATATGTATCAAATCAAACCATACCCATTAAAAAAAACAAACCAAATCATACATTACCACAATAATGTAAACCAAAACATAAAAGTACGAACATTTAAAGAGGCTGAGCAAAGAAATATGTTGTTAGTCGCAACTTGAAGTATCAGAATATTGCTCACATGATTATATCAGAATATTGCTTTTATTGACAAACACAAAATGCCTCCTGGTTGGAAAGATTTTAAAATTTACTACACCATTGATGACATGTTTAAGTGTTTTTAATGGAAAAGTTAAAAAAATCCGACCTACTGGATTTGAACCAGTGACCTAAGGATAACAGCATGATATATCAACTACAGTCCTCCGCTCTACCAACTGAGCTAAGGTCGGTTTGGTGATGGTATGTAAAGTTAAATGTTGAAATCAATAAAATGTCTCTCTTTCCATATAATTTTTTTTGGTTTAATTGCAATTTTGATCCCCCTATTATTCTTTTTTTGTCCCTCTATTTTAAAATCTAAAACTTTAGTCCATTTATTTTAGTTTTTTTGAGGATTTTAGTCCCTTTGCAAATCTAAAGGCAATTTTAATGACATGAAATTCACATTGATGACATGTTCAACATGAATCTTAAATAAAAATAACTTTTTAAAACAATCCGCTGTTGAACTAACACTGACACATCATTAATGTGAGCATCGGGTCATTAAAAATTGTCTTCAAATTTGCATAGGAATTAAAATCATCAAAAAACTAAAATACATGGACTAAAATTTTGGATTTTAAAATGAAAAGACTAAAATTCTAAAAAAATAATAATAGGAAGACTAAAATTGCAATTAAGGGTAATTCTTTATTCTTTAATGTATGCTATAAGATTTTGTTATCCTAATTAGCACATTATTTTTAACTTAATTAATTTATAATTAATTCTAAAATGAAATATTAATGACTTAGAAAAATGTGAATTTTGCAGTCAAATTAAAATAATTAAGACATCACATAAATCAATAATGAGTGAATTTGATCATTTAGACCTAACACATTATGACATATCTGATTGATGGGACTTTAACTAGAAATAATAAATGTTATTTATCACTTTTATTGACAATTTCTCTGATTATAATATTGCACACTTAATGAAGAACAATAGTGAAACGCTTGATATGCTTAAGATATTTGTGAATGAAATTGAAAATCAATTTAGTAAAACTTAAGAGGTTTTGTATTGATAGAGGAATCAAGTAGGATTCAGATTTATTTAACAAATTTTATAAATAATAAGAAATTGTACATGAAACCACTGCATCATATTTTCTTGAAATGAATGGTAAAGCGGAAAGAAAGAATATAAATATTGATAAATTAGATGTTGCTATTATGTTGAATTTTAGTATTGCATCTCACTGGTGTGAGAATTATTTTTACTGTTTGTTATATTTTGAACAAAGTTTAAAAATCTAAAAATAAGATCTCCCATTATGAGATATTGAAGCAAATACAACCAAATTTGTCTTATTTTAGAATTTGGGGTTGTCCGGCTTATGTAAGGATTATGGATGCGGAGCTAGTTAAACTCGTTAGTAAGGATTTAGGTTTTATAAACTAAATTCTAAAGTGATCATAGAATCAAAAGATGTTGAATTTTATAAAAATATGTTTCTTTTCAAATCTAGAAATAACGGGAGCACTGAATGGAACCATATTCATATGATAAGAAACACCAAAAGCAATGATAAAGGAGAAACAAAAATTTAAAGTAAAAAAAGAAAGAGTTCCTAAAGACGATGGACAAGATTATGAGGTCTATAGTGTAGACGAAGATCAAACAAATCTTCAAGAAACATTATTATCTTTGGATACAGATTTATGGCAAAAAGCTGTGAACGATGAGATTGACTCTCTAGAATCTAACATGACCTAATACTTAGTAGACTTGCATCATTGTTGCAAATCAATAAGTTGCAAATGAGATTTAAAAAAAACTAAAACCTGATGAAACAGTTGATAAATACAAGACTCGTCTTGTGGATAAAGTTTTTAGGAAAAATATAGATTTCTTCGATACTCTTTCTTCGGTTACTAGAATTACAATCATTAGGATATTTATTTTAATTACAATTATTTATAACTTAATATTAAACTAAATTCATTTTAAATTCGAAATTTTTAAATGGTGACTTTAGAAGAAAAAATCTATATGGACCAACCATAAGAGTTTGTGATTCATGGGAAATAAAACAAAATCTATATTATGGATCTATGTGCTTGCAGGTATAATCAAGAAGTGGTCGAAGGTTGTGAAGCTTATGGATAGCAAAGCTGCAAGCCAACTAGTAATTGTTTAGTTTTGATGATGTCAACACTTGAGGTCAAGCAACAATTGAAGATAGATTAAGCAGTCAAAGATTCACAAGATGATTGATCAAATTATCCTCCTGAATCGATCTAAAGACATGTATTTAAAGTCAACACCGTAGTCCAATGACTTTCAAGTGAAGACTTCGATTTCAAGGTTTAACCTCTCAACTCTCAGATGATAGTATTACACATGAAGATATCTCAATCCTCATTAAGAAGATTCAACGATCTTTTATAATGCTAAAATCAAAGATAAAGATGCCAAGACTTGAAGCTTCAGAGTGTGAAAGAGCGGAAGTGTGAAAACTCGTTTAGTCGTGTCTGTCTGAGTGATCAATGCCTTTTAAATACACAAGGATATTTCTAAAAACATTATGGATGAATCACACACACTAAAAGAAATGTTTGAGGTATGGCCAATTAATTAGAATTTAGATGAGTGTCCAATTGATTGAAAGATTTTTTTCTTACTGTTTAATCGATTAGACATAAGACTAGTCAATTAAATGATGTCTGGTTGAGTCTAAAAATTAATTGGGTCAGTCTCCTAATGATTAATAACTCTTCTATATTAAAATCTTTTATTTTGGACCTCAACAATCTGCTATTTAGATTGTCTAATCAATAAGAGAATTCATTATATTCAAGTGGGAAATAGTTGAAACATTTTAAAAAAATTATTATGAAGATGATTTGAAAGGAAAAAACCTCGTAAAGCTACACATTATTAGAAATTATGTGTTTATATGTTAACTGAGAAAACTTTATGTCACACATTGTTTAGCTTATTCGCTAAAGTGAGTTTTCAACATTATATATATATATATATATATATATATAATAAAAAATTAAATCTCACATTGCTTAGATTATATATCTTGGCCGGTTAACTTATTTTATTATATAAGAAATACACATGTTTTATTATAAAAACTCTAAAAATTATTTCTAAGTTTTTCCTTCATCACTCTCTTGACTCTGCGTTTTTGAATTGTTGAAACGCTAATTTCTTTCATTTTCTTTCTACTTGTTGATTCTCTGAGTATTTCTTATTCTTTTTGAAAAATTATTTAAAATTTTCAACAGAGAATTTAATAGAGATGATCCACTATTAAATTCTCCTTGAGAAACTATTTGAATTTCTCATTATTCAACAAATTATTTAGAGTGAGTGATCAAAAATCATTATTGACTTCTTTTAGAATTATTCAAATTTCTCTTCAAGAAATTACTTAAGATGGTCAAAATCAAGGTTGTTAAAACCTCGATTTAAAATCTAAACTCTGTAGATTTCACGTTTTTTGGTCAACATTTCATTTTAAATCGTAGGTGAAAATCTTTGATGTAAAATCGTATTATGGAACGATTTTACGTGATTTAAATCGTTCTAAAATCAGTGAAATCGTGTAGAGTCGTGTAAAATCATTGAATTTTACTCTTTGACTCGATTTTACCTTTTTGTAAAATTTTTAAATAACACATTTTGTATATTTCTCCCACGAAATTTTTTTTTATGCTTTTTACTTTTATTCACCTTTATATTTTGGTTATAGTATTGAAGAACCTTTGTCATCTAAATATAAATTTAATCAAGTTGAATAAAATTCACTAATAAAGAAGATGTTGTAAATGAATTGAACCGGTGAAGATGAAAACACTTGTTTCTTTGAACTTTAGAAACATATGAAACTCTTATTTTTTGAGAAAATATTTTGGATGTTACTTTTTATGACTCGGTGGATAGTTTTGATAATTTGATAAAAATTTGTGTGTATATTACACTTTATTATAGTGATATAGTATTTTTTATTTATAACTAAATTAAAGATTCAAATTATTGATGCATTTACAATATTATATAAATATATTTATGACATGTATATAAATTTAATATTATTTTAATATGAGGTGAAATCCATGATTTTACGTTTCGATTTTATCTAAGCAAAACGAGTCAAAGTAAAAACTGATAACTTTGGTCAAAATAATTTTATTAGAGAATATTTCTAGACCGATCACCTATTGTACAATAATAAACTGGATTGTTTTATCTTAGAGGTATTGTGATTGATTCATCTTAAAGAAAACAATCTAATTTATAACTCAACCCTCCACCCGATAATTTATTGTGGCATATTTTCAAAAACAAAAAACACCAGCTGAGTTTAAAGGATGATATGATAGGAATCATATTGATATTGCAAAGGATTTGTAATATGGTAGTCCATTAATATTTAACCTATAAAGACATTTATAGTGTATTTGGTATAGCTTCTGCAATGAACAAACCCACGTTTACACTCCATTTCACTGTGAAAACAAGAAGCTATAAAATATAGCTTCTGCTCTAAAACGTGCGTCTAACCTTTCTCTCCACAGATCCAAACAGGCTATTAGTAGATGAGTAACAGTAATAAAACATTGGTGTTCACGAAACAAATTAAGCGTGAGAAGATTCGTTCCCACTCTACATGCTCTTCAGAGATGAAAACATGACAATTTATTCAATTCGTGATTAAAGAAAAACTTTGCAACAAACAACACTTCTAAAAATGAATCATTTTTATAGTGTAGCGTTCCAGAATAAGAAATAACCGGTGGCAAATCATTCTCTCTTTTTTTCTTTAACTTATGATACTTATTACATTAACAGTTAACAAAAACATAAAATGGAGCCATAGAATTTATGTATAACTTCTTTGCACCTGAACTTCCATGATTTTTATTGGTTATTAGGAATAGAACTTCCCAAATCAATGAATAATTTCCTTATATCGTCCCATAATTCAACATAAACAGAGGTCAGGAGAAAACCTGGCCTTTAAATAGAATAAGACCCGTCTAGTTACTAGACATGGATGATATGAAAATTTGGCGTCAAATGCACAACATGTAAAACCTAGAGCTTCTTGATGGAAATAGTCCAAAGAAGATCGGAATCAGACTGTACTGTTACTATATCCTCTTTTACATTATTTGATGTGCTTACTAAACCGCCAAATCTCATCTCCGTGTCATCTGAAATTGTCAAAATAGATTGTTAATCATCAGACTACACGGCCAAATAAGATCACATACTGTCCGTGTGCAATACTTACTCGTACATAACGTTATCATTGAAATATATACAATACTTACTGAGATCCCACTGGAGTCCTGTGGTTGTAGAACTTCCTGATGGCGTCCCGATGGGAACGAGTCCACAATGTGGACCCTCAATAGAAGATTGAATAAAGATCTTATGAGAGTGATCTTTGGGAAGAAGATGAATGAGGCAATCATCAGATAGAAGGATAATACGTGTGTTGGAGAACCGACAGAGCACATTAATATTTCCCATCTCGTGATCAAATCTCCCGCCAAGTGCCCCAGTAGCGAGAATGCATAGCTGCCATCATGTTGAGAGATAAGGGAAGCTGAGATTAATTCCAAAAGGTAGAACAAAATACACAAAGCATTATAGTAATTCTTTACTATCAAGCAGGGATAAGGGATCATTCTACTTTAGATTCAATTCATTTCATTTATTCAAAAACTATCTAAGCCTAGAATTGATATTCACGCCTCCTACGTGCAAAAGACTAATAAAGTATCATCAGATGTTAAACTTACTTCTGACTTATCAGAATTTGGTACGAGGTCACGTATGTATGCAACACATTTGTGTAAATCTGTGGTGTCCTGGTCTTGAGACTCGTCAATTATCTTTGTTCCCTGTAGGAAGCCAAAGAGTATTAAGACTATATACTAGCAGTAATATGGAACTCAATAATAATGGCAATTTGGAGTGAACCAAAAAGTTGAGTTCTGACATGATTTTCTCCATTACATGGAGATTAGCAAACAAAAACGAGAAAAGATGTAGATAGAGAGGGATACCAGGTTTGCATAGAAATCAAGTACTTCTGTCCTGATTGAATCCATGTCTCCTTTGATTGCATCAGGTTTGTACCTGACAGAAACTTTGAAGTTAGAGAATAGGAAACCTGTAACAAACTAACTGTTGACTCAAAATGACAAACCGAGCTCTCTAAGTCACCAACAAAAACAAAAACAAGTACTGCCAGTAGCTCAGCAGAAC
Source organism: Vicia sativa (assembly GCA_021764765.1). Classification (NCBI taxonomy): domain Eukaryota; kingdom Viridiplantae; phylum Streptophyta; class Magnoliopsida; order Fabales; family Fabaceae; genus Vicia; species Vicia sativa. Next base: position 100,427,987 of record CM038795.1, on the reverse strand, counting down.
AACCAATGTTATAGAACTTTTAGTCCAACCCAATCCTCCAACAAATGAACTTCAAAAGTGGGAATAAAGTTGATTTGGAAAGCTTATGCCAACGCCATCAATCCCAAAAGCAATAATGTAATGTATAAAGAAGTTTGTTGTGAGAAAAGTTAAACCAGCTCATTGAAAGCTATATCAAAGGTAGCCAATCCTTTCCCATGGTTGACTACCACTATACTTACATACTATTTTCCACGTATACCGATGAATGAAATACTAACTGCAATTACATTAAAATATAAGAAAAACCAGTAACTCTACTCCAACACATGAGAACTGAAAACATAAATAAGCTCTCGTTTACTTTTTGAAAATATTTTCAGCTTTCATTTTTTAAAATTCGTGTGTAGTTTAAATTACTACCAAGGAGATGGAAGACTCGTGTGATGGAAATTGGGATAAAGAGGATATGGAAGACAAGCTTAAAAGAATACATTTCAGAAACAAGGGAAATATTGTTTTGACATTTTCAAAATTTCTGAAAAATGTTAAATTTGTTTTGAAAGATTGTAAAATAAAATGGTGAGAAATATATATTATCTATATTCTCTTACATTTATCAGTTAAAGTAAAAACAAAACAGAAAACATTGGATTTTTAAGTAAACAGACCCTTAGGATCCATAACACAGTTACATATCATTAATAAGACAGTAACAAATAGACAAATACAGCACCTCAGATTGCCACCATGAGCATAAATAAACAAGCACTAAGCACTATAGTATTGCAAGTATTCGTAACGTAACGTGTAATGTAAACTATATACAGTATCAGTGTAAAGATTGTTTATACTGCTAATCAATCATAATCTCATCAGATCATAAAAAATACCTCATAATAATAACTGAAAAGTCGCACATACAATCAATTCTGATTTGTTGACGATATAAAACTTTTGCAAGCCACTTGTATCAACATTAAACTCATACATCAGTAGTAATTTAATATTGAAATCCTTTTCTGATTCTATTTACCTCTCGAAAACAATAACACGGTTACAGCTATTGAAAACGTAAGATACCCATCCCCACTACAAATACCTACTAGAGAAGTTTTGCAGAAAATAGCAATTTCGAAACCTTCAAGAAATTTATTGAACACAGCAAGAAAATACTTATGCATTTTGCAACCCCTTGTGCCTAATTCAGTGTTGTTAATAGCGAATTGCGGAAAATATCGGATCACCAAAAAACCAATATGAGAAATATTGGATATCGTCGTGGGCAAATAGCGGAAACCGCAAAGCGGTTAAAATAAATAATTATATATAAAATAAAACATGCCACACACATATAAAAGCTACTAATAAAAACAAATATTTAAAAACCTTACTAACATTAAACTGAAAATCTCAAGCTCTATCAACCAAGTAGTTCAAACTTCAAAATTAAATTAGTACTTCTGCATAATGTGAAGAATAGTATGTTAATAATACCAACTCATTAATATTATACATCTTCAATTCTCTTTCTTCTATTTTCGAGACTAACCATCAGAATAGTATGTTAATAATACCCACACACCTCTTCACATTTTCACTTTATTAATATTCCATCTCTTCACAGCCTACTATTTATTATTGTTCACCTCTTCCCATTCTAAATTCTAAATATTTTTTAATATGACTTATTATAAAAATGATCATAATAATATTAATTCTGATATCGAATTCAAAATCCGAAACTTCGGTATACGCGAAAACGGCCGATAAATTGAGCATAGCGAAATTGAAATGGAATATCGTCTTTCATATCAGATAGCTAAATTCCAATATGGAAAACCAGTATATTGGCGATATAACCGATATTTAACAACACTAGCCTAATTAATATTATTTTGAATTACAAAAACTCTAGAGTAATATGTATTTTTAGAATTGATTTTCACGTGTTTAGTTATTCTAAACTAGAATTAATTTTGTCTCGAGAACGGATTATAACCGGCGTTAATTTCTGTAGCTTTTCAACCTAAAAAAGTTATTTTTAGCTGACTTTTTCTTAAATGGACTTCTATTGTTCAATTTACTTTCTCATGTATTCAAGCATAAATCACTATACTGAAACAATTTTACAGTTAAAAATCAATTTTTGTGCAGAACAAACAAAATGTCAAAATTAAATTGACAAATTTCATATAATTTAGAGATTAATTACTTAAAAGAACTAAATTGAAGAGAAAATAATCAATTAGGGACCACTAAATGGCATAGCCCCAATAAAGTGAAACACAGAATCGTTAACATAAAGCTAAAACTCAAACTAGAAAGCAAAATTTAGCAACCAATGAAAGAAGAAGAAAAAAAGATTCTATCTACCTTGAGCGAACATGTGAAGGATTTAGTTTCGGAAACAAAAGAGGCATTTCATCAAACACGCGGTTGGCACCTCCATCAGCGCAAACTCGTATATGTGCTATGAAAAATCAATCAATCAATCAATCTATATAATAATAATATAAAAAAAGAGATGAGGGTGCAGGAAGAGTTACCATGGTCCCAAAGCAGCGGAGTAAATTTGGGAAGATTTTGATTGAGTACAACAAGAGCGTACGTTAGAGAAACAGAAGAGGAAGAAGATGAAGCGGTGTTAGGATTTTCCGGCGGAAGAAGAAAAGATGAAGAGTGACACATCAACTCCATTTTTTTTCTCTGAAACCCAAAACCGAAGAGGAGGAGGATTGTTTATTTTTTATACTATAGTACTATTAATACTATTATGCTTTATGAGTAACGTCATCATAAAAATATTAAAGACGCTAAGATTAGTCAATGATAAAGTTTGAATTGTAGCAGCAATTAGTTAGGGTGAAGTATGTTCTAGTTGCGGTAGGTTTGTTGGTAAATTACAAATCTATCCTTTTGCGATAGATACGTGATGAATAATGAGTTATGAGCTGGATTGCTTTCGTGGTCCAACCCTAAGATCTTTTGAACAACGTAACGAATCAATCAAATCTCAAAATTAGGATTTTGATTTCTATAAAATAAGCTACTTTAACAGTCTTAATCGAAAAGGTTATATTAGATTCAAAATTATAATATGTTCTATTTTTTATTTAATTTTTCTCGATATAGTTTGGCACTTGTTATCCTAATTTATTATGATTTTAGTGTTGTATATTTTCTCTCTTTATATAATTTAATAGTTTTTATTCTAATTTTATTTAAATTTAATGTTTACTTGTTATGGTAAAATATTTTTTACACCAACAATACATTATAATCATTAAAATGTATTCCCTTCATACCAATTTATAAGTAAAAAATATTTATTTTTCTTGTAACAAATTACAAGTAAAAAAAACATCAATTTTATACCGTTTAATTTTTTTTATTTTAAAAAATTATTTTTTTCAAAGCAAAATTAAATATAAATTGTATTTAATTTGATTTCTCTCTCATTTTGTTTATAAACAACGATTAATCAAAATTATTTTACATCTTCCCTTAAAATATATTTCAAAAAAGACACAAAAATTTAAATTTTCATAATACGTGTGAAATATTTTATTTTTACTTATAAATTGTACGGAGTAGTAATATTTTAAAAGAAATTAAAATCAAAGTCAAATTTTAAAATAAATTAACGATTGTGATTTATTGATGGTGTATAACTTATTTATAATGTTGGTGTATTTCAATTTAATCTTTAAATTTAAAATTTAAAAGATATTTCTTATATTAAACATGTTAATAAAACATTAAAATTTTGAAATCTCAATCATAGTCTACATTTTGATTTTTGGGACTTTTAAATTTCCTGGTTATCTTTGGGCTGAATCATGAGATCGTCGTGTTCTTGTAATTATTATTTTTGAATCAATAATACATCATTCATTTATTCAAAAAAATAAAATTATAGCCTTCATTTGCTATAATATTTTTTTGGAAATTTCTTTCTACACTTAATAGTGGTGATTTTCACCATTGAAAATTCGAAAATATATTTCGTAAGTGCACTTGCAAATTCACCTTTCAACATGTTTCGCAAGTGCACTTACGAAGTCATCCTATTTTGCACGTTTTATAATTTAAACGTTGCATGTTGAAAGGTGAATTCACAAGTGCAATTGCGAAACTTCCATTTCTATATTAAAGTAAAAGGTACAATTGCAAGAGAAAAGCGTAAAAGCAATGGAAAATAAAAAGGGATAAAAGACAAAGGCAATAAGTTAAAATGAAAACTAAAAATTACTTTGAATTAAAAGGTTGAAGCATTCATACATTGTCAAGCTTTTGAACTCATTTTTCACTTAAGATGCGAATACTTTGAGTGTATTGCTTTTAATGTGAAGAAACGTGACTCTTACACAAATGCATAAATTTGCTTTAAATAGAAATCCTAAAAAAGTAACTGTCGTCGGTTGGAGTACCCCATGTTTCGATTTTACGTGGGCTAGCTTTACAACTTCCACTATTTCCGCGTTAGCGAATCAATTAGAAATTTAAAACATCTTTTTTGGTGCTTCTTTAGCTTGTTTGTCGATCGACGCATTGCTGTCCTCAACTCACGCTTCTTGTCAACTTGGTCGTCGAACCTGTTACTCTTGTCGTCTAATGTCTTATGTCTGAGCATTTAATTGGTTTCTTACAATAAATTCACCATCAATTATCATTTATCTTCTTCCTAAGGGGTGCTTCATCACATCAGGTTTCTTTCTCTTGTCGAAAATATCATGTCAACAAATTGCCCCCCAAAAGGCCAAGTTTGACGGAGACTCTTTGTCGGTTGGAGAATTCTGGCATTTTTCTCTTACATATCTTGACTGCACGCCTTCTCTAATGACGTCACACATCATTATGAGTTTTATGTGCGACAGTTTCCCAGGTCAATCCATCATTTCAAATAATGATCCTTAGTTTATAGGACGTGGGTCTTGCAACCAAACCCCACTAAATTCCTCACTTCCCTGATTCATCATCGTTGGATCTTTTCCATTTGTCAGCGATCGTTGGGTCCCATTTCCTTTAAATAGCCACCTAAGCTCATCATCATCTCTTCGTTTGCATCTTGCGTTTCTTTGTTCCCAAAAATTCTGAAACTTCTCCAAACCTAAAGAAACCAAACATACCACTTAAGATTTTTCCTAATACTCAAATGGCAACTCCTTCTACTTTCGTCGATAACAACCTCATGGCCTTTGTGCTCGAAAACGCTGCAAAACCACCGATCCTTCCTCAACCATCATCTATCGACACTATTGTCATTCAATCTTGGCAGAGGCAAATGTTCATTCCTTTTTTAGTTTCTTGGTAAACATATGCCTTTCATGGGCCATACCTAACTAAGAAGTACGATCCTCAAACGGTTCAAGAGTTCTTTCTCTGTTACACTCCGTCAAAACCTCTTGCTTTTAACCAGGATTTTTCATTGGACCTAAAATTTGTAGATACTTCCACCAAACCTTTTTTATTCACCCATATTCCAGGAAAATCGACTTACTTGGACTGGCTCAACAAGGTCCAAAAAAAGAAGAAATCAGTTTGGGAAGCCACTGGCACTTTCAATGTTATTCAATTGTCGAGAGATGCCCATATGATCAACCCTTGTATGATCATAACATCGATCTTCTTTTGAGAATGTTCGACTAACTCTTTTCACTTCCCTCGTGGGATGTTAACTCTTACCCTCTTTGATAACACGACCATCACTAGCTTGTCTCCCAGGGGTGAGGTATTTTATCCTACTTTTCCAGCGGAGCTCAAGTTTAATTTTGACAAACCCAACTTCTCACATTACATCAAAACATATTATGACACTGAGAACGTTGACATTTCTAATAAAGGGAACATTGTTTTCCTCACTCTTTGGCTCTCCTACTACCTGTTTTGCCTCAGGTTTTTACAGATATCAAAATGCTTCATTTCCCTAGTTATTCAAATTCATGAAGGTAGACAAATCTCTTTAGGTAAGCTCCAGTTGGCTTATCTTTATCATATATTAGGTGATGCTTCTTCCAGATTAAAAGATCTCTCTGGTAATATTAAAGGACCAGTCCCCTCAGGACCCTTTTGGATCTTGCAACATTGGTTGGATGTTACTTTTTGAGCACCGACTGGGTTCCCCTTTGTCGAAAGTTGATGAACAATCTCTGATGACAGATCCATCGAAGGGTTAAGTTTGGCACTACTCACTCCCTCGGAGGCTTCAACCAAGAATGTTTTCATGAAATATATCAACTTATTCATAGAAACTACCTCATTCGTCAAGGCCATGCCTCCATTTTCCAGGAGAACCATTGGTCCAGATTGGTTCCAAAATCTCTTCCCTAAAGTTAATCCTTTGGTAGTTGCAAGGTCTAATACAACGTGGATTGCATTTCTGACTCCCGCATTTTTGTCCTTATGAATTGATTATGGGACCAAAGCTTATGGCTTTTTAAGTTATCAACCTAATTTGGTGGCTCGACAATTTGGCCTTAGCCAAATGTTGCCAAAATCTCTCATTTCCCACCTCAAGGACATCCTCTGGTTTGGAAGACGACTGGACGTTGAGGAGTATATGGAATGTCTTTATTACACTAGAAACACTCTACTTATGGTGCTTCCCTCCTTCAAGTTCAAACCCTCTTTCTTCCATACTAGCGAGTTTGAACATTGGTGCTCAAAATACCAAAACAACATTTTCCAACCTTTATTTTTTGAAGAGATTAATGGATGCATTTGATGCTTTGGAGGTTAGTCGGCCTTCTTTCAGCTTTGTTCACGAAGTCTCGCCTGGTGACCAACAACAAAGCCCTGAGGCTGTCGATAAAACTCAACCCACTAAGGTACTACTATTTCCTTTCAGCTCCTTAAATGTTTTAATGAGCTTTCTTTGACCTTATCCGTTGGTTTTCTAGGGTCGAAAATTTGCTTCAACGTCAAAATTCGTTGCCCCCAAGCCAAAGAAGGCTAAAGGTTTCACCACTCAGGTATATACATATATTTTCTATATGTCTATGTATTGTCATAAGTTCATATTTGAATGTTTGTTATTTCCAGACTCCTGACAGGAAACCACAACCTTATGATGATCCAGTTAAAGCTGACGACAGTAGTGGTTCATACATCTTTCCCTCTCGTAAGGTTCCAACTCTAACAAAATCTAAGAAACCTCAAAGGCCCACAAAGATGATTCTCAGACCCCGTGCCTCACAGCCCAAGATCATTGATTCCGGATCTCCAATACCTCCCATTAATGACCAAGAGGAAACTTCGTCGTCTCGACAACAAACTCAAATAATCCCCTCTACAAACAACAAGTTACCCAGTCGACTGAAAAGGTATATAACTCTTTCAATGTAATTTCTCTTTGTAAGGGATCTTATTTTAACACCTCTGTTATATCTATGTACAAGCTCGCGATGAAGTGGTCGAAATAACTCCGTTTGTCAAAACGGTCTCGGCTAGAAATATTGTTGCTCTCAAAACCAACAAAGACAACTTGATGGAAATAACTTCCAAATCGTCTCCACGACCTGAGCGTTCTACCACATCTTCGACTGTTGATCCTCCTCCCAATTCAGATGCAGGGCATGATAATGTCCGTCGAAACTCTGTTATTGATAAAGCTCATACTGAGGAAAATCCTGATCAACAAGTCTTTGATAGCAATGTGATGAATTCCATCTTTGTTAGTAACAACCCTCCGACTCTGCAGGATGCCACCTCCAATAGTCCCCTCAGCCATGAAGAGATTCTGGTGATGAAGCATAGGCGCCCAATTGAAATTTACAGAGACTCCAGAGACTCCGTCAGGAGCGTGCTAACTTGCCTGTCACTGGTTCGACATTTCCTTCTGTCAATGAAGTTGATGTTATGGTGACCTAGAAACTACACCAACTTAGAGCGTACCTATTTGCTAAAAACTTTTTGTACGAGGTTGTGGATGAGAAGGATTTGGTAGTCGACGTCTTCAAATTATTCGAAGAAATTTCCTAATGCTACCTTCCTTGCACCTTGTCTCAGTATATTTTTTTTTGAATTTGAAGCCTTCTTCTGCCAACTCATTATTGATCTCTCTTTCAACAAGAAAACTGATGCTCAACTGACAGCCAACTTCGCTCAGATGAAAGCCAAATGAGATCTCAACAAGACTTGTGAAAAGAAATTGGACGACTTTGAGTCTGAGAGTCAGGAACGTGGCGACAAACGACTTGCCCTTGATCATCATATATCCTTCCTTTAGACTCAAATAACAGACCTTCAAAAGAAATAAGTTGAGGCCAAGCACCAAAGATCTCTGTTGGATTCGACTGATAAAATTCCCAGTCAAATTGAGATTGATCAAGAAGTTCGGAATGGGATAACTCATGGTAAGAATGCTTTGGAGCTTAAAAACAACATTAGCAAACTGATGCTAAAGAAAGCGCGCCTTGCTAACAAAATCATTTTTGAGAGAAGCTGTTTTCAAGACTTCAAGTCTCGTTTTCCAACATATCCATTGGTCGTTTCCTAAGGCTTCATCATCTTTGGGAGGTTCAATTTGAGAGACAAAAGTCATGTTCAAGCAAGCATCTTTTAGATTTAGTCTTGTTGAAACTCCTTTGCTTATATCGCCAATAGGGATGTCAATGGGGCGGGGCAGGGCGGGGGATACATTCCCATCTCAATCCCCGCCCTCGAATTTATTCTTCATTCCCGTTTCGAGTCCCCACCATAGGGGGTTTTGTCCCTCATCCCCTTCCCCACGGATCCCCACATGTCCCCACAATTTTTGTGGATATCTATAAACACAAATTTTTACTTATTATTTTTAACTAATTTAATAGAAAAATTCAAAAACTAACGACAATAAATTAGTAAACTAATCATCTATGATAAATATATTGTTTTAACAATATTTAATATTGAGATTCATGAACACAAAGTTTTCAAACTTTAAAAAATTAAAATAGTCATTTAGATCTCTCTCTCTCTCTCTCTCTCTCTCTCTCACTAACAAGTGATGTGAAATAATAAATAAACCTACATAGAAATGTTAAACTATATATTAATTAACAATATTATGGAATTCTAGTGCGGGGCGGGGACTCCACAAGGCGGGGGACATGTTCGCCACCCCCATCCCCAAAGTGCTTCGGGGCAACTTTATTCTCCATTCTCGTCCCCGTGAGGGGAAAATTCCCCATCTTTGGGGCCCCAAACGGGGAATTCCCGTGGGGATTCCCACTAACGGGTGCAAATTAACATCCCTAATCACCAATTACTTTGTCAATTGGATGATCATGATGGGTTCTCCATTCTTGAGGTAGATCAATATGGTTTATATCTTGTTGTTGTTTTAGTTGATCCTTATTGATATGTTTGGAATTATTTTCTTGAGGAACTTCTAATATATCATCATCCTCATCACAAATAACTTTGTCCTCCTTAGAGGTGTTAGTTTAATCAAAAGAAACATGAATAGATTCTTCAATAGTTAAAGTTCTTTTGTTATAAATTCTATAAGTTTTACTAGAGATAGAGTAAACGAGAAATATACCTTCATCAAATTTCTCATCAAACTTACCGAGATTGTCTTTTTCATTTTTGAGGATAAAGCACTTACATCCAAAAATATGAAAGTGAGCAATGTTTGGCTTTCTTCCTTTGAAGAGTTCATATGGAGTCTTTTTCAAGATATGTATACTAATAACTCGATTTCCAATATAGCATGTCGTACTAACCGCATCCGCCCAAAAATATTTTGGTAGATATGCATCACTAAGCATTGTTCATGCAAGTTCCACTAGAAATCGGTTCTTTCTTTCAACTACTCAATTTTGTTGTGGAGACCTTGGTGCTGAAAAATTATAAGAGATACCATGTTCTTCACAAAATTCTTCAAACGATGCATTTTGGATTTCTCCACCATGGTCACTTCTTATAGATACAATCTTTAATTATTTTTCATTTTAAATTTGCTTTGCATACTTCTTAAAAGCTTTGAAAGCATCACTTTTTTGCACAAGGAACAAAGTCCAAGAATATCTAGAAAATCATCAACAATAACTAAGGCATATACATTACCTCGGAAGCTTTTTGTTCTTGATGGACCAAATAAGTCCATCTACAACAATTAAAGTGGTCTTGATGTTGATTCCACATTCTTTGATTTGAAAGTTGATTTGATTTGTTTCCCCTTTTGACACGCATCACATAATTTATCTTTGACAAACTTTATCTTTGGTTAGCCAATAACAAGATCATATTTGGTTAATTTATTTAAATGATCCATATGAATGTGGGCTGCCCTTTTATGCCATAATCATGATTTATTATTGTTTAACATAAGACATTTTACTTTCAAAAATAAATCATCTAGAGAAATCATAAAAATATTGTTAATTCTTTTACCTTTGAGTTTTACCTCATTGGTAACTTCATCTAAAATCAGGAATTCATCTTTGGTGAAGTCGATCTTGAAGCCTTTGTCACAAAATTGACTTATACTTAGAAGATTATGCTTTAGTACTTAGACATAAAGAACATCTTCAATGGATGTGAAAGATGGTGCACCAAGTTTTCCACTACTAACAATTCTTCCTTTATTATTGTCTCCATAAGTTACAAAACCCTCGGACTTTAGCACTAGATTTGAAAATTGGTTTATGTCTCCTGTCATATGCTTGGAACAACCACTATCGAGATACCATAGATTTGAAGTGGTTTCCAAGAATTCCTACAAAATAAATTAAGTTTTGTTAGGTACCCAAATTGCTTTGGGTCCTTCATAATTAGTACCTTTCTTTACCCACACATAATTCCCACTTGCTACACTAAAGTTTCTAACATAGCAAACATTAGATGTATGGCCTATAATACCACAATAAAAGCAAGTATGTCCAAAATTACTTCTATATCTAGGAAGATAAGATTTATTTTTAACAAATCTTTTCTTTTTAGGATAATGATGAACTACTTTGGACTTGTTCACTTTCTCTTGGATTGCTTAATTACTAGATTGAACAAAGATAGTTTTGTTGGGACTTGGTTTTGAAAACTTTGAATAACCAAGCCCACTTATATCTTTAGGATATCTTTGTTTGCTAAGAACATTTACAAATCCAACTTGTCCTTTTTCGTATCTTTCAAGGACTCTTTTTAATTGAACAATTTTGAAAGAAAGTGATTCACAATTATTGCATACAAAATTCAATTTTTGTTCATTAATATTTTTTTGTTCGTAATCATTGAAATCATTCTCCATTTTCTCAAATTTTTCTTCTAAAGATGAAATATGTTTCTTTTGAGATAAAATAGTTTTGTACAGAATTTTGCATTCATTTAAGAGTTCATCTATGACACCTTGTGTATCATTATCATAAAGAGAAAATTCATTACTAATCTCATTATCTTCATCATTAAAATGGTGTGAAGCCATAAATGCTAGATTTTCACTTTCACCACTCTCTGAATCGGATGAAGAACTTATCTCACTGTTTTCCCATGCAACATAGGCTTTATTTTTATTCTTAAACTCCTTTTTTCCTTTGAAGCCACCTTTCTTGGAGAGGTTCAGACAATTCAGCTTTATGTGACCTTGCTTACCACATTCGTAACATGTGATGTCTTGTGTTGAAGTGAAAGTCTCATTTTTCCTAAAATGTTTCTTTATTTTTGTATAAGAAAAAGAGTTGTCATTTTTACCAAAGAACTTACCAAGCATTTTTACAAGAAGCATGAAGTTTTCATCTTCCCCGGTGCATCCTTATCTTGTCTTTCTTTTGAATCTACTTTCAAAGTGATTCCTTTGGATTTCTTCTCTTGATTTTCATGCTTTTCAAGTCTTCTGAGTTCCGTCTCATATTCTTGAAATTTTCTAAACATTGTTGCGGAAGTCATTAATGAAAGACTTTTCTTTTCCAAAATTGCCGTCACTTTTGGTTTCCATTCTCTGGTTAAAGATCTAAGCACTTTAAGATTAAGTTCACCATTATTTAATGTCTTACCAAGTGCTTTCAAGTGATGTGTCAAATGCAATAATCTTTTCTGCAAGTTGAGGATTGATTCTCCGGACTGCATTATGAACATTTAGTATTCTTGACTCGATGTATTCAATCTTGATCTTTTAACTTCATCGGTTTCTTAATGAGTTTCTACCAAGGTATCCCATATTTCTTTTGTCGTTGTGCATATGGAAACACGAAAGAATTCATCCATACTAAGTGCACCTTGAAGAAGATTGATTGCCTTTTTGTTATAGAGAACATTTTTCTTATCATCATCATCCCATGATGCTTTAGACTTTGAAGTTCCAACACCATTGACAACACATGTAACGCCCTGAATTTAATTAATTATTTAATAAAATTAATTAAGGAGTTAATCATTAGAATTGTCGAAGTTGGGATTTATCAGTATTAATTATTGATGAATTAATTTTAGTTGTAGAGTATTATTGGAAATAATATTAGAAATAAGATTAGATTAATAGAGTTATTTTATGTGGGCCTATTGTAGTGTTAGAGGTAGTAGAAAGGGAGGTGTGGAATTAAGTCCATTAAGACAAATGAATTAATTTCGATTATTAGTATTATAAAAAGGAATTAGAAGCATGATAATTAGGTTTTACGTAGAAACATAAGAAACAGAAGGATTAGAAGCACGATGGTTTAGAAGGAGAGGACACGGAAAGTGCAAGTCAGAACCGGAAATTAGGAGTTCGATTGGAGTTAGAGCGAATGTTAAATCCAAGGTAAGGATGAGGTTCTAACTCTATAACCGAGTTTATGAAGAATCGTATGTGGGAATTGAATTGTATAGAATTATCTCTATTTGTGTAGAATTGCGTTGTAGAATAATTGTTAAATTTTATTACGATTCTTTGATTTTGGCCGTTATGTGAAAAATTGCATTGCTGATGCTTTACCAGAACTATGAATTATGTGTTTCTTGCTATCGAATTAGATCACTGGAACATTGGAACATGTTGTTTGATCGATATAAATTAAATCGATTATGATTCGAGGTAGTAATAATTCTGGGAAGATTTGTAGAACTAAGAAAGAAGAAGAAAAGAAAAATTTGGGGGGCTGGGGACACACTGTGAGGGGTGGACTCCCCATGTAGGATGAAGAAAAGTGGTTGGGCCACTTAGTTTAGGGATGAGCGCCCCACTTAGGCCAAGGGATGAGCGCCCCACTTAGGCCAAGCGGAATAATTAATTGTCCAAAATCCATTGAAAAGTACCGGGGTAACTAATATATGTTAGTAGGTAATTGTGCTTGGTTTATTTTGTCGAAATTATGTTGAATGCGTTGTGTTTTTATTTTCTTTGTGATTTATCAGTGATGTGTATGTTGCTATATTTTGTTGTTTTATGCGAAGTTGCAGGATGTTTCAGTGATAATGTTTACCTCTGATTATTGGTAAAGAAATTTTTTATATAGGCTTATGCCTGGCGACGAAGATTTGTTGTTTATGTAGTATGTTGTGTGATGTGCATTATCGAGTTTCATACATTGCATGTTTTTGCGACGGCCTGAATTGACAACTGTATTGAAGGCTTGTGCCTTGTTTGATGCCTCTATTAATTGACAATTGGCGACGGGGTCTGAAGCCCTGATTGGTACCACATGCATATGCATTGTTGTGTCTTATTTGAGTTGGCATAAGTATGTCTGTTGTGTTATGAAGTGATTAGTAATGTTGTTAACTGTGAAGTGATAATTTTGTATGATTTAATTGTTGAAATATTTTAATTATTTAATTAAATATTAACATTCCAATAATTATGTGGCCTAATATATTTATTTAATTATATTAGCTATTTTTTATCAAATAAAGCGCCTTAAATAATTATGTGATCAAATAATGTTAAAAGACTATTTAGATTTCATTTATGAATTAATTAATTAATTAATTAAATAATTGGGTATGGACTCAAATATGAGTGGATGTCAGGATGGTCCATTTGGGAATAATGGGAACCCTAATTGGCTATCACACTATATATAGGCTATGGTCCCCAATATACCGTACACGAGCAAAATCATCTCTTATCCTCATCTGAAGAGTATTCAAGCCATTAAGAGTACCGATTGAGGAAGATCCACAAGCCAACAAGTGTCGGTCACTTGTCTATACACTTTTGCGTTTCAGGATTACAATTATCACTGCATTATGAAGCTGTCCCACCGTGTTACAACCCGGGTACAGGGTACACATTGCCCATATTGCCAAAAATGCTTTATAATGATATGTTTTTGAAACCTTTTGACATGAAAATGTTTTTAACTTATCATGGCATGAATGTACGTAGAATTTATCTATAAACACATGTATGCATTTATTGAGAGTTGAATGTTATACCTTTATGATCAATCAAATGATATAATTTCTTCAAGACTTGAATAATTTATTTAAACTTGATGTGCTAGATGTCTTGAGCCATTCCATTTTGCAAGCCTTCTATGGTAGTTTTTCTTTATCAAAACAAAGTGGAAGCTTGTCTTCACAACTTTGCTTATTGCCTTAAAAGTAGAAGAGATGGTGAATTTACCATTAGGTGTCCTTCCCCATAAAAAATGTCATCACCATGGTCACTCCTAGAAGGACAAATAAATTTATTTTGTCTACTACCTGATTAGTAAGCACATGTCTAATTCAATCTCAATTCCAATCACCATTATGACTCATAAGCACTATGTCGTACAAGCACATAAACAACGTTTTTTTTGGCTTTAGGCAGCGCTTTGTTTCAATGTAAAAGAGGTGCCTAAAGTGGTCTTTAGGCAACACTTTTTTTTAGTCAAAAGCGCTGCCTATTGTTTACTTTAGGCAACGCTTTTTTAGTCAAAAGCATTGCCTAAAGGCTACCTTAGGCAACGAGTTCTTAAAAGCGCTACCTTAGGCTTTATAAAAATTCCGTTATTTTATGTTTTAGGTAGTGCTTTTATACAGCGCTTTCATTGGTTCTCTGTAGGCAGCGCTTTTGTATATAAGTGTTGTCTAAAGTCAACAATTTTTTTTATATATTTGACTTATTTTCCCATAAACCTGTAATTCCCTAAACTTGTAATTCCCATAAACCTGTAACTCCATAAAGCTATAATTCCATTACAACATTATATACCATTATTGGCATTTATTTCAACAAACATGCCTTTATAAACATAAGCATTATAATAAAAAATATATACACCATTATAAACAAATAATCCAAAATATATACACCATTATAATCAAAAACATATACGCCATTATAATAAAAAATATATACACCATTATAAACAAACAATCCAAAATATATACACCATTATAATAAAAAATATATACACCATTATAATCAAAAATATATACATCATTATATTATAGTTCAATACACATAAACCATTTGTTATAACATAGCCAAAATCAACCCTAACATATAACCTAATTTTTCTTAACACTTTTCAACTTCGAATACCTTATATGATTCTTTTCTCAATAAAATATTCACACAATTCCTCCTTGATTTTTTCCAATTGATTTTTCGTGTATTGAGTACACTTGTATTCATAAAAGTACTACATAACAAAACATAATATGCATGATTTAGTTAAAAGTAATAAATTATATGAAATATTTGATAAATATTAAAACAAATCCTAAGTTATAAATTCATACCGTGATTGGAATCTCTATTCGATCCAAATGAATGATTTCTCTCATAAACCTCATAACAAAGTATCCACAATCTATACCATTGCGTTGTTGAGCACACTACATAGAAAAACAAATAAGAATATATAGTTGTTTTGTTTTATCAAGTAGCATAACTATTATAAGCAAATTGTGGAAATTAATATACCTGCACTTTGATCCATGTAATGTTGCTTGATTTAGACCGTGGTACTCGAGCTTTTCTTTGACATCGAAATACTTATATTGCTCTAACAAAATAAAAATATATATTTAGAACAATCTCACATAAATAATTAAATATATAAATACACTCGAATATTTAGAACAATCTCACTTACGTATCGATTATTAACTTCATATCCAGATAATTTGTCCAATCACCATCTACCGAATTCAAATAATAGACCATTTCTTTTTAGGATCCATAGCAACCAACAACCAGTGATGTCTATAAATTAAAACAAAAGTTTAGATGGAAATTTTCTATGCAAAAAATACAAAGATTAAAATGAACTTAAAATGAAAATCTAACCCTATAGGAACAATATTATACTCCCAAACATACAAGTTTTATGTACGGATGGCCATGAATCTCTCGACTAAGTGCTCTCTTACTGAATCCGGATCGTTAACAATTGTCTGCCCGTTGACACAGGAGGAAGACACAAAATGGAATTTGTTTGACAATTGATTCTCGCGCATCAATTTTTCATACAAGAACCTTAAATAAAAACATAATAAAGATTAGACTATTTTCATTAAAATGTGTAAATAAATTGTTCAGTTAATTAGATAATAGATTGGTCGTATTATCGGATGTATGAGTGTACAACACTGATGCCTAATTTTGTATGCTGAAAAATTTGTACCATGTCCTCTTTTGCAATTGTTTCGAGGCAAGAAAAACCAAAGATACCTTCCTCCATATCCATTTGACGTATAACATAATTCATCAAATCTTATGTTCCCACAAGTGTTTTAAGACACATCCAGAATCAAGGTATCAAAGCTCTTCTTGGCACGGTTTTTGGAAGATCCTTTTTCTTGTTGGGTACGCTACTAATTTTCTGGCTCACTTGTTGTGACTCTTGAGCAGGTACCTAAAAATCCTATAACTTAGGTAAATTATAAAATCATGCATATTCGTTTCGAAACAAAATGCAATCATTTAGACAAACATGTATATTATCATAGCTCATGCCAATAGAGCACAACATTTTTTTGGCCTCGTAGGTTCGATTAGGAAGAACATTATCCTCAATAAGCATATCTCTCAAAAGGGCTAATAACTATGTGAAACTTTTATCCGACCATCCATTGCACGCCTTTAAGTTGTACAACTTTAATACCGCAAACAGTCTTGTGAATTTGGGGCAATCTTTATACAACGGTTTCTCTGCACCACTTACCAACCTCTCAAACATTTTGGGAGAATCCTGAAGATTTTCTTCAAGTGCTTTTGCAATCTCTTTGACTCGATCACAATTGTATATATTTGTGACATTGTCGTATGAAGCATAGGTCGCATTACTTTTCACCCCTGGTTCAACATTCTCGCTTATTTTCTCACCATGAAATATCCAGTACGTATAACTTCGATCAATTCAACACCTCAGTAAATGCGATTTTAATCCATCTGCGTCAATCTGACCCATATAACAACAACCCAAGCAATGACATTTCATTCTAATGGGGTCTTCAGCATGTTCAACAACAAACTTAACGAACTCTAATACCCCATTCTCATACTCTTTTGACAATCGATCGACAAACATCCATTTTTTATCCATGTTTTTACTACTAAGTAAGCTAAACAAAAACACTAAGTAATTTGAGGAAGAAATTTACCTTAAAAACACTAAGTAATTTAAGCTAAACATCCATTTTTTATCCATGGTTTTACTACTTAGTAAGCTACTCACACCAGAACCAGTAATTTGAGGAAGAAATTTACCTCAAATTCAGGGAAACATGGGGAATAAGCGTTGTACGTCGATCTAGGCCGGGAAACGCTGCTAATTCAAAGGAAAGAAAACTTTTAACAACAACATCATAATCCCGTTCCAAATTGTAATAAACCAAAAATACTAACAACATCACTATCACAAGTAAATTGCATCCTTATGGACAAACCACGATTTCTATATCAATCAAGACAAAGGAAGTGGTGAACTCGACTCAATCTAATAGTGTCATGGAGAAGTTAAGATTCAGTACCATGAATAACATCAATATAAACATGCATCAATAACTTCAACAATTTTTTCTATCACCACATCAACAAAATCAATATTCAAATTTCTTCACAAATTCATCATTCTAGCTCAACGTATTATCCATTCCACAAATATTAACTCATAAACAGAATTTAACCACAACACTAACAATAGACAACAACATCTTTCATCCTCATTCAAGCAACATCCTATCATTATCCCCAATCAATAATTCCACAACACCTTCAAAAGAACAAAGTCAACAAAATAGTAGAGGTAGCTTATAATCAGAACTTGCATTCACACAATGTGCCTATAATCTTCACATTCTAGCAACGAAATTGAGCTATCAATAACTTCTATTTATCAAACAAATATTGTCGAGAAGCTACCATCAATATTATGAGAGTTTCGAAACAAAAGACAAGAATTCATGTTATTACTCAATTCAAGTTTAAAACATGAAAAAATCAAGTCCAACACAAGCTTAAATCAACCAAAACAAGTTCTGGGCATCAACTATGTAAACTATTAATGCTCAATAAAAATCGTTTCAATCATTCTCAAAATCAACGGAAACAACACAACTATACTATAACCGATTTAAACACAACAAAACCAAAACATCATCACTATATCTTTCAAATTGGAATCAAAACAAACATGATGTAATGTTAAGTTTCACTCATTAATTCAAACCAAGCAATACAGACTAACTAAAGCATGATCAAACTATTTCTCAAAGAAATTAAAAGTAACAACAAATCTTACCTCAAAACTTCCGAATATAATAGTGGCAGCAAAGCTTGTGTACCAAAGCAATGGTAAGGAGAATTCCTCTTCTCTGAAACTTATAACCTTCTAACAGATGAAGAATAGTGAAAGAGGTTAGACGATGAAACTTGTGTGAGCGATGACAGAACTTGGAACGAAACTTGTAACTCGATAGAGGAACAGAAACAAACCTGGTTACAATGGTGAACGAGATGCGATGAACGACAATGATGTGCAGAAGAAGACATAGGGAGTTGTTGTTACAAGGTGAAGACGACAGCGGAGAAGGAGACAAGCTGGTTGTTCGAAAATAAAGACGAGGAAGAAGAAGAAAGGTTTAGGAGAAAAAGGGTTTCGTTTGCAGAGAAAAAAATAATGAAAGAAAAACAAGTTTTGTTTTATTTTTTTAAAAAAATAAACGCCTTAGGCAGCACTTTCTGTGAAAGCGCTTTCTAAGGGATCCCTTTAGCAGCGCTTTTATAAAGCGTTGTCTAAATGGGGTCTCTAGCAGCGCTTTTTCAAATATCCTTAGACAACGCTTTTTGAAAAGTGCTTTCTAAGGGGTCACTAATTTAGCAGCGCTTTTATAAAGCGCTGTCTAAAGTGTGCCTTAGGCAGCGTTTTTCCTTAAATTTCTTCAATATTTTTCGTGTTTTTTTTATTTAGCTTTAGGAAGCGCTTTTAGTTAAAAGCGTTGTCTAAAGTGCATTGCCTTTGTTAAATTTTGGCATAGTGAAGATCCTTAACCTTTATCAAAATTTTGGCATAATGTAATGTCAGGTTCAATCCAACAGTCTATCCAGGCTCTAATAGTGTGGCCACTTCCAATCTCCCAAAATTTCATGCTTTCTAGCATTGGCCAGACCTCACCAAAGCTCTTCCAAAGGCTAGGATCATGAGCCTTAACTATTACTTCTCAACTACTATCAATATCCATATCATATTTACCTTTCATCACCTTACACTAAAGAGCTTTGTCTCCTACATTGATCTTCAAACCAAGCTTGGCTATGCATGTTTTGTTCATATCATATAGCTTCCTTATTCCTAATACTTCCCTTGCTTTTGCTTCAATTATTTTATCTTAGTTAATTATAAGCGAATGTATGTCATCATAAACATCCACCCGAATGAAGTTCCTTTGGATTTGTTGAATCTTATTCAAATAGGTTTTGGGAACCATATAGTTCATCATCGAGTAAGTTGGCATAACTTCTATGATAACCTTAGCTAAAGTTACCCTTCATGCAAAATACAATTGTTTGGATTTTCACCTTTCTAACTTATTACTTACTTGGTCTATAAGGAATTAGTAATATTTGATAATTGGGATCTTACCTATGAGGAGAACACCTAGATATTTTCCAAGCTTTATAGTCTCCTTCAAATCAGATATTGGCATCAAATTCCATCTGACTTATTGAGGCGTGTTCCTAGAAAACCAAATTCAAGACATCTCATAACTTACTTTCTGACCTGACATTGAGAAGAAGCTTTCGAGAACCTCAATCACACATTGCAATTGCTTTTATGTAGCCCTACCAAACAACAATAGATCATCAACAAATATAAGGTGTGAAATGAGTGGACTATTTTCCCTGCTTTCATGAATTCCCATTTACCATTAACTATAGTTTCTATTATCATGTGGGAAAGCTTGTCCATTTAATCCATTTCAATATTTAGATGTGTGACATGTTTCAAAAACCAATTCAATAATTGTAATAAAAAATATTATAATTAAGTGAATAAAAAATAAAATTCACATTAAAAAATATTAATCTTCTTCCACCTCTTATAGTCTTTCCATCTTTTGCCTATTCATCTTGACAATGTCACTATTGATTATTGCCACCATTCAAATGTGAATTTCTATTTTATCCATCAGCTGTCTCATTGTCATCAGCGAACATCAATGTCAAGCATTCTTCTCATCATATCATTGTATCAATTTCTATAACATCTTTGTTTTTGTTAGGGGGAATTATGAGGAGGGAACATTTACTTGTGACACATCTTTGTAAGAGGCACACCATATATCCACCTAAAATTTTAAGGTAATAGGTGTGTGGGTTCTCTCACTTATATAGTGTTTAATCTTCCCCTTTCTAACCAATATGAGACTTTTTCCTCACACTTGATTCTCAACACTCCCCCTCAAGTGTGAGTCACAATGCTCTCTCTCATGTGAAAGCTTTTTGTTTCTCATCACTTGTATCACCGTTGGCACTTTCCAACGAAAGACCTTCCACCCACGGGAAGTGTTTCGATACAAGTTAGTCGGTCCTTATCTCGAAACCAAACTGTGATACCACTATTAAGGGAAATTCCGAGGAGGGAACATTTACTTGGGACATATCTTTGTGAGAGGCACACCACATATCCACCTAAAACCTTAAGAATAGGTGTGTGAGTTCTCTTACTTATATAGTGTTCAATCTTCCATTTTCTAACAAATGTGAGACTTTTTCCTCACACTTGATTCTCAACAGTTTTGTCGTATCTCGACTCGTTATATAGCCTTCTATCAATATCAATGTCTATTTATCTCCCTATAACACCACTTTTCGTAACAAACAAGACTTTTTTTTTACTGTACTGTCAAGGCTATGATGAATCATATATGTCTGTAATGTTTATGAATTTATGTATTCAACTATTCTTGTTTATTGATGTTTTAATTTTAAAACTAAATATAGGAATCCTTATAGAGAAAGTTTCATTTCAAAATTTTTGATTAGATGTGGCATATGGGTAGGAAGAAAATTTTTTGTTTTCATATAATTCTTGTAGAGTGTTGTGCGACTTTGTAAATTTGTAATGCAAAACATTAATTTTAACATATTTACGAGATAAGTTTTCGCAGATAAAACTGAACAATCAACTTAGACATAAAATAAGTTTAACTTCCCAAATTGTAATGTAAATTATTTAATTATTGTTAGAGATATTTTTTATTTAAAGTTTGTTAGATCTCTTGGTTTTTAAAGATAGGTTTCTGTTTTTTATTTATTTCACATGAGCTTTATATTTCGTGTTTGTTATTTCTCTAATTTTCATAAGCAATTTCCTCTAATTCTTATATATTTTACATATTAATTTATTCGTAATCAAAATACGTTATACAAATAAATATGAAGATCATGCGAAATTACAGAAATATGTTGCCAATTTGTTACAACAAAGAAAAAGAAAAATTGATACAAAGATATACATAAAATAACAAACTATACCTAGTGTTATTCATCATAGTCAAATTAAATTATTTTGTTTTAACAAAAAGATATTAAATAATTTTGTATTGAATTGAATACATGAATGCACATGATGGATAAGTTCAGAAACATTATGGAGGAAAAAAAGGGAAAAGTGTCTACTATGGCGATAAGAGGTAGACGAAAGGCTATTGCAATGGATCTAAAGAGTTGGATGGTATTTTCAGAAACAGGTGAATCCATCATCGAAGATCTTGACAAACACTCCATCATGCGACGAACAGGTTTACCGGCACGTGATCTTAGAGTTCTTGATCCAACACTTTTTTACCCTTCTTCTATTATGGGACGAGAGAAATCAATTGTTGTTAACCTAGAACACATTAAAGCCATCATCACTTCAAACGAGATGTTTATAATTAATTCTTCTAGCCCTTTCTTTATTTTGTTCCTTCAAGATCTTCAAGCGCGTGTTCCTCGTCCTAATAATATCGATAAGCTTACACCGATTGATAATGGTATTGATGGTGATTGTGAATCAACAACTTTAGTGGAGGAAGGGTCACCGTTGATACGAAGTAATGTTGATTCTCTGAATAATGCTTCAAATGGGAGTTTTAAGGATGGTACACTGATTGATGTAGAGGAAACATCAGATTGTAAGCAGTTACCTTTTGAGTTTAAAGCTCTCGAGGCTTGTATTGAATCTGCATGTGCATGCCTTGAATATGAGGTATATATGCATCTATATAGTATTGAAAGCATGCACACTATATGCACACAGAAAAATGCGTCAGATGATGACTATGATTTAGAAATTATTGTGTTCATATATTCTGCATGGTACCTATGTTATTTATTTGTTGTATTTATTGATAACAAAATTGAAGAGCCAAAAACTTTTGTAAGTAACAATATCGAATTATACATATTATATATGGTTCTTATGATGAGGTTTACAACTTGTATTGTGTTATATTAGAATCAAATATTGGAAGAGGAGGCTTACCCAGCTTTAGATGAATTGGCCTCTCAAATTAGTACTCTAAATCTTGAACGTGTAAGGCATATCAAGAATAGTTTGGTTGCACTTTCTGGTCGTGCACATAAGGTAAATAAGTATTCAAACTCAAACATTTGTGATGATTTTTTCATGATTTCACCTTTGATGACTTGTTAGAAAAGTAATCCATTCATTCTCCTTCTAAACCTTAAATTTAAGCATATCCTCCAGGAAGTGTAAGATGTATAGAGTTTTTTGGCTTCTTTATCTTGGAATGCAATATTTGGATAATTAACATAATTAAACAACTTGAAGAACAATTTATGCATATGTCTTAGAAGTATCTTTCAACAATTATTTATTACCAATGTTAGTATATATTTCTTGGAATTTCTTAGTTGTTTAATAAAATCTTGTTGCTCTTAAAGAAAGACTAATAGTGTTCATGGATTTAACAGGTAGCAGATCAACTAGAAAACTTGTTGGATGATGATAATGACATGGCTGAAATGTACTTGACAAAAAAACTTGATGATTGCTTAATAGACCAAACCTCATCAAAAAAAGGATACAGTTTAGCTATTGATGAAGATATAGACGAAAGGTGCAAATGATTAACACTAATAAATATTATATTTTAAAACATAGATCATACTAATTGTAGGATTCATACTCACAATTCATTCCTTAATTTGTAGTGATGAATCGGATATGGTTCAATACAGATTCTATGAATCTAAACCTGATGTTGAAGAATTAGAGATGCTTTTAGAAGCATATTTTGCACAGATAAATGGAATTTTGCAAAGATTGACCAGTGTATGTATTTCATCGACATAACTAAATTCAAATATTTTTAATGATTTATTCAAAATATAAATGATACATGTTTTTGTTACTTTGTTAAGTTAAGTGAGTATGTAGATGATACAGAGGACCACATCAACATAATGTTGGATGATAAACGAAATCAACTACTACAAGTATCAATAATATTCAACACAATGAACGTGATAGTCAGTGCAGGTATTGCGGTTGTTGGATTGTTTGGCATGAACGTTCACATTGATCTCTTTGATGGTCAACCTCGGCAATTTTGGGCTACAGTTGGTGGCACATTCTCAGGTTGTATATTGTTATTTATCGTTTCTGTTTGGTGGGGTAAAGATAGATATTTTCTGTCTCAGTAAAGACAAATAACTAATATATGATTTTATAGACTAATACTAATTCATGTGTAAATGATTAAAGGAGAAACTTCTCTCATTATTCAATCTTAGTTTTAGCATAAATCTTGTTTATTACTAAGGTTTTAATAGTTTTGATTTTTACTATGAAGAATCATAAATTGCAAAGCTATTTTGTATATTATTCCATTTCACTTTCACTTAATAGTGCTTTCAATATTTACATCGAAATATCATTTCATAAATTGTTCATTATGGAGTATTTTTTTCTCCAAAATCATTGTTTGATGAACGATAATGTAAAATGAGAACAGTGTTAAAATTCAAATTATTTTTCAATATGAATTGTTACGCTCTTCTTGCATATCTACATTCATGACAATACACATGATTTGATAATACACATGATTTGATGTCATGATTACTAATACAACAACAAAACTCTAGACATTCATCTTAACGATTTTCAACCGCTACTTAGCTTTGCACGAGTCTAATAAATTATGTGTGACCGTGCGTGCATGCATGGGTGCTTCACTTAAATTTATGTGTCATATAATCACTTTTGTAAAAAATTACAATGCATGTGGTAAAAAAATTGATCGGTTTAACGATTAAAGTTGTTTTTAGTGGTAAGACTTTTCATTGTTGAGTTACTTATTTTTACTATATTTTAAAAAATAACTTATTGTAGCATATTAGTGAGGTCAAAAATTAAATCCCATTTTATAGAAATTTCTAAGAGAAATAATAGAGAAAAATGAAGTTGACTTGTTGATGAGTGCTAAAAAAATGTTAAAAGAAACTAAGATAGGAATGAATTTGTTGAACATTTCATAGTATATTTTATTTGCCTCTTCATCTTTTAACATAATAAATGCTTTTCAATTAATTTTTATATAATTAATTAATAATTTTAATTAAATATGTTAGAAATTAAAGTTTCTTTTATAAATTATATATTTGGAAATGATTTAAAACAATTACACTGTACTTAAGGGCAATAACTTGTAGTGTGTCTCCAACCCACGAGCTTTTGCTAACCTCAATATTTGTATATGATATATAAACTCTAAATTTTCTTGTACCGAAGACAATGTGGGACTTCAACTCTCAAAATACATGTAATACCCTTCATCTTCATGTTACTTTGCAACAAATATCCCAAGACATCAAGTTCAGGATCCATTGTAACAATTCACAAGTTTGAGGTGTTTCAATCCCAACTTGTTTCCCAACAATAATAAAATCAAATTCAATTACCAAAGATTTAATTATCAAAGTTGTTTCAAGTCTATGTTTCATTGTTTCTTCAATATATTTCACATAAATATCACCAACTTTATTCTTTGTAACACACAATACTATATAAACAAACTAGTACAACATATAAGAAATAGCAAACTTATTGGTAGCACCATGTAAAAATGAAGTAAGCGTTGCTTTAAATTTGTCATGGAGACACGAAGTATATACAACTGCATATGGAGACAAGAAATATGTACAACTACATCAACCTTTTTGGAACACCAATTTCCCAGGTTGATGGTTCACATGAATAGATTGTTTTGATCTGATGTGAAATAAATGATTTTGAATCAGGTGGACAAGTTGGTATGATGTTTAAAATGTACAGAAACCATGGTGATTTTTCAGGATGTTGAGAGAGAGTGTTGAAATCACACTTAAATGTCACAAACATGCATTTGAGTCCCACATCGGTTTTTGGATAAACAATTTTACTGTTTATAAAAAGCAATAATGTATAACTTAGTGACTACATGAATGTATAACTTAATTGAATTCAAATACAACTTGGGCTGAGGCCCAAAAAATCTTTTCAATATTTTAATTAAACAATTTCTAAAAGTATATAATTGACATAATTAAATATTAATTAATTATAAAAAAACATGAATTAATAAATTATCCTAGTCATGAATTCCGTATCATTAAAAATTATTTTTTTAATCTCCATCATCAATGTCACGTCAACAAAAGTGGAGGGGGACCACGAAAATCCAAAGACCATTAAAATTGAGAGATTAGAAAATTGGATTTTGTAATAGGGGGACTAATTATTTAAAATTCTCAAGTTAAGGGGATCAAAAGTGCATTTAAGCCAACGTTTTTTATATAAGAAAATTATGAATAAAATAATAGTAATGATGGAAACTATTCCTGGCCGACAAGAAGAACCTCAAAAAATCTAAGATAGTTATGGTAGTGTAACCTTCGAGATGATTGAACAAAGTTATTTTGAGGTTTCCGAGAAATCTCAACAGTAAAACACATCCAACGGTCACACGCAAAGAGCATCACAAAAATAACTAGTTCGTTATTTTTCTCATCTTTATAAATATAGAGTAGGCGCCTAATTAAGGTAATCAATTTAAAATACTATTTCGATTTTGCTCTTCTTATTCACATACCAACTTGAACGATAGAGTTCTAACCTTACAAGTACCCTCATTCCACTGCACCAGAGGCTGCAATCCACCATTATCTCTACTTAAGCTTCTCATTTCTAGTTCCTACACGCAACAATGGCGTCGTCTGTGGGAATAAATTCTTAATTCCAATTATTTGCACAAATGTGATGATGTTGAGATGATCACTGCTCGGGGACTAACGTGATGAGTTGATATGATTACTGCTTGGGACTAATGTGATGATGTTGAGATGATCACTGCTCGGGGACTAACGTGATGAGTTGATATGATCATTGCTTGGGGACTAACGTGATGAGTTGATAGGATCACTGCTCGGGGACTAATGTGATGAGTTGATAGGATCACTGCTCGGGGACTAATGTGATGAGTTGATAGGATCACTGCTCGGGGACTAACATGATGAGTTGATATGATCACTGCTCGGGGACTAACATGATGAGCTGATATGATCACTGCTCAGGGACTAATGTGATGAGTCTATATGATCACTACTCGGGGACTAACGTGATGAACAAAAGCGTTGGACATTGCTGAAAGGAGATGTGTTATAGCCAAGAATGCTTGGGAAATCCTCATAACAACTCATAAAGGTTCATCCAAAGTAAAAATGTCAAGACTCTAGCTTCTAACTTCTAAATTTTAGAATCTATAGATGAATGATGAAGAGACCATCCAGGAATATCATATGAAGATTCTTGAAATAGCTAATGCATCTAGTGCTTTGGGATAAAATATGTCAGAATAAATGCTTGTTATAAAGATTCTTAGGTCTCTACCTAAAAAATTTGACATGACAACGACAATTATTGAAGAGGCTCATGACATGAGAAACATGAGGGTTGATGAACTTGCTGGCTCACTTCAAACTTTTAAATTAACTATTAGTGACAAGTTTGGGAAAAAAACAAGAGCATATATTTTGTTTCCAATGCTAAAGATGAAGAAGACTAATTTAATCTAGATACTGATGAAGGTTTGTTAAATACTATTGTGTTACTTGGGAAACAATTCAATATAATTCAGAAGATAATTGATAGAAGAGGAAGACCAAATGTTCAGAATATTTCATCTGACATCAGTAATAACTATGATGCTAAAAAGAATACTTGAACTAAAGATAAGTCAAATCAAATCAAATACATTCAATGTTAGGATTGTAAAGATTTTGGTCATATTATTAGGCCATAATGTCTCAGCTTTCTCAAGAAGCAGAAAAAGGGGTTTATTGTATCTTGATCTGATGATGATGAGTCAAAAGACGAATCAAACACTGAGATTGCTAAACTTGTAATGGCTCTTTCTGGAAGATGGGCAGATGAAGTGGAAGCTTATGATGAAAGTGTCCTCTATGAATACCTTTATGTATCCTATAAGGACATGTGTAACATGTATGAAGAAAGTCTTAAGATAGTAGAATAACAAAGAAAAATCATAGCTGAATTGGAGAATGAAAAGAAGAAGCTTATGTTATGTTTCACATCTTTAAAGTGAGGTAACTCTCTTAAATTTCAATCTTAATAACATGTCAGATTCCTTGAAGAAGATGAAAAGTGGAGTTGATATGGTGAAAGAGGATGAAGATATAGAAGTTCATTATCAATCTGATAACAAACAAAGAAGAGTGTCTGAAAATGAGTCCCCTCCTCCTGAAAGGAAGATAATGATCAACATATTCAACTATGTGTTACAACATCCTGACTGACATGGTAAAATATTATCAAGATTCCAATAATCAAGGTGGATATGTCATTATTGTGAGGAGCATGGCCATATTAAGTGTAACGCCCCAAATCTAATTAATTAGTTAATTAAATTATTAAAGTATTTTATTATTGGATTAATATGTTGGTTGATCGGTTGAGTTGATAGTTGAGCGATAGCCGGTTTAATTGGAGAAATAATATTGGAAATAATTTTATTATGGAATGATTATTTGGTTAAAAGTTGGATTTAGTGATGGTGTGAGAAATAATGTAGGAGGTGTTAATTAGTTAGCCCATTAAGAAAATAATAGTATTATTATTATTATTATTATGATATTAAAAAGAATAAAAGAATTAGGTTGTAGTAGAATAGGGTTGGTGGTTTTTGGGAGAATAGAATGTGAAAAGAGAAATTGCAGACCAAAAGAGGAACGAGGATTTTGAGGAGAAAAGTGGAACAATCAAGAATTATTAGAGCAACCTTCAATCCAAGGTAAGGGTGAGGTTCTTGCTCTATAATTGGGGATATGATGGGAAGTAGGTAGTTTGGGATGTATGATTCGTTAGGTTGTGTCATGTCGATGTGATTAACCGTAGAAAATCCCAAATTGTGTTATAGGAACGTTGTTATTTCCTAGATATTGTCGTTGTTGATCGAAAGTAATATGTAATTGTTGTTATTATGTGTATGTTGCTAATACTAATTAAAAATCATGTGTAATTCTGCTGTCATGTGAATTGTTGTTGTTACGGATTGAAATAAAACGAATTGAATCGTGTGCAATTGTGAAAATCTGGTTTTTGGTGTTTAGGATGCAGTATGAATCGACACATGTACCTATGTCTCGATACAAGTTTGATGAATTTGAAAACCAGGGTCTAGAAAAACTCTTGCATCCATACAAAGGGTCTTAGGTCGACTCATAGGGAAAAATTACACTGCTTGTATCGATTCATACGAAGTATGTATCGATACAAGTCAGTTTTGTATCAATACAAAACATGTATGCATCGACTCATACTGAAGGAAAGTGGAAAAACGGAATTTTGAAAAGCTATGAGTTGGCTGATACGCTGTATGCGTCGATACAAGTGGGTTTTGTATTGATGCATGGAGTTTTGTATGGGCTCATACTGAACAGAAACAAAATTATAATTCTGGAAAATTGTTTTGGTCGTATCTTCGCGACCGTAACTCTGATTTTGATGTCGTTTAGATCGTTGGAAAGCTAGGAACATGAGTTAACCTATAATAATGTTTTTAGGTACAATAGGTGAGTTTTTGGATGACTTGATATAGTTTCTGTAAGTGAATTCGTCATTGTCGTTATTGTTGAACGTTGTTCTAAGAGCTTTGATAGCTAAGGTTGATGGTTGCTGTTGTTGTTGATTACGTTGGCCATAAGGGGCAAAATGAATATGTTGTAAGTTGGTTTCCGTTGTGGATTACGTTGTTGTTGTATGCTATTTGATTCCATCGCATACATACATTTGCATATTATGTTGAGCCGTGAGGGGCAAAACCACGTTGAGCCGTTGGGGGCATATTATTTACGTTGAAGGCTTACACCTTGATGCCTCGGAATTACTGGTAGCTGTTTACATTGGGAGTTATACTCCGATGGATCCACATGCATTCGCAAAGTTGAGTCGCATTCGATTCGTTGATTACGTTGTTGTTGTTGTCGTTGTTGTTGTTATTTAAGTTGTTGTTGTTGTCGTTGTTGTTGTTATTTAAGTTGTTGTTGTTGATGTTCATGTTGCCGGTTGATACATGTTATTATCGTTGTATAGTATAATTGATGTTGAATATAAGTGGTTATTGATAAGTTGTCGTTTGAATTGTGTTCTTGTTGATTAGTCGTGTGATTACAAAGTGGTGATATTATATGATTTTGAACTATATATTATTTATCATAATCTCAATTATATGGTTTGATATCTCACCCTTTACTTGTTTTCGTCGTTGCCTTTATATTGGTAACGTGCAGATAATGAAGAATGAAGAGTTAGTAGTTGTTAGTTCGAGTATGATGTCATTTGCTTTGGTACGTAGCACTCGGGGAAAATGCCCGTTGTTTCTATTATTTCGTTGTTTTATGTTGAAACTGGTGTTGTTGAATAATCATAAGATGTTATGTTTTGTTTTGGAAAAACTATTTGAATTCCGCTGCTAGTTAATGAAATTGTTTGCATTGAAAACTATTTAAGAGTGTCATGTATTCGTTGAATGAAAATGACATGATTTTGTGTTTACGTTGAGAATTGTGACATCCTGAATTGGATACTCTGATTTTAATTAAATGAATACGTGAGGTAGAATCGGGGCGTTACATTAAGCATTTTTGTTATAAAGTATGAAGATAAAAATCTTCAGTTTATTCTAAGGTTGATCAAGTGAGAAAAAAGAGAAGTGTTGAAAATACTTCCTTAAGAGACTCAAATGGAGAAGACGGGTAGTTTGATAGTGGGTGCTCTAGACATATGACATGGGTTCAGGAGTTATTGGTGAATATTAGGCCTCACCCCACAGGTTCTGTCAGATTTGGTGATGGGTTTAAAGGTGAAGTCAAAGGAGTTAGAAAGTTGATGTGTGTTGGTTCTCCTAGTTTAGAAGATTTTTTTTTGTGAGAGGATTAACTTATAATTTCATTAGCATTAGTCAATTGTGTGACCAAGGTCTGTTAGTCCACTTCTCAAAGTTTGAATGTCTGGTCAAAGATAAGAAAGATGTTATTCTAATGAAGGGCATTACATCTAAATACAAATGTTATCTATGGGACTCTTAGATAACTGCTTATTCTTCCACATGTGTGATAAGCCATTAAAAAGTAGTAAAGTTATGGCACCAAAAGTTTGGACACCTTAATCTAAAAGGAATGAAGAAGATCTTATATGAAGGAACTATCAAGGGAATGTCAGAGCTCAAAATTGGAGAAGGTAAAGTTATGGTGAGTGTGAAATTAGAAAGCAAACCATGATGTCACACCCGATGTTGCAACATCAGACAACTTCGAAAAGTGTTTGAACTTATTTATATGGATATAATAAGACTAATACAAATAAGAAGCTTGTGTGGAAAAGGTATGTCTATATATATATATATGATTTTTATGGATATACTTGGGTGAGATTTCTCAGAGAGAAATCAGATGCTTTTGAAGTCATCAAAAATTTGTGTCAAAGCATTCAAGAGTAGAATAATGTGATTGTCAAGGTCAGAAGTGAACATGACAAGGAGTTTGAGAATGCAAAATTCTCTGAATTTTGTATTTCTGAAGGTATTAGTCATGAGTTCTCTTGTTCCATCACTTTTATGCAAAATGAAATTGTTGAGCAAAAGAATAGGGTTGTATAGGAATCAACTAGAGTTATGCTTTCTGCTAAGCAATTATCATTGAAGTTTTGGGCTGAAGCTATGAGTTTCGCTTGCTACATTCATAATAGGGTCACTTTGAGATGGGGTGCTTCAACTACTCTTTATGAGATATGAAAAGGAATGAAGCCTACATTCAAGTATTTTCATATCTTTGGAAGTAAGTGTTATGTTTTGATGAACAAAGATAAAGAAAAGGTAAGGAGGATCTCATAATCGAGTGTTTTCTTTGATTGACAACATATGAAGCTTATTCTAAAATATAACAATGGCTTTGCAAGTGGTGGAAACAACAACAACACTATTATGTGAGATAGATTGCAAGAGCAGAAAAATATTTTGTTCAAGGTTGGTGTTAGAAGAACAACATACAAAACATAACCTTGAAGATTTTTTTGTCTTGCAATCCATCCCAAAGAATTAAATGTACGAGTTTGAGGCGGTTATAGATGAATTAGGTTTTAAGGTAAAACCTAATTAACAAGTGCTTTTATAGTAAAATATGATTATCTAACCCCTTGATTATAAAAGAAACCGAACGAATGAATCGTTTAATTTATAAATAAAAAATATAATAAAAATAAATGCACCACTAAACTACATTTGTTGGGATTTGAAGCATGTCCACAATTAACTTTTTATTCGATTATAATAAAAAATTGAGGAAATATATGGTATTTAAAAAAATACGGAGCTGATGAAAACTTTGTCATGAAATATATTATTTGTAGTAGTGATGATTGAAAGGAAATGTTAATGCATATCTCATTGAAGAAGGAATATGGAACTCTGAAGGCCAAACCATCATGCAAAGCTCCAATAAGATCCAAGGGAATAACGATTCGTCACTTGCAGAAGCGTCGACTCTAAAAGTGGCTATGAAAGTTCAAGAAGATGGAATTTGAATCGAATAATATTAATTTGATGAAAATGATGCACTACAATCAAACCCTCCCTCAAAACTACAAATGTATCTCTTATAGAACCATGAAAAAGAAGAAAGACTTTGAAAAAATTGAATTCATTCACACAAATAAAAAGAAGGGTTAAATATGTTTTTAGTCCCTATAAAATTATCAAAAATGACTTTTAGTCCTTAAAAAAAAGAAGTTCGAGTTTTAGTCCCTATAAAATTATTTTTGCACGCAGTTTTAGTTCCTCTACAAGGACAAAAATGCGTGCAAAAGTCATTTTATAGGGTCTAAAACTCAAACTTTTTTTATATGGACTAAAAATCAAAATTGAGATATCTATAAGAACTAAAAACATATTTAACCCTAAAAAGAATAACAACATAACACACCAATTCATAGTTTGGTTAGGGTTTATGTAAAACTTTTTTTAGATTAATAGAAAAGTTTGTTTTAAAAAAATTCAATAAATTATTTAAATTTAAACATTTGTAATCATTTAAAGTTATAATTATTTTTAACAAAAATAATATTCAAATCTAAACTTAAGTATTTTTTTTTCTCCTATAAATATATGGGAATAAACAAGAATGAAGAAATAAAAGAATCAAAATCATAGAATAGTTTCCCTCCTCCGCCTTCTTTTACACTCCGCTCTTTTCATCGACGCCGTTCAACAAACCACCATGGTAACTACTTCTAACGTTTTACCTAGATCTTCTTATTCTCTCTCCCCTTCTTTTCTTAAAAAAAAACAATAATTTCTTTAGCGGAAAACCTAGCTGCATTCAAATTCCTTAACTGATCATAGGTTGTCGTGTCTGTAACCTAACATGTTTTTGTCAAAATTGTAGCATTAGGGTTAATGTTAATGTCACTGTTAGTTATTGTTATGAATTATGATTCATTTTTCACCCTTTTCATTTTTGCAGCTTCCTCTTTCTCTTCTCAAGACTGCACAAGGCCACCCTATGGTAAGTAGCTAACACCTAGGTGATGTTTTTGTTTGATTTCTAGTTTCTGATTTTGATGTTTTTTTTTTTGAACTTGTTGTTATTGTAACAGTTGGTGGAGCTGAAAAATGGTGAGACTTATAATGGCCATTTGGTTAATTGTGATACATGGATGAATATTCATCTCCGAGAAGTTATTTGTACCTCTAAAGTAATGTTTTTTTTCAGAACCCTTTGTTGTTGTGTTTGTGATTATTGAAAGGTTTGTTGAATTTTTGGTTGAAATTGGTTATGTAGGATGGAGATAGATTTTGGAGGATGCCTGAATGCTACATACGGGGTAATACGATTAAGTATCTTCGAGTTCCTGATGAGGTATGTAGTGGTGTGATCAGTAAGCTTTGAGTTATTTTAAAAGAGATCGAGGGCTTTGTACTATCAGCACGTAAATTAGCTTTACACTCATATTCAATGAGAATTCATTAGTTTGTTTTCCACCTCATATAATTAGTTTTAGGAGTCAGTTGTGAGAGTAGATTGATGTGTCAGAATTGTGGATTCTTATTGGATGCGTCTGTGAAGTTAGTTTACACTGACAGTACACTCCAGTACCCTCCCTTTGTGATCGATTGGTCATGGGTTCAACTGGGAAAAGCCTTGAGCTTGAAGACTTAAGCCTTAAGGCTGTGGTCTTCAGTCAGCGCTGCTATGGCAAGAGCTTCTGCATTGGGATCTACCTGTTTAGTGAATCGGTTGATAATTTGATAAATGATGTCTGAGTTATACATACTTTTGGCAACTAATTTTTGTTTTATTGCTTTTTGATATAGGTTATTGACAAAGTTCAGGAAGAATCCAAGACCCGTACAGGTATGAAGTGCTCTAGTTTGTTTTGAGAATTCCAAGCATGTCATATGGGCATGTTGAGAAGGATATAGAATGGAAGGATATAAGTTTTGTTTGACATACGGTGTCAGATCCGCTATAACAACACTCTTTAGTGTTTGGGATTCCCCGTAACAAACCCAACAAACTTCCCCTGTTGGATCTAGCAGTTGGTCTTTATCTTCATATATAAATTGATTAGTAAAGATGCATATAAATTTCTTCTGACATTTTATAAGTTACATCTTTACCATTCAAGCAGTCTTCCAGTTATATAAAAAAATAAAGTTATATAATCAATGTCACCCGTTTCAGACCGCAAGCCGCCTGGTGTTGGACGTGGTAGGGGAAGAGGTAGGGAGGATGGTGCTGGTGCTGGTGGACGCCAAACAAAAAGCATTGGCCGTGGTTTTGATGATGGTGGTGCTAGAGGAGCTGGAGGCCGAGGCAGGGGTGGCCCAAGTGGAAAGCCTGGAGGAAGCAGAGGTAAATCATAAATGCACTTGTTGTATATTTTACCACCTCTATGTGTGCTCTCTTTCTTAAAGATCAACCTTTAGTCATGTTTATTACACTAGATTTATGATTCTTATCAAATAAGGAAACAAATTACCAAATATAAAAGAGATAATACAGAAATCATACTTTGAAAATATGCTTATCATACATACTAATACCTCAAACTCACCATATCAGAATTTGATGAGGTTTCTACATTATCTTTTATTTTCATCTGTGTTAGACAAGCTTTTGATAAACAAGTAAATTATACAGCTTAAAAGCTTATTATTATTGAAAAACCGCTGTACTAACATTACAATTTGTTGGTTCTAATGTTAGACTTTATTGTCGGAGAATTTCCTAATTGTGGCTTGAAATACATATACCTTTGCTTCTTTGGTAGGTGCTGGACGAGGTAGAGGTTGATCTAAGCAAGTGATATGAAGTGTGAACTACTTCCAATGGGCAAGCTTGCTTCTGCTGGAGGCATCTGCGTACCAGCAGCAGATTTTACTGTCTGTTTCTTGTGCATCCTTGGATTTTAGCCTTTTCCAGTACCTTTCGTGTATTTGTAGTCTAAAAATGTTAATGCTATCATATAGTATATTATTATTTGCTAAAGGATTCTATCATTGCGTCAAATTCTAATATCATCCCAATGGCTCTATTTTCCCCCTTCATTGTAGTGAAAAGAACGCCCAACCTTTCTAATATCATCACATTGCTACTCGTATCATCGTTCACCGAGAATCCCAACTTTGTATGAAATTTTTTGAATGAGAAAATACATGGTTTATTCACTCACTATCGCGTCTTAAAATGTAACAAGTCCACCCATAATCACAACCTTAAAGACACAACCACTCAAATACAAAAATATGAAAACTTGAAAATAGCATTTAGCAAGCATTCAAGACTCATAGTTTCCTTGTTTGAGACACCCTTTGCAAGCATTCAAGACTCATCAGTCATTTTTTCAGGCACCCTTTGCAAGCATTCAAGATTCATCAGTCATTTTTTCTTGTGTTGCATGTCGCATACTCATAGTTTCCTTGTTTGAGGCGCCCTTTGCAAGCATGTTGCATACTCATCTCGGGTCATTCAAAGTATTACTTTATTCTGCGCATGACATGGGGTGATGCAATGGGAGAAATTATCATGCTTTTTATTGGAAAAATTATCATGTTTTTTTTGGATAAAATTTGAAAATCACTTATTCTGCGCATGACATGGGATGATGCAATGGGAGAAATTATCATGTTATTTTTGGATAAAATATGAATCACTATATTATATGATAAATATAAGGGGTAATGTAAAATGCCCCATTACAAATATATTACGCATTACAAATACATAAAAATACATATTTTTCAAATCAAAATCAATCACATGCTTAGATCAACGCCCCAAGTTCAGTGAAAGAGAAAAAAAACTAACTAAAAAACAAAAAGAATGCTTCCTTGGCATCAAACTGTTTAATGAATGGTAATTGGGGTGCTGGTATTAGTAGGGTTGATGACGATTTTTCTTGCAAGTTCTTTCTGGTTTCATAACCAATGTACTTGAAATCCAAGATTGATTTTTTTGAGGCGAATCATCAGACAGCCAACAACATAGCCTTCCATCTTCCCCACCTGTCCATCCAAAAATGCCTGAGCTATGACTACTACTACTACTACTACCACCGAGTTCACTATGAATTCCGGACACAGGTAGAACACTTCTAACAACACCTGTATGGCCACCTTCAAGAATGGCTTCTGCAGCTCCAATTGTTGCCGTTCCACTGTAATTTACAGGAAAGTAACCTAAAGTACCCGCATTTGTGCCACCAATCAACCATAGCTTTTCAGCTTCTTTTGAGTAGTGACAGTCAACAAAATAATCAACCTGCCAAAATAAAGTGAATATCAGTTTGTGGAGTGTAGATTGGAGTGACAGTAATATAATATTTGTATAGTGGATCATTATACAAGTTTTTCCCCACGAGGCTATTGCAACCGAATATGGAAGATTGCCTATTAAGGTTGCACCATTGATGCGATGTATTTATGTCAACATTATGATATAAATACAAGCTTTAGTCTCTCCTCGAACTTTCCTCAAAACAAATAAGCATATTCTGTCAAACAAGATAGAAACTCACATGACCCAAATTCCAACTTTCAGAAGCTAAAGTACGAGCTTCTGAGAAATTTACTTCATTTCTACCATCTTTCCAATCCCAGACACTACACAGAAGAGTAGAACAAATCAATGAAATATAAGAATAAAGATTGCAAAAAAGAAGAAGTGTAAATCTGCACACGCAAATCCATATAGCCCACATCTAATTTTTAAGCATAAAGTACTATTTAGAGAGATGATATTGATATGTAGCTGTTTTTCGTTAGAAACTATGATGACATTAAATGCATGACAAAGCACAGCAACATAACTATGTGGCAAAATGAATGAACTATATCTAACCGTTATTGAAAGAAAAACCAGTAATGGAGATAAACTGTACCTCGCGGTTTCAATATGTGTTAAACACCAAAGCTTTTGATAACTCTCTCCAAAAAAACCCACCTTGGCAATTGAAGTTCCCACATTAATCACCTACATTAGTATGAGAAACTTTTTCATCAGTTCAAACATACTGAGAGTATGGTTATTAATATCAACTTCACTGTTAATTTGCATATTATGGATGTGGAAACAAACTATACAATCCTATTCTTATGATTAGTTATGTGATTTTAATATATTTGGTCATTCAAGAAGGTAGTAAATTGCAAGAATTATCAATAGAAGGAAACTGAATTTGAGTCCCAAACGTACTGAATCTAGATGTTCATCATCATTGATATCTCCACTGGTATCAAATATGCAGATCAACCCATCTACTGAAGCCGAAATGAGCTTGCCTGGTTCATCAGGGACAAAATGAACCTATAATCAATCACACATTTTCAACAAATCAGACATGAATTCATGCACCACATTCAATAATAAAAAATATTATAAATTGAAAATCATTGTTTTGTAAAAGGGCTAAAGCTGGTATAAGAACTCCCTAAAGCTTTATTTTGGACAGGCAATTTGCTTGTTATTTCTCCAATCCCATAACAGTACCTGAGTTACATCATCCATATGAGAATCTTCTAGACATGCAATTTGCTTGTTATTTCTCCAATCCCATAACAATACCTAAGTATAATCAAACACCATGGTAATAAAACTTGCATACCAATTTAAACTTTAAATCACTTCACACAATATCAATCACCAAGGTAACAGAAGTCAGAAACTAAACGCAAACCTGCGAATCACAACCGGCAGCAACTAAACTTCCATTAGGCCCTCCAGTAGAGAAACTAAAGACTTCT
Organism: Vicia sativa; assembly: GCA_021764765.1. Lineage (NCBI taxonomy): Eukaryota > Viridiplantae > Streptophyta > Magnoliopsida > Fabales > Fabaceae > Vicia > Vicia sativa. The sequence continues at coordinate 100,389,806 of CM038795.1, read as the reverse complement.
TGAGAAGGACCGGCGTTGAGAATAGAAACCTGCAGTTTTAACATTTCATTCAACACTCAAGCAACAAAAATCACCAGCCTATTCGGATTGACTTATTCGAGTTTATCTACTAGCATATTATCTTTTGAGACTATTTGGAAGAGCTTAAAAAAACAGCTTATGACATATCCATAAGTTGTTTACAGCATATTTTCATAAGTTATCAATCATAGCTTATGAAAAAACAGCTTATAGATTATAATTTATATACAACAAATAAAATAAACCTGCTGAAATGATCTTGTATCCCAAGCTCTGATAGTACCATCTGAAGAACAAGAGCTAAGAACATGAGGATTCAACGGACCCGAAAACAAAATCTGATTGATAGTTGCAGAGTGACCCTTGCACTCCCCATAATACTGACCCACCACTGGTGAATACAGTTTCACCGCATTCGTTGACAGTGAAACCGCCATTGCACTCCAATCATCCCTTCCGTTAAAAAAAAGAACAAAAAATTAGAACCCAATTGAAAAAGTAACGTTTTTTCAATTTTTCATCGAGTTTTGGAGTGAAAAGAACTTACTTTGGGATGATTTGGAAAACATAGTCGTCGCCGAAATTGGTTTGAATGGAATTTTTGAGACCGAAGTGTTTGACGTTGTTGGGTGTTGGCGAAGGTTGTTGTTCTTCGACATCCATGGATGTAATTGTTTCCATCTTATGTTTTTGTTTCTGTCGGGTGCAATTGCAGAGACGAAGAGGAAGAAGAAGAATTGTGTTCTCAATATCGTGACTCGTGAGGGTTTTAGGGCTTTGATCATCTACAACGCGGTACAGCTGAGCTACAACTAAAGCCCAATCACTTCCCTTGATTTTTCTTCATGTTTATTTTATTAATAAAATAAATAATAAATATACTAGTATTAAAATAATTTAATTATCAAAACATAAGATATGAATATTAAGTTATTAACTAATAATATTATTTTATTTTTATCATACTTATTAATGTCACATAACTGGCATCTCTCCGAAAAATTAAGAGATTATAAAAAATACAATTTGTGAAATAGAGTTGAAAAGACTTATAATATTAAAATAAAGAGACTAAAACAATAAAAAAATTAAAATAAAATATTTAAAAGTGAATTTAAAATCATGAATTTAAAAGTGAATTTAAATTAAATAGGAGTGGTAAGTTGTTATATATTTTTGGTGAAAAAGATTTAAAATTAAACTCATGATTTTTTAATTACTAAATTCATATATAATCAACAAAACACGAAATACTAGATATGAATGATTATTCTTCATAAATTTTATCGAAAAAGCATAGATGAATATTGTTAGATCCATTTTATTTTTTATTAATTTTTTTTACGTAATGACAAGTTAATAATATCAAATTTATTTTGCTCAACTTATCTTTTAGGCAAGGGGGAGTAGGAGATCTAAATTAATTTATTACGTTTTCTATATAAAAGATAAGTGAATAGTATATGAACCATGTTGACACATCTATAGAACAATCACCCTAACAAGTAACACCAACCAAAACATATAATTGGCCTAAGTCTAACACAAGACTACCTTCATTTGCTACATATGGTTATCCCCAACATTGAGAATTTTCCCTGCAAGCCCCTTTTTAGACTTGACACCCTTTATTTTTGTATATTCTAAAAATATCTCTGACCTTATTTATTTAAAAAATTTATGTTTTAGAAAAAAAAATTACTGTTGATTAAATTAATCAAAAATTAAATTTTTGGTAGGTCAGAACAAATTTCTGGTACTCTTATTTGGCGCATATCGAAAATTCTTTGTAATTTTCAAATTTCTGATACCAATATATCGAATATTTACAAATTACCAATGCAATTTACCAGAATTTGTTAAATTTTCAGTGCGATTTACCGGAAATTGCCAAAAATCCGGTATATTTTTTAACATTACTTCACATACCGACAATTCCATAATTCCGGTATAGAAATAATATCAGAAATTTCATATTTCCGATATACCGAAAATTTCGTTGAAGTCTGAAATTTTCGGTATGGCAGATGAAATGTAATATATTTGTGGTCCTGAATCGGCTGCTTCAACTTCTTCTACAGATTCATGTACTGATCTTACACAGTACTTCATCACCGATATAGTACACTATTCTTGACTTTATACGGATTTGTATATTCTTTTATAAATACAGATTCATGTAGCTAATTAAACGTTAATGCGATTGTCAGATTTTTGAATCACGAAAGAAAGTTCTTGAATGGGCACAGTCAATTGGAAAAACTCATGGTATTGTTGTTGTTATAATTTGATTCGACACTGCTAATGGTATGCGAGGGAGGGAGGATAAATTGATCATGGATTGTGACAGAGGAGGTAATTACAAAAAGAAAAATATGGTTGCAGCTCCTTCCAATGACACTTATTCTATGAAGGTTAAATGCCCATTCAGGCTGAGATGCGGGATGCACAATCATAAACCAGACAAAGAATTGGTAGGACGTGACATTTTGGGTCGTCTAAAAGAGGAAGAAAGAAAGTTTGTGAATGACATGACGAAGTACAACATGGCTCTACGGTACATCATTTATGCTTTAAAAGACAAAGATCCGGAAAACTTCACGAGTATTACCCAGATATATAAAGCTAGAGCAACATACAGAATGAACAAGAGAGGTGCAATGACAGAAATGCAAATGTTATTGGGTCTTGTTCACCAAGAGAAATACTTGTATTGGTGTAGAAATAAGGATAATTCAGATATGGTGGTTGATATCTTCTAGACACACGCTGATTCTGTGAAGTTGTTGAATATGTTTTCGATGGTGTTGATTTTTGATTGCACTTACAAAACAAATAGGTAAGAATTTTAATTGTAATTTTAAAAATATGCTAAGTGAGTTGGTTGTTAAATTGTCTACGTTTTGTAACTGTGCAGGTATCGGATACCACTGCTTGAGGTTGTTGGTGTTACATCAACAAAATTGATGTTTTTGGTTGCTTTTGCATATTTGGAACATGAAAGGGAAGAGAACTTCACATGGACGTTGAAGAGGTTGAAAGAGTTGTTTTATTCTGAGAAGTTTCTACCAAATGTCATGGTGACGGATCGGGAGCTTGCGTTAATGAATGTCATTGAGTCGATGTATCCAAATGCTTCTCATATGCTGTGTACGTTTCACATTTCAAAAAATGTTAACATGAAGTGTAAGGAGTATGTGAAATCAGAGAGACAAGAACATGTCATGGATCAATGGAACAACATGATGTATTCAAATACAAAAGACGAATTTGATGTACATCTGAACCATTTTGAGAGTGTTTGTGGTGATATTCCTAAATTTGTGAAGTATGTGAAAGAAACATGGTTAACACCATATAAAGAATGGTTTGTTGCTCCACGGACTAACAAAATCACTCATTTAGGGAACACAACAACAAATAGGTACATTCTTCTAACATGAAATATGTTTATGTTTATGCATTAAATTGAGAGTTGTTTATGTAATGATTTTATGATGTCTAGGGTGGAGTCTGCACATTGGAGACTGAAAAACATGTTGACTACAAGTCATGGTGATTTATGTGCAAGCGGGGATGCTGTGAACACAATGTTGAAATTGCAGTTAGGTTCTATAAGGGTGTCATTTCAAAAAAGTATCGTCCATATTGATCACAAGTATAACACCCCCATTATATTCTAAGTTACACAGTTTTGTTTCAAGACAGTGTATACAACTCATTGGAAAGGAGCTTGAAAGAGTCAAATATGTTGGTACAAGCAAAAAGAGGTGTTGTTGTTACATTAGAACAACATATGGGTTACCATGTGCGTGTCAGCTTGTAGGTTTTCAGATTTTAGGCACACATATACCTTTGGAAACAATTCATACATTTTGGACAAATTTGCAAATTGTAAAACATGAGGTGAGTCCTGGAGAGATAAAGTGGAATTTAGAAGAAGAGTGTGAAGAGTTGAAGAAACAATTCAGTGCTCTGGATATTGTGGGTCAAAGAGTGTTGGAAAAAAAATTTTGTGACCTAGTCCATCCATCAACAACTTTAATGTGTCCACTGTCAGTGAAATATAAGTCATCAAAGAGAGGAGTTAAGAAGAGTAGAAAGGGTATGGAAAGTGATGTGCATCAGGATCCAATTCAGTGGGAATATGATGAGGCTTCACAAGGGAGTCAGACTACAAAGAGATCATGCACACAACCAAGTGGGAGTCAATCGTCAACCATACCGATTCATAGGCAACCTTGTACCAATTATGCAAAAGGCGAGTACTTGCCACAATTTCCTGCTTTCTTTCATCCATACATTGAAGATATTATTGATGTAGAACCAGATGGGAGTTGTGGTTACCGTTGTATTGCAACTGCATTGGGATAGGACACAGATGCATGTTTTGATGTTAGGAGGCAGTTGGATATTCATATTCATCAACACGAAACATTGTTTTCCAATGTGTTCTACGACACTGTGCCTTATGTGAGGAATTCATTAATCGTGAAACACTTGGGTCCTCAGGGTAGGGAGAAATGGATGTTGATTCCATATATGGGTTACTTTATTGCTTGTAGGTATGATGTTGTTTTTGTTTCTTTATCCATGAGTCAGGACATTTTTTCCACTTCTCATACCTCCACCTCTGTACACAACTCGTCATACAATTGTTGTGGTTGGTTTTATCAACACAAATCATTGGGTTCTGGTAAAATTGAAACCTGGTTGTCCATTGCCTCCCGTCATAGAGCGTTGGAGGAATAATTGTTCTGATGTTTCAAAAGGATGAGAATCAGCATATGCGGGTCAGATCAAACATTGGGCAGTATTGTCAGGGGAGTGATTGTATTTTATTTGTAATGCATCTATGTATAACATTAATTATATTTGTAATGTCTTTATGCATGAAATTAATTATATTTATGTATTCAAATTTCTGTTCAATTATAAATTAAATACATACCGGAAATTCTAAATTTCCGGTACTCTTTTTGTACAAGAAATTTAGAATTTATGATATCGGACATTTGAATTTTACGGAAAATTTCAGCAAGGACGGTAAAATGGTAACTTTTTCACAATTTCCGGTATTTATTGTAAGATTTTCGGTACATACCAAAAATTTCAAAACCTCCGGTATTTTACAGGGATATTTTGGTAAAATTATCCTAATTAGAGGGGTGTCATGTACACGTGGGGGGTAGTAGGAAAAATTCTCCTAAACATTGTAGTTATGGCCACTCACAAGGAAGAAGATAATGATTTAATAAGGGGGAAATTGAAGTTATTGAACATTATATCCATAAAAATTATGATATTGACGACGAAGAAAACATTTTAATTGCAACTATAATTTATGAGTTCAACTTGTCATAATACTTATCGCATTAAATTTGAAGTGTATTGATGAATGTGAATAACACGGCTGCATGTTCACCAATTTCACCATAAAGCCACATCATTCAATCATAACCACTTTCACTGGGAATAAAACTCTCTACAAAAGATAACAAAATCATGTAGTTAAACAATATGTATTGGTAAAAAAAATTACAAGTGTGTGTGGAATCCCTACAAGGGTACAAAATTATCATAGGTCTTAGTAGGTTTATAATAATTTATGGTGATTAGAACTTGCTTATAGTGGCGAGAAGCCATGTATGGTGGTGTTACAATTTTATAGTATTTTATAGAACCTGCTCACATGAGGTGGGCGACTTTGTATGTATGTGTAGTGTTTAGGGTATTTTATGCAAGTTATGATTTGTCATATCTCTCTCGTTAGGGGAGCAATATTTATAGAGGCCCTTGGGCCTAAGACTTAGAAAATCCTAAGACGTTGTTGACTGCATATTCTTTGAGAAGTTTTGGTATGACTCAGTTAACATAACTGGTGGAGGGTTAGTACCATTATGCATATGTCTTATTAGGAGGGTGGGCCCTTACTACACAAAGGTAGCGCTCAAGCATGGCCTCATAGGGAGGGAACCCTTGCATCACCCTTATTTGGAGGCTTTCACATATATAACACAACACATTCCCTCAAGCACAAGGGCTTATAAAGGTATGAGTGTTTTAAAGCTTTTTTTGGGTTCTGCCCTGCAGTCTAGGGAGAGCCTTACTATAAGAGGCAAGTTCAATATTTTTAGGATGTGACCCCTTTAAAAAGGAAGGCAAATAATTCGGCTGAAGGTGACCTTTTAATGAGGGCTGATTTCCTCAGTTGAAGGAAACCTTTTTAATGACAGATGAGTTCCTCAGCTCAAGGCAGTATTTTTAATGCGAGGCGAGTCCCTTAGCTCGAGGGAGATTACATCATCTAAAAAAGACCTCTTTAATAGGAGGCAAGAAAAATCATGATGTGTGCAGATGCAAATGAAAAAATGTTAAGCTCTGTATATAAAAACAATAAAGCAGATAAGTTATACTTCCGGTTGCACAGATATGTTGAGAATTTGATGTGCATTAAAATTATACATCAGTCCGTTTATATTGACCTGCATTCGAAAAAAGTATTAAAAAAAGAATCAATGTGTACAAATGCATTTGAAGATGATTTCCATCAGTTTTAGAGAACTTGATTTACATGATATGCAAAGGTTAATTTATTTAAAGAACATCTGGTTTACAATATTGCTTCATATTTTAATCACATGTCTCCAATACTATGTGGTTGGCATGAGAAATGTCCAATTTAAAGTTCATAAGAGTCGAGTGCCAAATGTGATTATGATTGAATTATAAATTATACTATATTTCAATATATTTAATCTAACTTGGATCGACATGTATTATGGTGTTAGAACAGACCAAATTTTGGTTTTTTTTAGTTGTTGGAATTGGGGGAAGAGGTGAAACTTCAAAAATTCTTGAAGTGTACTTAGTTCATAAAACGACTACAATGTTAGCATGCTCTGTATATAATTTTAAGTAAACTTAACATGAAATCATTACATAATGAATGTAATGCATAATTGAATAATTACCTCATTAGGGTTCATGTATTCATTGATCATTTTGTAAACTTGTTCATCCTTATTAAGCATGTCAATTGAGCATTGTTTATAGGTCATGGAATACTTGACACAAAAAGCTAGTTTTTTTCTTCAATAGACTACCAAGGTATGTAGGATATATTGGTGGGTGATGTTCCCTAGCCTACAATACAAACACATGAGTTATAGGGATGCATAGATCAATGGGATTACATATTATATATGGAAATATAAAACTTGTGTACCATGACATAGATTAATTACTTATTTTATTATATCTCTCAACTTGGTATTTTTCATCACAACAATTGGGACACAATCTTTGTCTCAAAACATGAAGGCACAAACATAATCATAGTGTTGAACTTCCATTTCAATTTTATATCTACAAAAGCCAATAGTGACAATAAGATTGTAGCAATGATTATTGATGCACTGAGTATAAATACCAGTTAAGGGTTTACTTTGTGACTTAGATGTTATTTAGACCGTCATTGTCGCATTAAAAAGAGAGTTCAGGATTTTTGTTTGAATGATTGCATCTCGAGCAAAAATTATAGTACCAACCATGTGGTGTAGTTTTGAACCTCATTGTAGTTCCAATGGTTGTGCATAAGAAGTCCTTGTTTTGAAACATATATAAGGGAAGTAATAGATATAAACAAAAAGGAGGCAGTCAAATAACAATGAAAAATAATGTTATAGACCTGATGTTGTACAATGCTTTCAGATATGGTCATAAATTCTTTAGTGTTGGTCCAAAATTTATCATGCTCTGAATTTTGTGAGTCATATGTTTGTGACAAAGTTTGAGAATTATGTTGGCACGACTGATAAGACCCTAACCTAAAATGAAAATACCATAGAGCTCAGACATGACAAAATACCAGTTGTTTAGAATAATTTGATTTGTAAAGCAAAAGACATTTAGTTAGATTTGTAATGGTTAACTTGAGAGTGATCTAAGTTGATGAGTAGTTTACTTACAGTCTAGACATTCGACAATGTTGGTTTAGAAGTATTTGTAATGACAATGTAAAACAAAAAAACAAATATGATAAGATAATATAATGAGTTATGCATATAGTATGAAAGAAATGATTAAACGATACTTGCACTTGCTTTGCACCAACCATGGGTTAGGATAATAACCGTAGGAGAAACATTTTTATTTGATTTGAGATACTCATAAAGTTTGGAAGCATAAACATCCTAGAGAGTTAAGTTGGTGATGTTTCCATTGTAGTCATTAAGTGCAATGTTAGCACAACCCTTTTTGTTGTCATCGACAATCTATTTTCTGATAAGCTCGTGTAATATTTCAACCACATCTAATTATTAACGTAAAATAGAAAATAAACCAGCATTGGTAATGGAAAGTAATCAACTACAATTAAAGAACATTGTTAAAGGAATACGTTACAATTACCATATAAGTGGTCATGCTTGAAAGTTCCACTAAGAAAATCAGAGATCGGGTTGAAATCGAATTGGTGAGCAGATGTGTTATGAATATGATTCTTACAAACAGTGGTTGTTGTGAGATATTGGGTCGAACTCTATTGTGTCGAAGGATGCTAGAATTGTTAGCATCGAATTGGGCCTGTTTGTTATGTCCAATTGGTTAAGTTAACTTGTGCCCTAAGTTAGCTTGTAATGGGTATTTGTGATAAAAGCCCATTAGTTTAGTATGTTAGGTTTATTATAAATAGCATACTAGTCTCTCATCATTGCATACGGCAAATCCTAATTTAGGGTGAGAGGGTTATTTGTTATTCTTGTATACTTGTAATCTTGTTTTAAGATAAAGGAAAGAATAGCAGTTAATAACCAATCCTTGTGTTCATCGTGTTCTTCATTCTTTTTCACTACCTTGAGCAACAAGCTTATATATATTTGTTTCAAGGCATCCGATTCACAACAACTTGGTGCGGTGAGCGTGGAGAAGATGCCTTCGACAAAGTATGAGATTGAAAAGTTCACCGGAGTGAACGATTTCGGTCGGTGGCTTGAAGATGAAAGCCCTATTGGTTCAAGCAGGTTATTTGGAAGCGTTGAAGGAGAGTCACCATGAACGGCGTTAACGACGGTGAAGAAGGCAATGATAGAAGGCCCACAGCGCAATTTTGTTGAGCCTTGGTGATAAGGTTCTTCGGTATCAAAGGAGACGGCGATAGGGTTATGGGTGAAACTTGAAAGTTTGTACATGACTAAATCGTTGGTGAATCGACTTTACAAGCAAGCTTTGTATTCATTCAAGATGATTGAAGACAAAGTGTTGGTGATTGGATATGTTCAACAAGCGATTCTTGATCTTGAAAATATTGATGTGAAGATCGATGATGAAGATCAGCGTTATTCTTTGTGCGCGTTGTCCAGATCACATGCCCACTTCAAAGAAACTCTCTTGTATGGAAGGGAGTCCCTGGCCTTTGAAGAGGTTCAATCAGCCTTGTATTCGAAGGACTTGAATGAACGAAAGGAGCATAAACCTTCGAAGGTTGGTGAAGGTTTGGCCGTTAAAGGAAAATTCTTGCGAAAGGATAATAAGTTCGACAAGAAGAAAGGTAAAAGTCGCAAGTTTTGGTGGTGAAGCATCTAGTAGTCGATGCTATCATTGTAAGAAGGAGGGTCACACAAGAAAAGTGTGCCCTGAACGTCTGAAAAATCATGGAGGAAAGGATAATGGCAATGCAACTATTATTCAAGATGATTTCGACTCATCTGATGTTCTTGTGGTTTCGAGCAGCAACTCGTCGAAGGAATGGATTATGGATTCGGTGCACTTGGCACATGACTCCAAACAAAGACTTGTTCGAGGAATTATGTGATCAAGATGGTGGATCCGTATTTTGGAAACAACAAAGCTTGCAAGATGCAGTGTGGGATCCGTGAGATTCAAACTCCATGATGAGTCAATAAGGTTATTGAAGTCGTATGTACACGATTTGAAGAGAAATTTGATTTCTCTTGGTGAATTCGACAAGAAAGGATATGTTTTCAAGGAGAAAAGTATCCTAAGAGTTATGAAGGGTGAAGGAAGTCTTGAGGCGTGAAGAAACAAGGCTTGTATACCCTTGTATAAGTTGTAAGTGGTTCAAAATGTTGCATCCACAAAATCTTTGTCGAAGGCAAACGGAACATGAGATTAGGCCATGTCGTGAAAGGGTTTGGTCGAATTGGGAAACAAAATTTGCTTGGTGTAGACAAAGTCGAAAAAAGTTTTGTGAACCCTGTATGGAAAATCTTGCAGTGAAGTTCAACAAAGGCAAACAAGGAACACATGGATCCCGATTACATCCATGCCGATCTTTGGGGCCTGCAAGGTGTCCATCACATTCGGGAGCAAGGTATTTTCTATCCATAGTAGATGACTACTCCATAAAGTTATGGGTATTCATTCGAAGACTAAGGATGAAACTTTTGAGAATTTCAAAGGTTGGAAGACTCGAAACCAAACCGCAAAAAGGTCAAGAGAACAATGGTCTTGAATTTTGCAATGAGGCATTTTCCCCCGCCGGTATTGCAAGGCACAAACACTGCACTCCACAACAAAATGGTTTGGTGAAAGGTTTAATCGAACCATCTTGGAGAGTTAGATGCATGTTGACTAGTCGGCTTAAAGAAGGTGTTTTGATCGAGCAACATCGAAATATGTCCCTGCGTTAGATATGAAGACACAAGAAGTTTGGTCGGGACATCCACCAAATCTCGACAAACCGAGAGTATTTGCTGCGTAGCCTATGCTCACATTAGGCAAGACAAAACCTAGAGCTCTTAAATGCATGGGATATCCCAGAGTCAAAGCTTATAGGCTATGGTGCCTGTCAGTCACGTAAGAATTATCATCATCGAGATGTTGTTTTCAATGAAAAATGGCTTTCAAGAAAACGGATGATGTTGGTCTGCAATATCGACAGTGGAAGAGATTCTGAGGTGGAGCATGTTGATCTTGAATTACATATCCCGATAAAGTCGAATGATCGATGATTGACGCTGATGACTATCTATTGGCAAGAGATAGGACACGAAGAGTCATCAAACCACCTCAAGGTTTGGGTATCAGATCTTATAGCTTATGCCTTAATCTGCAAGTGAGGTTACGAACCAAGAGACCATAAGAAAGTTATGAGGAGTCGAATAAGACCGAATGGTCAAGGCCATGGATGATGAGATGAAGTCTCTTCATGATAACAACACTGAATTGATCAAGAAACTCTGGAGCCGGTTAGTCCAAATGGATTTTCAAAGTTAAGGAAGGAATCAAGGAGTGACGCCCAAGATACAAGGCAAGGTTGGTTGTAAGGGTTTCACCGAAAGAAGGTATAGATTTCAATGATGTGTTTTCTCCGTGAAGCATAGGTCCATTCGAATGTTGCTTGCCATGGTGGCACATTCAATCTTGCTGGAGGATGGATGTACTGCGTTCTAGTATGGTGATCTAGATGAAACAATCAGAGGCAACGGTAAAAAAAGGAAGCTTATGTTGAATAGATCTTTATAGGGCTGAAACAAATCGCGGTGGAATAGGAGATTCGACAAATTCATGACACGCATAAGTTTCGTTCGGTTTCGTCTGAACATTTGTAATTCATTTGTTATTTTGTTACTTTATGTTGATGATATTCTCATAGCAAGTAACAATGTCAAAGAGGTAATGAGGGTGCGAACTCAATAAGGAGTTCGAAATGAAGGATCTAGGAGCGCTTCTAGGATTCTTGGAATTGACATTCAAGAGATGAAAGCGATCAAAATTATGCTTGTCTCAAGAGGCATATTTAAAGGATTCTCGAAAATAAGCCCTCACTCCAACAAACCCTCAATTCAAGTTGAGTATTGTCCAAGATTGAGGTCGAAAGAACTTATATGAATAGCATCCCATATGCTAATGTAGTACGTTCTTTGATGTATGCTATGGTTTGTACTACGACATAGCATATGCGAAGTCTTGTAGCGGTACATGGCGAATCAAAGGCTCACCGCAAGCGTGGATTCTAAGGTACATAAATGGGTCTGTCTTAATTTAAGGTGGAGCCTTTGGTGAAGATAGTAAGAATCGAAGGATATGTCGACTCGATTATAAGTTGTATGGATTCTAGAAAATCTATTTGGATATGTTTTCACTATGTTTGTACACTATTAGTTGAAAGCAACACCAATGTTGCATTATCAACCGCCAAGAAGCGAAAAAATTTGGCGAAGGTTTTGCAAAAAAATTCAAGTATCACCGTTAAATGTGATAGTCAAGTGCAATACACCGAAGACCTATCATGAGCGAACCAAGCACATTGATGCGAGGTTGCATTTCTTCGAGGGTAATAGCGTGGAGAAATCCAAGTGTTGAAGGTTTCGACGGATCATAATCTGCGATATGATCACCAAAACATTGCCTAGTTGCAAGTTTTTCCCACGATTGATAAACGCATGAAGAAAACTAATTCGTTAGTTGATAATAGTTTGTTCTAAGGTGGAGAGATATTGGGTAACTCTATTGTGTCGAAGGATGCTAGAATTGTTAGCATCGAATCGAGCTGTTGTTATGTCCAAAGTTAGCTTGTACCCTAAGTTAGCTTGTAATGGGTATTTGTGATAAAAGCCCATTAGTTTAGTATGTTAGGTTTATTATAAATAGCATACTAGTCTCATCATCATACGCAAATCCTAATTTAGGGTCGAGGTTATTTGTTATTCTTGTATACTTGTAATCTTGTTTTAAGATAAAGAAAAGAATAGCAGTTAATAACCAATCCTTGTGTTCATCGTGTTCTTCATTCTTTTTCACTACCTTGAGCAACAAGATTATATATATTTGTTTCAAGGCATCCGATTCACAACAGTTGCAGTGTTGAACATAGGTTTGAGATGATTTTTCGCAAGCCACTAAAGGTAGATTATTTTTAAAGGTTCACCATTATATAATGTATATGTCTCGTGTTTAGTCAACACCTTCATTCAATAGTTGTATTCTCTCATATACTTGTATTTTATGATCCTGAATGAAGTTCATGTCAATTATAAATGGATGGTTAAGATGAAAAATGAACATAGAAACAATTGTCGTTAACAAATGGTTTAACACCTCTGTATCTTGAATTATCAACTTTACGTGTAATTGGTCACCTTTACAGTCCACGAGTCGATAACTCAGACACCCATTTTCTAAACCTGGTTTCCTATCTCCAAATCATTCACAAAAATTGGAGGCTTTGACATCTAACATGGAGATGGTAAATAAAACAATTACCTAAGAAAACAAAATATGTAAGTAAAAGAAAGACAATGGAAAATCTAAACACCCATTTTAATGCATTTGTGAACACACTTATAAGTGCATTTGTAAACACACATTATATTCGGAATTATGAAATGACTTATTTCAAGCATCTGTAAAAAATATTTGTATAAATACACTGAAGACATGTTAGATGTGGTTGAGAACATCATTTTATTCTAAATTTGGTCAACATTCCATAAATACAACATAAGAATATTTTGAAAATACACATAGAGCAAACCAGTTATATACCTAATTTTATGTGTAAAAGTAAATACAAAAGAACTACTTTTGTTATGCTTAAATAAAGACATAGTATAAAAGTTCATAAAGTCATTTGAATGTGAAAACACAAGTTATAAAAGAAAATATTAAAACGTGTCACTGAGTTCAACATGAAGAGGAAAGACACAATATACAAATAAAATAGGTTTGAAACTGAACAAAGATGAAAATGACAAGTATTTAAAAAACGCGTTGCTAAAATAAGAATAAATGTATATGATGGTTGAAGATCATGATATAGGCGTGTCTAAAAACAAAGCAAACACCTTGAGTCTTCTGAGAAATACGATGAAATTTGACTTTTAGTATGATTCAAAAACAACTTCGAGGTATCTGAAAAAACACGATTAATATGAGTTTGTTTTCTAGAAATATGATGGAATTACACATAATAAACATAAATGATTGTTGTTTTAGTGATAAACAACATAAAGCGGTTTCCTGAAACGAGGAGTTTGCAAAGATGAGATGTGAAGCAATATTAGATAGTAAACCTTATTGAAAGGAAATGTGATTAAGATGCTTTGGTACGAGCACAAATATTTGTTAATGACAAATATTTTTTTGTTGAATGACGTTTTTTGAAAGAGGGAAAGAATATGATTTGAGCGTGAGAGAATGAGATAGTGAAAGTAGGATTGAAGCGAAGTCAACATAAGTGAGAAGGGAAAATATTAGAGACATGTGGCAAAAGGAGATTGTATTGAAAATATTAGTGATAATTTTGGATTAATGGTGGCATTATCTTTTAGTGGATAGATAGTTGTTTGAGTGTTTGTCTTAGTTAAATAGTTGATTGAGTATTTGTATTAGATCAAAATAAGGTGATGATTTGTGATATTGTTATTTTTAGTGAATTTTGATCAATGGTCCTGACAGCACAAGAGGTAACCTAAAACCCTTGTTTGTTTTGTTTTATGAAGATTGTGGTGTTTTTGCTTGTTTTATGTAGGTTGTTGTGTATGTTTTGTTGGATCTTTCATTGATTTTCTTGATAATCCTTTGTGTTAGTGTCATTTTGCTATTAAAAACACAGTTAAATGTCCCAATTTAATAACAATTTTAAGAAAAGTAAAAATTAAAACACAATTTAGTTATTTCAGTTGTCTGCTTTTAAAAATTAAAAAATGATGACGAATTTTTAAAAACACGTTTGCAAAATATTGTATTCAAATAAGTTTTTAATTTTTGAATTTTCAAAAACTAAAATTCTTAAAAAGTTTTCAAACTGGCCCTAAGTGTTTTGGAAAAAACTGTAGTCCTAATCGGATTTATAAATTTATTGGATATATTTCAGTCTAACCATAATTCTAAAAAATTCATAGTTCTATTCTGAACAATAAAGGATACGTGACAAAATACAATAAAAAGCTGCTAAAATATTTTTTAATAACTCCACGTTACTTCCCATATTCTGCTCAAATCAGCTTTGTACTGATAAAAATAGGAAAGTGTAGAAACCTGAAAAGTACTGTATTGAAATAATTTCCACATTCGGACTTGTAATCTAACTAAAAATTCTGAAGTGTCAGATTAAGTCCAAGTTAATGAAACAAGGCTAGAACCTCTGTCAAATAACTTTGGACAAAATTTAGAAAAATCTTTCTAATTTGGAGTGAAATAAGATGAAACTGAAACATCATAAGAGGTCCATTTTTCCAAATCGAGACACAAACCTGGCTAGAAACAAATCACCGCCATTCATGCATTAAATAAATCTCAATTATACAATATCCTAATGTTAAAAGTCAACACAGCAAAGAGGAAACAAACGTCTCCCACTTAAACTACCACTGAATGGTACACAGGAGGGAAAATTCATTCGGACAATCCTTATATCAAAGGTTTCTAAGTGCTTGGAGTAGCTTCTTTACTCACTGTAGTTGCCTCACCAGCGCTCTTGCCAGCAGTATCTTGCTCACTACCGATCTTTCCAGCATCTTGCTCACCAGGCTTGGACACTTCTTGACCTATAAATTTGCAACAACAGGTTAGATGGAGCAGAAACCTACCAAATATCTTGATGTTTTACAACTGCAACATTTCTTTCTATTCCACATATTAATCATGTCCATCGTGTTCATAAAAAAGGATTATAATCACAATGAAGAGCCAATATCAATGACAAGCAGCAAGAAAAGGGAAACTAGAAGGGGTAAAATGCAACAAATTGATGCTATAAACTGTATTCAAACTAAATCTTCTTTTCTATATATCCCTTATCTGAGTAGAGTATCTTCAATTTGAAATTGATAACCCACGATATTACATATAAATTTCAAATTCAATCTCTAATTGGTATAAATAGGACCAATCAACATTTAAGAAGTTTTTTTATATTTCTATAAAAGCTCCATACAGCACACATGATACAAGATGTAGTTAATCAATCAATCCAATTTAGTTCCACAGCTCAAGAACTAACCAGTGATCCCCGTTAATATTAACAACCAACTTTAAGATGCACATATATAGAAACAAAAATCCTTAATAATTAACCAATATTTAACATATCCTACTGCTATGTTGCTATAAATTCATCTTTTTTTTAATACAGTAAGCCACCCTGTTTCTACACACAAGCATATTATATTAACATGACAGACCACAAAAAACCCAAGTATACAACTAGCTTAATTGCCACCCTATTTCCATGCATACTATATCATGTGCGGTGAACAAAGAAGAGAGAGACATCAATCATAAAAATGTAATTATGCATGCATACCTTCATCATCACTCTCATCAATATCATCCATTGCATCGCCACCACCCATTCCACCAAATTTCTGCAACACAAGCAAGTAATTAAGTATTTACATACAAATACAACATATATAAATCCATAGAAGAACATCAAATCAACTGAAAACATCACATACAGAGAAGTCCATTCCTCCCAGTCCTCCCATTCCTCCCATTCCTCCTAGTCCTCCCATTCCTCCCAATCCTTCTAGTCCTCCCATTCCTCCCAATCCTTCTAGTCCCCCCATTCCTCCCATTCCACCTAATCCTCCCATTCCACCCATTCCGCCGTCAGCGCCAAATTTCTGCAGCACAAAAAGTAGATATAATGTATAACATCAATAGAAGAACATTTAATTAATTGAATACATCACACAAATAGATAATTCCATTGATTTCAACGATAATGACACCTCCCACTTAAATGATGAATAAAATTATTGGCAATGCTAACAAGTGTACTAAAGATAGAAACTTTGTATTGTAAATTGGTAAATTGCGAATTCAATGTCTCTTGCTAAGTTAAAAAATTGTTTCTCCAAGACATTTCTATTAGTTGATTACTACCATGTTCCCTCAAGGCAAAGTAAGCAAGACCCTAGACAATAATAACAACATGATTCAATTAAAGAAAAAAAGATAACACATTGCATACCGAGAAATCCATTCCTCCCAAGTCCACATCAGCACCACCTGACCAACAAGAAACAAACCAATCCAATCAAATTTCCAATAAAACTACATTCCCTTCCTTTACACATAAAAAAAATCCCAAAACAAAAAGTACATACCTTCATCCTCATCTTCATCAACCCATTTATCCCAATCCACTTTCACATAATGTGGGGCCTTTCCTTCTCCACGCAGCAACCTCTTCCACCATCCACCCTCAGCTTTCTGCACTACAGTGAATATGCTTCGCACTCCTACACTGATTTTGCTCTCCTGCAACCAAACAGTTGTCAACAACACCCACATTAAACACAAACAAAAGACCACAATTTCGCAAGCAAACCGCATACACACAACTATCATGTAAATCCACAACCAGATAAATGTTCATATCGATGCCAATGACGTTACGGTAACACAAAATTTGAGAACATTTTCTCACCTCTACATTAACCTTGTCAAAAAGCTCCAATTTGAGCTCATACTTGTTGTCTCCAGCCCCAGCATTTCCAGAAAAGATAAAATCACCATCAGGGGTAAGATCAACTTTAGCATCTTTGGAATCAGCCAATTGCACTGTGATGTAGACCTTGTCTACTCTCTGAGCCCACTTCACCTCTGGATGACGACTGCATCATAAAGCACACAACAAACAAAAATTATCAACAGATCCATTTGAAATCAACTCCAACAAAACAAAAATAGCAACAAATTGAATGGCAATCAGCCAAATAATCACATAAAATCAAACGAAACCTAAAAATTGAATCGGTGAAACCGCGATTGAAAGATCATGTAATGAAATCGAAAGGGTAATTAGAGAGAAATGGGGAAATGAGGTGTGAGGATCGAGATGCTGTACCTCATCTTGGATTTGGTTGAAGAAAATGGAAGAGTACCGTAAAACCCTAGTTCCTTCTTTCGTTGGCTACAGAGAAAACCCCAAAAGAAATGACACTTATTGAGCTATCACTTTGGGAGAGTGGTATTTATATTTTATAGGTAAACGTTGATTGGATGACACTTCAAGTATTTTCCTGCACGGATCGCTCTTGTAGAATATGCGGCTGAACTCGTCTTGGATTGGAATTATGGGCTACATTCTGTGGTGTCATTGACTTGGCCCAAATGTGTGGGTTTTGAGTTATTGCTATTTACACCTATGTTTTTGTGATA
This sequence comes from Vicia sativa, assembly GCA_021764765.1. Taxonomy (NCBI): domain Eukaryota; kingdom Viridiplantae; phylum Streptophyta; class Magnoliopsida; order Fabales; family Fabaceae; genus Vicia; species Vicia sativa. The sequence goes on along the minus strand of CM038795.1, from coordinate 100,371,650 downwards.
TAGTCACTCAACTTCTTTTGTTTTATTTAAACATTTTTTATAATCACAAATATTTGGATTTTATTATTGGAAGATTTTGAATCTACCTCTTACAGTCTCATAGATTCCACAAAATTTCATTTCCACCTTTCTTTTTAAATGATTTTTTTACCTTTTTTTTCTTGTCGATTTCTTTCTGGTAGATTTGTGTATATCGAAAACATGATATTTCTTCTTTATTTGAGTTTTTTCTTCTAACTTCTAAATGTTCCGGACTCTAAGTACAAGGAGTGGTTCAATCTCAAACAAGCTCAATCAAGACCCAACACACACATCAGATTTAAGATATATTTTTTAATTTCCACTTTTTAGTATACATTCTTGAAACTTTGTAATTGATTTGAGCGTTAGAGTGCTAAGCTTGCATGTCTATCATGTGACACCATATCGGAGATCAAAATCATTGATTACATAGTCATATGCCAATTATGGTTTCATAATGGAACAATGGCGCCGCGTGTGGGATTCAATATCGAATTCCTGCAAAATTACATAAAAGCCAACGAGCAAATCGTTCTCAATCTAGACCCAGATATATACCAATACCATCCTGAGTTAGGGAAAATAACATCATGCGTCACACTGAAGAAACATGTTAAATTCATCGATCTTAAACCCCGTTAATTCTTCTTCGTCGTCGAGACTCACATGAAATCAATGTTTGACAAAGATATGCCACTAGAGAACCTCGTCCAAAAAATGAATGATATTGAATCATGAAGTAAATACATGTCACTTCGAGGATTTTGGGATTGTGAGAATGTGGCTTACATCGATATTATGCATATTTTGCATTGTTATGATGATCACCGTAATGGATCCCACAGTAGTAAGAGCCTTTGTAGATGGAAAAAGTGTGTGCGTTATCCTCTACACTGACACCCCGGGGCAACTACGGGTCCATCGGCTAGATATGAGTCCACGAAGCAGTTGAAATCCCTTAGAGGTTCAAATATTCCATAATTCACTTTCGTAGAATGATAGATAAATTATCATCGCTTTAGGAAAAAGAAAGTGAATCAGCGACGAATGTTTGGAGAGAGTCCATATGTTCAGCCTTGACGAGTGCAATTTAAATCATAATTAATGATAATCCAACCATATTCGTAAATATAAGATTTGGCCTACCTTTAGAGATAAGGAATGCATCAGTCAATTGCCTTCGAGTTAATGCCAACTTCTTTGCCATTTCCCCCATGAAATTCTTGACATCAACCCCACGGTAGCACGTCATTGATTCAACGTCAACCCCAACTTCTGATATGTCTCTTATTGAAGAAGGTAATATCTAAAAAAGAACGAATCCATCACCAACACGGTTGAAGGACTGTTGGGTGTTAACTTTAGTTTTGAAGTGAAATGCATAGAGGGCCTCTTATACATCGTATTTTTTAAGAATCCCTACATGAAACGTGTTGGGATCTAAGAGGGGTTTTTCAAAATTTTAACCTCTTAGCGGAACAATCCCGATGAACGGATCTTGATTAAATCATTAATCACAAAATAAAACTCACCGAAAAAGAATTCAAGAATTACCTCTTGAGCGTGTTTTCTCATACGATCACGAGCGGCGGAAGTTACCGTCTCACGTAGTCGCGAGTGCAAAGTGGAAGCGGTGCTAGCCGTTTCTTAGTCTCTTGAGAATTGACAATTAACCTAGCAAGGAAAAGAACTTCTATTTATAGAGAGCTTCTAAAACCCTAATGCTCATAATTTGGGCTTTTTCCAAAACAAGTCCAATCTTAATTAATTAAACTATTTAATTAAATAATTATTATTTATATTTAATTAAACTCTTTTAATTAAATAAAATAAAATATTAATTAAATTAAATCATATTTAATTTAATCAACTGTCAATTCCCATTTATTTAATTAAATCATATTTAATCAAATAAACGATATGTGTTAATACATTAAACAATTTAAATAATATTAACACATAATTAAATTAAATCATATTTAATTTAATCATCCATTCCACTATAAGTACTCTATGCGTGTGACCCTGTAGGTTCTCGTAACGTTGGCAATAATATTAAATCACCTATTTAATATTATAAGCGATGATATCTAGCAACACATCATTGCTACCCCGAGAATGTCATGTGATCGACATAACCTTTCTATGATAATGATTATGTGTACAATTACCCTTTTGCCCTTATATCTATATTGAACACAAGGCATAGTATGTGTCAAGTATAGTTCAATATTTTATTCCTTGATCCCGTATTCCTTATAACAACAAATAAGCCCAATATCTCATATTGACTTATTTGAGCACGCCATGCATTTTGGTTATACTCTATCAAGGGGCCTGGATATTACTCCGTATATGTAGGAGGGCAAATTCCATCTAGGTCACTCATGTCCCTCGGCATGATTTATAAAGTACCCATCAACCATCTTTATGGTCATCTTGTTACTGACAACGTTTGATTGGCAATAAAGTACTCGACTCCACATCTAGGGTCCATAGTGGTTTTCGAAGGGTGGTATACCACTATCACTATGAGAATAACTTATGACACTTACATAACAAACTATGTAGTATTCTCATGGTGGGTCAATCAATATAAATATTACTCTAATATTTATACCTACGTGAAGACTTGATATCTCATATCCATGACTTGTGAGATACAATCATCGTCTACTCACGTAATAGTCTTTATCGTTCTTGTTGTCTATTTGACAAAAGCTTGACTACGGATACTTTAAGAATAATGTCCTTATGTTTAATGACCTCTCACAATTAAGTCACACTTAATAGATCATTAATAGACTAATTACTCTAAGGACTTTATTATGTCATATACAAATAACATAATAAATATGAGGCCTAACGATTATATGTATTAACAAATAACATATATCAAAGTCATGATACAAAAGCATATTAAGCCAATATTGATTGGCTATTAGAGCTACTCAACAATCTCCCACTAGCACTAAAGCCAATCGATATTAATTTAATATCTAGTTGCTCATCATGTGCTTCAAGCATCATCTAAGCATGATACTTTATTAGGGCATAAGGAACTCTTTCTTACATTGGTAATATATACCTCTTCCAATTTCAACTTTCGATCTTCTATCGAAATAAATTGAAGCGTCAAAATATATATACATGAATCGCTAGTGAGATCTAGTATTCGAACTTGCAAGATTAACCCATTATCATCGAAAATGAGATCAATAGGATCGCAATACAAGAAACACAATTTTCTTCCCAAGAATTATCAAGGCGATCCAAATCACATATTTGACCTTTGTACTAGAAACGACAATTATCTAAAACTCCTTTCAACTTATACAATTGTCATCTAAGCATAATATTTAATTTATCTTGTGATATGAATATGTTCATAAAATTTTGGAATAAAATCATTGTAACTCCTTTACAATTATTATTCCATCTACTTTGAGAAAAGGAACACGGGTCCTTTAAGGTACTCATAGACCTTCTTGATAGGGATCTAGTGATTAACACTTTAATCATTTTGGTACTTATTGTTTATGCTCATAGCATGCGCATCTAGTGCGTACATATCATGGTGTCATTTTCCTCATCCAGTGAGATAAGACATTGTCCATTAGACAAAACATTTTACCATACATGCAAATGCAATAATCTTAATGTGAGATTTATGCATATTAGGTATCTCAATACTTCGTCGGAATATGTACTTGTGCTAGGATTGAGATTCATCAGCCATCTATCTCTATAGATTCTGATTCCTAACCTTTTAGGAAATCTCGCCTAAGCATTTTATCAAAACCATTTCCTTAACCATGTCATACATTGGCGTTGCAAGGAATTTGTTTTGATGGTCAGTATGTCACTTACATATTATACTAGATTAATGCAAATACTCCACTTAACCTTCTTGAATGCACAAGATTTAAAGTTGTCATTTATTAATCCAAGTTTTCACAAGACTTCATTAATAAAAGAATTTAATTCCAAGAAGTTTTCCTTAATCCATAGATGGATATAGACAACTTACATACATTTCTAGAATCTTGTGCCACGTGAACCAATTGTACAACAACAACTCTCTTGTTGAATTGGATCATATTCCATTCTCATAAAGGTATGTATTTTATGGTTCTTGAATTTCTTCAAGTTCTATATCACTCCCACTGGATCCTTTAGATACATATTATCTCTAATGGAAGACTCGGTTCTAGCAACAAAACAATTTTGTCCTATAACGTGTTATAGAATATGTTTCCTTTGTTTCCATTTGGATACATACATAAATACATCTTCATCTATATTGTGATAAAGTTTACTTAATAAACCTTAAAACCAAGATGACCATAAAGACAAACTAGGTACTCTTACCTCCATATCAAATATGGTGTCTCTATGACTACTTTAAATGGAATTGCTTATGGATAGGAATAATTGTATGTAAAACAATTTATAAAAGAGTCACAAAAAATATAATTGAACTATCTTAAATCGATCAATGTCAAACATGATATGATTTAAATGTTCATTATATTCTTTACATAGGTATTTACCATAGCGAACAATTCAAATGGTCTTAATACCCTTTCGAGTTGTTTCCTTCTACTTCACTCTTGAACTCTTCTCAAAAGAATTCTAACTCGTGTCAGATATATATAAGATTCAAATTTCATTTGATCTATCCCATATTTATTATAGATGAGCTTATCAAGATTGTAGAACTCAAATCTACTACTTGATTTAGTATTGAAAACATTGTTTGGATAATCATAACAACACTTGTCCATTATCACAACATGTACTCCTCATCTTGTCAATACAAGACTTAGAATTAGTTTTTCTTTCACTAAATGAAACTTAATAACAATTATTTGGTTTCATTCCAAGCTCTAATTTAAATCATAAGCTCTTATAGTCAATGAAACACATTGTTCCATTCTAGACATAAGGGGACTCAAATTATAATCAATGTCCTACTTCTTAAAAGACTCTTCACATTCATATAAATGTGATATCAACATCTAGTATCACATACTCAAGATGTAGAAGTAGACAAATGTATTTTCTATAATAAATCGTATGAAGAATAAGTCTTACTTCCTTCTTCTACTTTGACTCTTTCGATAACCATCAAAAAATTTGTTCTTTCAACATATGAAAAGCTGTATTCCTTAGAACCATGTTTGTATGCCTAAATTCCAATGAATATAAAATGAATCTCATTTCTTTTATAATTCATCAATTTAGCATCACAAACTACTTTCCTTTTCTTTTCAACAAGATGTGGTAGAAAAATTCATTCATAATGAATCTAATCTACCTATCTGAGACAATCTCAAATAAAACTTGTGACCAACTATTTATTCTATAAGGAAATCCAAATTTCAAATCTTAAAACTATTTTAGATTAACTTGGATTCCTAACTTGTATTGAAAAGAACTTGGAAAGTTTTACATTTCTCACATCTTGTATTTCTTATTATCGAGGTTAATGATCATATCATTCTCCTTGACAACTACAACTATGAGATATGTTATATCTAGGCACTCGACTTGATCCTTCTCATAAGCATCGTTCTTGAATCTAGTTATATTCAGTTATTAGGAATTGGTTTATTGAGAACATACAATTCTTTTTCGTGCTTGAGAACAATTCTCAATTTATGTACCAACTCGAAACTCCTTTCGATCCTTACATCCTTCATAAGGATATTTTGATAAAATATAAATAAAATGCAAAAGAAAATTCTAACTACAAAACGTGTAAAATTGTATCAAATTAAAATCATTTTAATAAGGTCTTTTATTAAAATGCTCCCACTATTTTACTCAAATCTAATGACCTCAACATTTGATTCGGAAAATCCTGTTGAAAGATTTTCTAGCGGTCGAGATCCATATTTCACTTTGTTTTAAGTCCGCGTGCGGATTACATAAAACTTAGTTATTTAGGTAGGAACTCTTTCCAATTGTATCTAATACAACTCTCGAATGTTATCAATTGAGTGAATAACTCCTTATTCTAATCCATCATATGGATTGTTCTCAACTCTTGCTTCTAAACATATATAATCATATTATAATTAGTTTAGTTAAGTCAAATCAAAATTTAACGATTGGATATTACATTTATCCCATCGCACCTTACTAATATAAAACATGCACCTCGCGTTAGCGAAACCTACATTATTCGATACTAGTCTTGATGAGTGCCAAATTTTGGAAAGCAATTAACTTAATATTAATTGAGGGATTTTTATTAAGTTTAATCTTGTACATCTCATACACTCGCATGTTTGTGTATCTTATACACTCACATATTTGTGTATCTTATACACTCCCGGTTTAATCTTGTGTATCTCATACACTCATATATTTGTGTATCTAATACACTCACGTATTTGTGTATCTCATACACTCACATATAACATACATTCCATGCATCACATACATGAAATAAAATATGGTAATACGATTATGACCACCTAAAATGCAAGAATTAAATAAACTACTTTATTACAATTCTTTGACCCACGAGCAAGCTTCTCAAGCCTCTCCATCGGCGTCATCATTTGACTTTGTCTTCTCTTCAACTCTTGAACTTGAACATTTATAAAATTTAAATAAATAAAATAATAGTTAAATGACACGACACGCATGTCGTATTTAATTACAATAAACCACGACACGCGAGCCGTATAAAATAAATCACGACACGCAGGTCGTATTTAAATAAAATAAAATGCCAAAATCTAAGGTCATAACCGTATACCAACTTATTTAATAATAAATAATTAAATAATAGATAATAATAGATTATCAAATTATAAATATTGACGCATCAACACTTGATACTGTTTGCGAACCCTAAAGGCACAACTCTTGCGCCGTCACAAACCCTAATGCAAATGTTTTCATACAATCAAAATACAATGATTAATTACTCAACGTGACTGATCGAATGTCATTGCTTCACCATACAAATGTCGGATTCCGAAGCAAAATGAACATTGATCATTCAGATGTATAACAATCATTATACTATTTGAATGTATGAAATAAAATAGTGTATCAAATACATTAACTTTGCATTAGAAATATTTATATCATATATAAATATATATTTGAATAATAATTTTATATTTCTTATAGATAATCGAAGTATCGCTGTTTCACCATACAAATGTCGGATTCCGAAACATAGTCAACATCGATATCCAAATTATATAAAACTTGTCAATATTTAATTTAAATAATAAACACTTTATTATTATTATATAATAATCAACCATTATTATTATTATTATTATTATTTAATTTACACAAATATATTCATTCAAAACAAGTATCAACGCGATGCACTAAGGAAGCGATTACATAAGCTACGGATCATTTGGTAGTCAAAACATATGTGACTTTGACATAAATTTGTTTAGTCTTTTATCGGCAAGTTAATGGTTATTTGAAATTGAAAACAAATAAGCAAACACAAATTGCCTTAGCATATGCTTAATTTTAACCAAAAGTTTTAATTATCAATCCTAACCACTTAGGATTATATAAACATGGAAAACGGAATCTCGAAGCAATTTTTTTGCCAAGTATAATATAAATATATCAACATATAAATAATATTATAAATCAAATAAATTTGAATTTAACGGTTTAATCAAAACCAAAGCTCTGATACCACTGTTGGGATCTAAGAGGGTTTTCAAAATTTTAACCTCTTAGCGGAACAATCCCGATGCGGATCTTGATTAAATCATTAATCACAAAATAAAACTCACGAAAAAGAATTCAAGAATTACCTCTTGAGCGTGTTTTCTCATACGATCCGACGGCGGAAGTTACGGCGTCTACGTAGTCCACGCGAGTGCAAAGTGGAAGGCGGTGCTAGCCGTTTCTTAGTCTCTTGAGAATTGACAATTAACCTAGCAAGGGAAAAGAACTTCTCTATTTATAGAGAGCTTCTAAAACCCTAATGCTCATAATTTGGGCTTTTTCCAAAACAAGTCCAATCTTAATTAATTAAACTATTTAATTAAATAATTATTATTTATATTTAATTAAACTCTTTTAATTAAATAAAATAAAATATTAATTAAATTAAATCATATTTAATTTAATCAATATCAATTCCATTTATTTAATTAAATCATATTTAATCAAATAAGCGATATGTGTTAATACATTAAACAATTTAAATAATATTAACACATAATTAAATTAAATCATATTTAATTTAATCATCCATTCCACTATAAGTACTCTATCGTGTGACCACAGTGGGTTCGTAGCGTTGGCAATAATATTAAATCACCTATTTAATATTATAAGCGATTAATGATATCTAGCAACACATCATTGCTACCCACGAGAATGTCATGTGATCGACATAACCTTTCTATGATAATGATTATGTGTACAATTACCCTTTTGCCCTTATATCTATATTGAACACAAGGCATAGTATGTGTCACCTTCGTATAGTTCAATATTTTATTCCTTGATCCCGAGTATTCCTTATAACAACAAATAAGCCCAATATCTCATATTGACTTATTTGACGACCATGCATTTCGGTTATACTCTATCAAGGGCCCAGATATTACTCCGTATATGTAGGAGGGCAAATTCCATCTAGGTCACTCATGTCCCTCGGCATGATTTATAAAGTACCCATCAACCATCTTTATGGTCATCTTATTCTGAACAACGTTTGATTGGCAATAAAGTACTCGACTCCACATCTAGGGTCCATAGTGGTTTCGAAGGGTGGTATACACCACTATCACTATGAGAATAACTTATGACACTTACATAACAAACTATGTAGTATTCTCATGGTGGGTCAATCCAATATAAATATTACTCTAATATTTATACCTACGTGAAGACTTGATATCTCATATCCATGACTTGTGAGATACAATCATCAGTCTACTCACGTAATAGTCTTTATGCGTTACTGTTGTCCTATTTGACAGTAAAGCTTGACTACGGATACTTTAAGAATAATGTCCTTATGTTTAATGACCTCTCACAATTAAGTCACACTTAATAGATCATTAATAGACTAATTACTCTAAGGACTTTATTATGTCATATACAAATAACATAATAAATATGAGGCCTAACGATTATATGTATTAACAAATAACATATATCAAAGTCATGATACAAAAGCATATTAAGCCAATATTGATTGGCTATTAGAGCTTACTCCAACAAAACGGAGGACGCGTGCATAGGTTATTATGACCTTAATTGAACATGCTTAAAGGATTCCAAGTCACCGTTTCACAAAGTGAAACCTCTCCACCTTGAGATATTGCACCAAGGTTATCTACCAATGCCTCGTCTCAAACAACCTTGAATGGGTCAAGTTGCGAGCGAGAAACATAGATGTCTAGGCGAAGTTTTTTCACCTAATTGAATACCTGGTTGAAGGCCCCATACACATTCTTCAAATTTTTCTAGAGAGACTCGTCAACCTTCTTCGTTAACCACTCAGCCATCATGGGTCTATTGGTCTTTGGCCTGAGATTCCCTTTCCTATTAGAGGGCCCTGAGAGCCTCATTAGCCCGAGTCTTCGTATCTGCCTAGAGATGGAAAATGTACCCATACATATGGGTGAGAATACGTTGGGTCGAGTTAGGCTTTGCTAAGCCTAAGTCGGCGTACTAAAAAATTCAAAGCCTAAGCCTAACATGTGTCTTATCACAAGCTTAGTTTTTAGGCATTAGCTTGGCCTTCTACTTAAAGGTCCATTTCATTTGAACATTGTAAATACGCAATTCAAATAATGTTTAAATAGACTAACAAATTGAAAGATCAATGAGATTAAATGTTTGTTTATATTGACTTATTTGAGTTTATTAATTAGAATAAGTTTTATGATACCATTTGTTTGAGAGAACTTATAAAAACGACTTATGACATTATTTATGACGGATTATTATCTTATATTCACAAGTTATCCTAGACAACTAAGCTTTACTTTTGCATTTTAATTCAAAGTACCAAATACAATATAATAATAATAAAATTATTTATATTTATTTAAATATCATTACTACAAAAAAGATATTTAACAACGAATGAATATATATATATATATATATATATATATATATATATATATATATATAATCACGTGGGTCCAGACGTAAATGAAAGATGATGTTTGAAGGTAGAAGAAGATTTTCGTCTAAGTTGGAAGTTTGTCTAAGTTTTAGGTTTCATGTGGATCGAACAGTGGTGTCCTGAGCATTGATAGTCATTATAATGGAAGATTGAGATTTATTTAAGGATTGTGAAGAAACTCAATAAATATGTTACATATAACAACAGTTGTATTAAATAACTATTGTGTTGTACCCCAAAACTCGCCCTCTTCATTTTTCAATAAAATAATTGGCTTGAACTTAATCATTATATGCATATAATTGATCATATTACATGCATATCATTAATTAGACAGTGATGAGATTCAGAGCATCTCAATTTGTGAAAGAAATTGCGCGTTTCGGCCATTCACACTATTTTCGAACCAGAAATTGATATTTTTCGGTTCGTATGCTTAATGCAAGGTTTTCTGGTCAGAAGGTCATTTCGGGTTGGTTCTATAATTTTTGGGATCATTTCAATATGTTCTTAAATCCATATGTTCATATCGAGGTCCATTTCTTCGAAGAAAGACTTTAATAGTTCATTTTTCAATAAAGTGAATTTATGGTTTATTGTGAGTTTTAGATGCTCCGGAAAGCATATCTATCAGATCGTTGGGTATTTTCTAACGATTTTCGATTGACAAGTCCCTATCCATATTATATACAACTTTCATTCACAGGTTGGAGACCAATTGTGTGAAAAAAATCTCCGAAGAAATTGTTTTTTCAAGTGGGATAAATTGAATTTTATGGCTGAACCGTGTTCTCGGTGCACTAAAAAATTCATAACTCCTGGATGGAAAATTGAAACTGAGCGGAGCCGGTGTCTAAAATTCCGTCTCGAAGTACTCTACAACTTTCATTCACAAGCTGAGAGCTGATTCCTTACCAATCAATACCAAAATTTTATTCTTTGGAGTTAATTTTGAGACGAACCGAGCATTTTTCACCTGACGCAGAACGTTCAAAAAATCATATCGCGCTCGATTTTTATCGAAACAAGGCGGGACCAATGCTAAAAGTTCACAAATTTTGTTGGCTTCGATGTTTGTTTACATATTGAGTTCAAATTTTGATCAGAGGATCCTCGTTCGAGACGATTTCCCCGAGTGACGCAATAAAAATTCTATACGTGTCAGATGCCTTAAAAGTGTGGCGAAACTTCAAATATTCATATCTCATCAACATGTCCAGCTTCCAATTTTGCACGGTTCTCGATGTTTTGGACTGTTGACGAAAATTATTTGGATAATCGCGATTTGGGCCTAATCTTGGATCCAAGGCACTCCAAAGCCCAAATTTATCACCTATAAATAAAATTTGCCTCTCACAAATTAAAGGAGGAAAATCATTTGTCAAAATTTCACCAAAAACTCTCTTTTTTCTCTTAAAGCTAAGAACAAAAAAAAATCTCTTCCTTCTTGCCTTAACCGCGCAACACCCTTCCTCCACCACTCTCTCTGGTCTGCCACCACACCTACCGGCCAGAGCTCCTACCAGATGCACTCTCATCGCTGAGCGAAGATCATCTGTGGTCGGCCAATCGGACGCGATCGGTCTTCTCACGACCGACTCCTTCCTCCATTTCCTAGCTTCGATCGAAGCACTCTTCTCCTCTCTCTATTCCAGCCGGCCAACACTCCTCACCAGAAGCACCTCCTCCGCCTTGAACAAGCTCCAACCGCCCTTCCTTTCACTCCTATTGCTCGGTTTGGCCTTCCTTCAAGGAATCAAGATCTTCCTTCTTCATTCTCAAGCAATTCAAGGTGTCCTCTTCTTATTATCATCAATTCAAGCTTTAATGTTTTGATTATTCTCTGATTTGACTTTGATTCTCTGATTTCAAGCTTCAGCGAGTAATTAGCTTATTTCCATAAGCACTTATTTTAAGTGATTTTTCCGAAATTGAAATTTCTTTAAATTTATTGTGAACGTTATTGTGTCCAGGTGAAGGAATTTTGTACATAGAGCATACATACACTTGCATGAAGCATTTTCTTTTAATTTTGTTCATTTGTATTGATTGTTTGACTTGTAATTTGCATGTTCATGCATTATATTACATGTAGGTTGAATAATTGAATTGAATTCAAGTATTTAGGCTAGATTTTATGAACTCGAAATGCGTCGAAGTCTAACTTTTATGCACATTTTCATGTGTCGATTGATGCATTCTTGATTGTTTTACTTGGTGCATTATAACATGTGAATTCTTGGTTCTTAATTGGTCTTGATTCATATATTGCATTATGTTTAGATGTGACATAGGTTGAACATTCATTTGTTTGCATATTGTATGCCATTCATTTGCATTTCATGTAGCATTTCATTCACAAATAAATGTGCATTTTCATGGATCATTTCAATTCTAACTTTGACAAATTTTGCATATCACTTGCATATTCATTTGTTTAGAGTAGTTTATCTCATGTATGGATTTAATATCCAATTCTTTCTCATTTCAAAACCAAAACAAATGAGAATTGGAAATTAAATCGACACATGAACTTAACTTTCCATAAGCCTTTTTAGGCACTTTTGTTCATCGAAACTCATTTTTTCTTGAAGGATCAAGGTAACGATACTTATTCCCAACGTTTTGGCATGTTTTAAAACCATTTTTGATGGTTTCGAAACCGAATTTCAAGTGAAATATGTCTAAAACGCCCTCGCTGCCCCGTTCCTTTAAGGTCAGAAAAATGTCGCTTCCACTCGAAATTAATTAAAACCGATCATATTTTTGGATCCGTTGACGTGTTTACAAGTCACCATGCGATTTTTAATCGATTCCGAGAAGTTGAATTTTTCGCTCCGATTTTGAATAAGCGCTTTCCCAAGCCGAGTTTTGTGTTTTTATTTCACTTCTTATATGCTTATACTAGTGTATTATCATGTGAATAATCGGTTTTGCGTTTAGTGCTTTCGTTAAAGCACTTGCTTGGTTATTTTTGACACTTTTTTTCATGTGTGAGGTACACTGAACATTATTCTTGAGATTTGGATGTGTAGTATCCAAATCTCGTTCTTGCACACATGTGTTTGCATTCTTTTGTCTGCTTGCTTGTTTTCACCTTTCTTGCAGATTTATCAGCTTGATTTGGATATGTAGGATCCATATCTCGTTCTTGCACACATGTGTGTGCATTCTATTGTATGCTTGTTTGGTTTTCACCTTTCTTGCAGGTTATCGGATCAATTTGGATGTGTGGGATTCATATCTCGTTCTTGCACACATGTGTGTGCACTCTTTGTCTGCTTTGTCTGGATTGTAATCTCTTGTAGGTCATTGGATCTACATCGAATGTGTATTGACACACGTTCTTGACCGTGCGTTTGAGATGCACATCCTTTATCTGTATTGTTTAGGTTGCAATCTCTTGCAGGTTTATTTGCTTCGGATGTGTATCTACACACGTTTCGATTATGCTTTTGATGCCTCGACGCATTGCTCACCGGATTTCTTTTATTGCGTGTCAGCAATACTTGAATTTTTCTGGTGTATTTCTTTGCTTGCTTTTGCTTACGGATTGTTACCCGTTTGGTATTTTCTATACATTTTTACCGCATTCTTTTACCGCTTTTATAGAGAGCATTAGAAGTAGGATTTACCGTTTTCTTTTGCCAAAATCTCAAACTAGCAAACTCTAAAGTTAGGTGAACCGTGTAAATTCCTATAATATGCATTACTTCCATAAATGTGAATGTTATCCCACCACATATACTTTCCAAGATTTAGACCTAAGCTAGCCAAAATACCTGCACAATAATTTCCTTCCCGAAAAGTATGAGAGGCCAAAAAAATTAAAAGAAGAGATACCTAAAAGGCAATTGTGCCACGTGTTTCTAACCTTCCAAGGAACCAAGAGCAAGTTAGAAAACACATGAATAACAAGCATGGAGTTCGTTTCCAACCAAAAGCACCACCAATTAGCTTCAATAGTGTGCTCTATAACAAGAATCACACTCATACTCTCCACAAAAAAGGCATCACCAGTACCTAAAAAACAAGAAAAGCTACCAATGTGCACACCACGATGATTATGTAAAATCCCACCATAGGCCGCGACGTTATTAACGGAAGCACCGTCAGAGTTACCTTTTATCCATTAACTCGAGGGCAGAGGGTTCCGCAAAACCTCTTTGACCATTTTTGGAACTGAGGGAATAATGTTAATCCTGAAAGCCTTATGCAACACAAAGTATGATATAAGGGTAACAAAATGATGCTCAAGGGCCTTTCCAGAGAGGTGGACTTGAGAGAAAATCTTAGAAACTGTGATATCCCAATGAGGCACAATATCATTGAACTGAGCATTGTTCCGCGCATTCCAAATAACGGACAAAATGTTTGTGAAACCAGAGAGAATAAAAGATGTGGAGGAAGAAGAATTGTAGGAATTAAGACTAACACAACAGTCATTAATGGACGAAATGAGAGCAGAATCGTTTTTTTACTAAACCAAGTCCAAATCTTCTTAGCATAACAACAACTGAAAAAAAAGGTGATGAGATGTTTCTCTATCATGCATACACAGATTACAAACAGAGTCAACTTGAAAAACTCATTTGTTGAGATTATCATCCAGAGGCAACTTATTGTGGATGATTCTCCAGAAAACTACCGACGTCGAAGGAGGAACAATGATGTGCCAAATGACTTTTTCCCCAATGTACCTTCTAATGATTACCACCAAGACGACATTAAGTTTTCTTCAAGTTAAGAGTGTCGTCTTTCTCAAGGCACCAAATCCTCAAATCATGTATATGGTCTGCAACTTCAATGACATGAACATCTAAAACCATACCAGGGAGAAGACTAGAGAGAGCATACAGAAGAATAATTCGGCCATTAACCATACTGGAAGCAAACATAGTCTTTAAGTGACCATGCCAAGAAAGAGGAATATTCAAACGATTAACCAAGGAATAACCGCACCAATTATCTGTCCAGAGGTTACTAAGAGATCTTGTACCAATGAACCACTCAAAGTTATCTTTGTCCCTTGATTAAAAATTCTATTAATCAATTAAAAATCCTATTAATCCATTAGAAAGCCCTCCCGACTTAAATATTTTCTTTTTTGTTAGGCCTAATTGATTAGATCCCAGACTAATCAATTAGATAGCGGCCAAAACCTATAAACTGTTTTCTTTTTTTAGCAAATAAATAAATAAATTAAAATACAAAGAAGTATTGTATTCACTTACAAAACATGAATTTTCTTATTTACTACTCTCCTTTCTCACTTACTCTCTTTACCATAAATAATTTGTATTCACTAAAGATTATTTTAGTGTTGTGATAATGCAAATTTTATATTGAAAGTTATGTAACTATGTTGTTGTGCTGAAATTGTAAGTCAATAACTTATTTCCTCTGTATACATGATAAAATGTTTGGTGTAAACAAGGTTGTTGAGTTGATCCTATTATAAAAGTTCAAGATGTTTCAGTAAAAATATCAAAAGAAATTCTTTTTGGAGACTGAATTAGACCACATAGTTTAAGATTAAACTAATATATATTTCTAGTGAGATTTTTCTATCTATATCATTTATTTTTTGCTAATTAATCTCTTCTTGTTCCGGCAAAAAATTCATATCACATGTTCCGGCAATTCTTCTTGTAACTCATATCACATGTTCCGGCAATCCTTTTTGTAAGTTCATACATGTATAAAATAAATAAATACTGTATAATAATGTGTCTTTTCTTTTTTTTATGTTGATCAAGTCATGGCTAGAACATAGACAAAGTAAGAACTCCAAAAACTAATGTCTCTAATCCTTCACCAGGTTCAATCCAGTAACTAATTTCCCTCTCTTTAAAAATCTACCATTTGGTCATTAAGGAAGTAAGACTAAGACCCCTTATAGAACAAAGACACTATAGCATTAACAGCCATATAAATTGTTTGAAACACTCTAATCATTAAATGCATAACACATACAATCAAACAAATGTGTATTCACATTTTCATCCCATAAATAAACTAATAAAACTGATCATCTTCTTAAACACCCATGAAAGCTCTACACTGTGAATCCCAATGTTCTTTTATTTGCTTAATCCTTTCTACCCTCTCAGATTGAAGCCTTTGTTCCCAATATTCCTGGCAGCTGTAAAACCATACAAATTATATCAAGTTCAAACAAAGCATGTTTCAGAAACAATATCATTATACAACATATAAATGCGATCAATCGTACCTTCGGCCTAACAAAATATTTAGTTCTTCTAAATGCACAGCACCTTCATAAGCCGCGCGCTGTCATCGACAAAAGTATAACTTGTTATTATAAGGTTCAAATTAATTTCAATTGGTTCATACCTCATATCATATCATCATATCATATCATGTAGCTTAGTTAATATTACCTCGCGGCATAGAGGACATTTTTCTTTAGGATTCGCAGCCTTAAGTCCATCGACAATAGATACCGATGCAGCCGAGCAAGCACAAATGTAACAGAATATATGACCACAAGTCAGAGAAACTGGATCAAATACTGTGTCCTGTCATAAAAGAGCCAAATGAACAATGTCAACATAATGTCATCATAATGTCTTAGCTTGACTAGATCTTCATCTTCTTACAAGTTGCAATCTAAGTCAAATGAAAAAATAAGAATGCGCGTAATGCATACACAATTAATTACTTACCAAGCATATAGAACAAGTCAAATCAATATCAATTTTGACAGAATCAAATAGCTCACAAGTAAGTGATGGTTTTCCATCCTTAAATGTTAATGAACATTCATCGAACAACACTGTTTCCTTCCTTGAATTGATCTTAGTTTCTCTTAAATTGATGTGGAAAGCCATAAGCTCACAAAGCCATGGACTTTGAAGAATTTCCTTGTGCATACTTTGGACCTGTGACTTAAACAATTGCCCTTGTTTCGAATAATGAACCTGCAATAACATTAAAACACCAAATTAGTGTGATTTGACAGTCTCAGGACCCAAGTCTTCACCACTAGGCCAACCCCTGAGGTTAAACACTAAATTAATAATATATTTATTCATCATGATCATGAGCATGATCATACCTTATCATATTTCTTTAGAATTTTACGGATTGCGGTAGCGTTGATGAGAGCATAAGTAACAAGATCTTCACCTTCTTGAATGAGAGCAGTGTGATTTTTATTAGACTTGCCTTTGAACCATAAAAGGTACTTTTTGAAACCAGAAGCAAGATGAAGCTCAAGCAATTTCTGTGCACGTTGATTAAAGCAACCAACTATCTCAGACATTTCACTCAGAAGTGAAGGGAAGAAAGTTCCATCACACACTGAAAATAACAAACAATTACACCAAATTATAGATCCAATATTCTTGAAAACAGATTAATCATCATATTCAGAAAAGAAAAAAAACATCAAACTTCTTGATAACCTGAGCACTGGTTGGGACAGGTTTGAGAAGCTTTATGGGATTGAGAATGAGAATGAGAATGATCTCGACGGCACTTCTTCAACATCTTCTTGAGCTTCTTGAATCCAACCTCAGGAAGTTTCTTATGCTCCTGGCCTTGCATGTATTGCTGGTATTTTTTGCAGAACTTCATGTTTTTCAACAAACATTAATCAATGAATCTCTCTCTCTCTCTCTCTCACACACAAGAATGTGATTCAGTTTGTGTTGTGTACATATAGTGAATTTGTTGTACTTTGGTTGTCAAGTTTCCAGTGTTGCTTACGTTGATTCTAGCAAAAACATTTTGATTGTGTGATAAAGATAAACTCGAACAGACACGTTACCACTTTTTCTCTGGTGGAATATAGTCAAACCTTTTTTAGATTATAAATTACTATGCAATTCTAATAAAATAGGAGAAAAGGGATGAAGCATCATGTTATAAATTAATGTTATAATCCTAAACCCTAAATATATTTATAAAATATTAATATTTATTTTTAGAAAAAATATATCCCGATACGAATTTTACACAATAAATCAGAAGTGTGTATTCTATTAAATTATATTTTTAATTTTAAAATACTGAAATGATATGATTAAAATTTATAATAAGAAAAATAAATATGCACTACTGTGTAAAATATTTTATATAATTAATTAATTACAAATATATATTTAATTAAAATATATATTTAATTTTAAAATATTTTAATTGATTTTATATGTAACTTATACTGTGTTTGCAATACCTTTAAACTCTATTATAATTATATCAGATAACAGTGCACTACCTTTAATCTTAATACATCTTTAATCTCTTTATTTTTTCTACCACATTAATCTTTCAACATTAAGGAATAAAAAGTACCGGCAAAAAAAAGAGATAAAATTAAAGTGGTATGATGTAACTGTAATGCCGTCTACTTTAATTTTTTTATTAATTGATTCTGTCAAAAGAAGAAAGTAAAGTGATAGTGCTAATTTTATACAGTTTGATATTGATGAATGGCTGGCTAACTTTTATAGAAAGCGTGTTTATCTTCTAGTATTGCAGAAAATAGTAAAATAAACCAAACTAGTAATGAAAATGTTCTTTTTTTTTCTTTCCAAAATAACAAAGAAGCATCTCTAACACTTGAATTTCTAAAATTAAAATTAAAATTTATTACATGTTATATATTTTATTGTTTAAACCTTATGAACAGTTACATAAATATTTTTTGATACAGAAGTTTTAGAAAATATATTATAGAAAAAATAGATGATATATTTTTTATACTATTAATTAATTACGATCACGTATTCAATCTGATGAGACTCTTATTTCTAAAAAATTAATATGTGATATAGCAAGATAGATTTCTTTTAGATGATAGTATAAAAAAGATTACATTATCAATGTATCTCCTTTAAACTCTTATATATAATATTAAATTATATAAGTTTTTTTTTTGTATTTAATAATCTAATAACTTAAATAATTATTTTTGTTTATTTTTATTTTGAAGTCAAAATTAATTTCATTTAAGAAAATCAAATAGAATATATATATATATATATATATATATATATATATATATATATATATATATATATATATATATATATATATATATATATATATATAGAGATCAAATTACACCGAAGATTACACCATGAGTTATCTCAAAACGTCACTTGGATTAATATTTTTAAAATCAACCGTTGGATTGAAATATATTATCATATAGATCATACCTATAAAGTTTGAGATTAATCTATAATGATTTACTATCGATCAAGATATCCAAAAATTAACGTCAAAATGGACTTTCATATAACGTTAATTTTGATGTAGTTCAATGACATAGTAAATCATTATAGATTAATCTCAAACTTTATAGGCATGATCTATATGATGGTATGTTTCAATCTAATGGTTGATTTTAAAAATTAATGTGATTAGTCTGTCATTCGGATGTAATTTGATCTCTCCTCTCACTCTCTCTATAGATATATATGAAAAAAAGTTAATCTTTATAAAATATTTATATAAAATTTAGAGCTAATGTCATTTTACTCTATGTAATGTAGACGATTTTGACTTTACCCTTGTAATATATATAATTTTTAAATTATCCCCTATAAATTCAAATTAAACACTTAATCTTGAATTTAAGGATAAATAAATAAAAATATTATAGGATAACTTATACACTTAAGAGGTAAAAGACATAATTTTAATATTTTAAGGAGTGATTCATTTTTTTTTTAATAAGGGAGTAAAGCAATTTCGCCTATATTGCAAAAATAGTAAAATAAATCAAACTAGTAATGAAAATATATATTTTTCTTTCCAAAATAACAAAGAAGCATCTCTAACACTTGAATTTCTAAATATTAAGATTAAAATTTACATATATTATATATTTTATTGTTTAAACCTTATGAACAATAACATAAATATTGTTTATACAAAATTTTAGACAATATATTATACTAATACTTCGTATATAAAAATTATATAATTTTTTTTTGTATTTAGTAATCTAATAACTTTAAATAATATTTTTGTTTATTTTTATTTTGAAGTCATATATATATATATATATATATATATATATATATATATATATATATATATATATATATATATATATATATATATATATATATATATATATATATATATATATATATATATATATATATATATATATATATATATATATATATATATATATATATATATATATATATATATATAAAAATTATATAATTCAAATTAATCTTTATAATTTTTTTTATTTAATTTCTTATAGAATTTAGATTTAATATCATTTTATCCTTTGTAATGTATGCGATTTTCGCTTTACCTTATAATATTTTTTTGAATTACTTTTGTAATATTATTTTTTGGATCGCCTTTTAAACGTACAAATTAAACATTAAATTTAGAGGATAAATAAAAAAAAATTACAGGGATAACTTGTCATTTAAGAGACATAAGACATATAATTTTAATATTTTAAGAGAGTGATTCAATTTTTTTTACAAGAAAATAAAGCAATTTTATCTTTATTACAGAAATATTGTATCTTTAACCTTAAAATTTATCGAGCCATAAGTCAAAATTGTTCTTAGAAGAAATTGAACAAAAAATCTTTATGTCACATCTTATGTCCTTACCATTAAATCAATATATATTACTGATAAATGATTAACATGATTTATGTTAAACAATTATGAATTTAAAACAAAAAATACGAACTTAAGTCTATTCAAGTTAAATGGTAGTTATTTTACGATTAGACCAATCAATATTTATTATTAATATTTTTAAATATAAATATTTAACTTAATAATTCAAAATAGATATTTACTTATTTTTTTATTTTAAATATACATAAATTTAAAAATAAAATAAATAATATATAATTCTTAAATATAAATAAATAAATTATTATTTAATTGAATTACTATTAAATTAATTTTTTATTATTATTATTTTATATTATTTTAATTAAATAAATTATTTTAAAATTTATTTAATTATTTTGTTTGAATAAATTAAATATTTTAATAATTATTTTGAATTACTATTAAATTATTTGATTATTATTATTTAATTTTAATTAATTTGAAATAAAAATTAATATTTATTTATGTGTTATTTAATTTTAATTAAATATTATTTAATTTATTTTTATTTGTTTAATTATATATAGGATTTACATTTTACTATTTTTATTTTAAAATTTTATATAATTTTAGATAAATTTTTGTGTTATTTGAAATAAAAAGATAAATAAATATTTATTCTAAATTATTAAATTATATATTTTTCATTAAAAATGTTAATAATAATTAATGTGGTTGTAAATTACTATTATTTAACTAAAAGGATTTTGGGTTTGAGACTCGTAATGTAAATTTTGTATTAAAAAAATGTTGACAGATGGACTAGTATAAAAAAATGGAATCATTCTGTAGAAGAACTTTCATGGTAATATACTAAAAAAATTTAAAAGATTACCACATATAGCTGAAAAATATTATTATTTTTTCATCATTATGTAGCTTTTTTTTTTGTACGCCATACTTTTTTATATTTTATATCCTTTCTCCCACATTCGATGTATTTAGACATATTTGTCAAACAAAACATGTATTTGGACGTATGTTCATTTTTCTAGTGATACCACGTTGTTATAATTTATCAAATACTATTCTATCATAATAATAATAATAATAATAATAATAATAATAATAATAATAATAATAATAATAATAATAATAATAATAATAATAATAATAATAATAATAATAATAATAATAATAATAATAATGATAATAATAATGATAATAATAATAATAATAATAATAATAATAATAATAATAATAATAATAATAATAATAATAATAATAATAATATTAATAAATAATAATAATAATAATAATAATAATATAATTTTTCATTTTGTATTTTAAATAAATTGTTTTTGTTAATATGAGTTGAAAGAAAACTATAAATTATTTAATATCATAAAGAAATAAAAAGACCAAAACTATAAATATGATTTATAATTTTTCTTAATTATTTGAACTTTTTGCTTTTTTTTCTTCATATACTTATGTGTTAGAGTTTGTTGAACCAATATTGATTTGAAGCACAAACTTTTTATTTTAATTTTGATGATAACACAGTATAAAAATATATATATTTATTGTCTAGCTAAATGAGTATAATATTTTTAAGATTCTTTGTAATCTTATGTTAAATGAGTAAGGAAGTAAGGTCCTCTAATATAATAGATGAATCTGAAAAAAATTGTTTAAAACAGGTGATAATAATCATGGCATTGTTGAAACAACCTTTAGACGCACACCATTGTGACTCACTCAGGTATTTGCCAGTACAAATTCGCAACAATATCCTCCAAAGACAAGTATTTAAGCTCTGTCAGGTTTCTTTTCCAAATTTTGAAGTCATGATCAAGTTACTATTCTTTTTGAGAAATACCTCTAAAAATTATCACCAAAACATATTCTCACTGAGATTAATGTGTGTTTGTTTCAAGTTATAAAATTATGTTCTTTGGAATCATATTTTTTGGATTATTATTCCTAGAAATAATATTCCTACTTATGTGTTTGGACAAAAATTTAATTTCTTTGGGATTGCTTACTCATTTATTTAATTTAAAAATTATAAAAAATAAAAATAGTAATAAATTGCGAGTAGTAATGAGAAGTTACATATGGTTAAATTTATTCCCATGGAAATGTTGGATTCCTACCTTTTAACCATGAGAATAATCATGAAAAAAGTCATGTGTAAATAACATTTCTTGGAATAAAATGTATCCGGGATTAATATTTAAAAACTTGAAACAAACATAGGATTAATCCATTCCCACCATCACATTCTCGGAAATCCAATTTCAATCTTGAAACAAGCACACCCTAAATTTAGTTGTCATTCCTATTAGACGGATTGAGATTGTGTGACTTTTGGGAAAAAAAGACACCATACCTTTAGTGCATTTATGTATATTTTAAATAGAAAATAAATAAAACAAAGATAATAATTAAAATGAGAGAGAAATATGGGAGAGAGATAGAAAGAAAAGCATGGTGTTTTTCCTCCCTAAAGTCACACGATCCTAACCCCTATTAGATGTTTAAATTGAAAAACAAGTCAAGAATAGTACATAAGGTAGAAGTACTATAAGATTTGCATGACAAAAGATACAACAAATTATGAGTGTTTTGACACTTCTTTTCCAACTTTATATTTCGATATTTTGAAGGTGTCTTAAGTTTAATTTGTGTGTTTTAATATGTTTTTAAATTTGAATCATAAATAAGTTTTAGTTTATTTATTTTATAAATAAACTGCATTTTGATGCTTGTTCGATGTGAAAATCATAATTTGGTCTACAAATATCATATTAACGTTTACTAGTGAGCGTCATAAAGTTAATAGAAAAAGTTATAAGTTTCACGTTGATGCAAGAAGCTAATTCAGAGTTCTGATTAGTCATTTGTTTGTTTTTTTGTGCCGACTTAAAGCAAGTTATAAAATTATGTTTTGAGTCATTTTATGTTTTTGAGTCCGGTGCTCTTAAAACCACGAACCTTTGTTTATTTATTTTCACTTTTGAGATAAAAAACACATTTATGAATTAAATAACGGTGTTTACAAAATTTACAAGAAAAAAGAACTTTACTCTCATGATCGACTAAACTTTTCCTTCAATTCACAATTTCTTTGATTCATCAAGACTCGAGGTTTTTTGTGTTATTTATGTAATTTCACCAATTTTATTCCTTTCCTTTATGATTCAAATTGTATTCTAAATTCTATTTAGAAATTTTTAGTGTTATATTTTGCAAATAACCTTGCCTAGGGCGACAACTTAGGATCACCTTAAGAAAAGGCGATGATGTGAGACTGTAACACTATGATTTTTTGTTATTTTATTTTAATCGAGTTTAAAATATTTGAACTTATTTTATTTAAGTATTGTGTATTTTATTGAGATTATTGAGGATGGGTATAATTTTATTAGAATTTTTATTAATTTTAGTTAATTAAAATACTAGAAAAAGAATGAGGAAATTGAGTTTGGGGAGGAAATTGAGTTTTTCAGTTTCAGCAGGGAGTTTTGACTTTCTATTTTCATACTTTTGTACTCAGGAAGACATATGCATTTGTTAAAAAGAAAATTTGTAAATGACACTTTTTCACCTGATGGTATCTCATTTGTAATGAGTCCAAATTATTACTAATGATGAAGACAATTATTGTTCCTCCAGTTTCGGGCATAAGAACTATTACACCAGACACTGACATATGAACTTATTATAAAGATTTGCCCATCTAGTTTCTGAAACATGAACATATTATGAAGTGCACTTTGACTTAATTCATTTATACGCCTTGGTGTGTTTATCAGCATATTTAATGTGTCCATTTTAATCAGTCTTAAACAACAGAGCTTACCTCCCCTAACTGAATATTTTGATGAACACTTATTTCATATTTTAAAACAATTCAAACTTGTCAAAAGGCTACCTACTTTTCTGACTACCAGAGGCACGACAGAGGTTATCAAAAACACAAGAAGGTGCACTTGATTAGAAATCAAGACATTGTTTCCGGTATTGGCACAATCCTAATAGATATTCCCTAAGTCTTCTAGAGTTATCTGTCTTATAGGGGTAACAATCAGTTTGTTTTCTCTATTTTTATTATGTGTTTTTTAAACATAAAAACATGAAATTAAACAATTAATTAAAATAAAAACAAATATAGGTAGTTTCATTCTGTAAGTAGCCAACAATAAAACATTAAAAACATAAATAACTTAATTAAACAAGAAACAAATAATATTGATTAGTTGGTTGATGGATAAGGTCACGACATAAGCCATCACTCCCTAGACTTACAGTAAAGACAATGTTCTCACGGTCAGTTGACAAAATAGGGTGCACCAATGGTTACCTTTCTTATCAACTAAGAATTATCCTGCTGCTCTTTCTCATTGAGTCCTCCTTTTTATTCTTTCTAGCCTCCTTCTGGGAAGGCTCTGACATGGTTGTCTTTTTGGTAGTTTTGGGTGCCTCTGAGATAGCTTTCGTCGTGACAGCTGTCACCACCTTTGCTGTCTTGGCTGGAACTTTATTGGGAGGGAACTTGGGCTTGGACTTGAACTTGGATGGTTACTTGACCTTGGCAGTGGAAACTTTCTTCTAAACAACCTTTGTTGGGTGAGGAGTCACTACTGAAGGTGCAAGAAACTCAAGAGATGGGGGGAGGGGTTGAATTTGGTTTCTATAAATAAAATCTTTTCGAAATCAAGCACCTAAAGTCAACACAACTCAATATTTTGTCTTTAAGAGATTTTCAAATATTAATATCCGAACTAATAGAGTGTTAAAAATCAATTAGAATCAATGTGTATTAATTAGAATCAAAGTGTATCAATTATATTAATTGTATTACCTTATTATATACAATTTATATGAATATAAATATATTTTAATTTGGTCTCATTAAACACATATTGTAATACAACAAATACCTTTTCAATAAAAGAAAAATTAAGAGGATATAATTTTTTCTTAATTAAGAATGGATGTTGTGAATACTGTTTTTTAAAAGATATTTAAGAAAAACAACGTTGACAACACTCATTCTTAATTAATTGAAATTCGTATCAGATTTAATTTCTCTTTTATTGAAAATTTATTTTCTACATTATAATTGTTGAAATACTAGAATATATTAGATTAGATTTAATATTTAAATATAATCCAAGTTGTGTATGCCCAAGTCTAATTAGGATTGTGTATAAATAGTCATAGTGTGTATGCTTATTTTGTACAATACAATTATAGTCAACGATAAAATCTTTATTTCTTTATTATTCTCTCTTTCTCTCCTCATTAAAAGTGTCTCACGCACTAACAAATTGATATCTAAAGCTTCCATTTATTGTTCTTGATCGTGTTTTCAAGAACTTCACGTTAGAGATTGTGTTTCTAGGGCAAGTGAATCAACCACTACGAAAATGACTAGTGATAAGGGAATTTTGAATTCTCTTTCAACTCTTGACGACAAGAATTAGTTTCGATGGAGAAAACATATGTAATCTCTGTTTGGCTTTCATGAAACCTTAGAAGTGGTTACTAATGGCGTTACTGTGTTGGTTGCAGATGCAACCAACATAAAGAAAATAACCCACAACAAAGTCAAGAAGAAGGATTGCAAGGCTACTTATTGCATTCAAACAAAGGTCGATGTTGCTAACTTCGATAGGATTCCTCATACTGAAATAACGAATGATGCATGGGATAATCTTGTGAAGTATTACGAAGGAGGTGATAAAGTCAAGGTTGTCAAGTTAGAAACCTTGCATCAACAATATAAATTGTTGTCAATGGGATAAGACGAAAAAGTTACAGAATATGTGTCGAAGGTTCAAAAACTCGTCCATATCATGAAGGCTTATGGTGAAACCATAACTGAGAAGATGTAGTTGAGAAGGTAATGAGAATGTTGAACTCTCACTTTGATCATGTTATCGTAGCTATTCAAGAATCCAACAATCTTGAAACCATAAAAGTTAAATAGTTGGTTGGTCGTTGGAGGCGCATGAGATGAGGATTATCAAAAAGAAAAGGGTTGAGGACTCGATACAGGCGCTACAAGCTCAGTCATGGAAAAACAATGGTGATTCCACAAATTCAAAGGCAAAGTCGACAAGACTTGTGGAAAGAAGTCTTGGTCGAATCCTCACAAGCATCAACCCGAAGATAGAGCTTATGAATCCACAAAAATAGGTGAAGGAAACTATCGAAATAACAAAGAAGATAAAAAGGTGTGCAATGTTATAAACATGAAAAATGGGGTCACATAGCCAAGAATTGTTGGTACATAAAAATAACGAATCAACATGCAAGGACGAAGGAGCGAACCTTGCACTCCAAGATTCAGATGATTGTGCATGTGGTATGGTGGTTATGATTGTAGTTGTAGATAACCATGTCGAATCCAATATCTGTCTCCTCGACTCAGGCTACTTGAATCACATGACTGGTCAAAATGAATGGCTGACAAATTTCGACGAGTCAAAAAATAACAAGGTAAAACATGTTGATAATAGTTCGTTGCAAGTAGAAGGTACTGGAAACATAGTTTTTCAAATGTGTAATTTAGGGAAAGCTATGATTAAATATGTGTTCTATGTACCTAGAATAAAGTGCAACTTGCTAAGTGTTGGACAAATAGTCGAAAAAGGTTTCTCAATTGTCATATAAAATGGAGTTTTAAAATTATTTGACACCAAGAAAAACACGGTCTTAGAATCTCCGATGTCGAAGAATAGGACATTTAAGACTATGATCAGTTCGACAGAAGTTCAATGTTTGAAAACTATTGTCGACCACAAGGATATTTAGTTGTAGAATTTGAGGTTTGGACATTTAAATTTTCAATCACTCGATCAAATGATTACTCAAGATATGGTTACTAGTATTCCAAGTCTTGAGATGCTTGACAAACTTTGTGAAGATTGTTTAGCTGGAAAGCAATCGAGAAATTCTTTTGTTTCGACTAAGCCGATAAGATCATCCTGCATTCTCAAAGTGGTACATTCCAATGTATGTGGTCCATACGAAGAACTCACCATTGGTGGAAACAAATATTTGGTTTCGTTTATCGTTGAGTACAGTCGAAAGTTATGAACTATGTGACCAAAATAAATGAAAAAATATTCAAAATCTTTAAGAAATTCAAGATACTTGTTGTAAACCAGAGTGAGAAGAAGATCAAAGTTCTGCGAACATATGGAGGTGGAAAATACACATCCAAGATGTTTGAAGATTTTTATGCAGAACACGGTGTTGATCATGAGGTAACTGCTCATTATACGCCTAAACATAAGAGAATTTTAGAAAGAAGAAACATAACTATATTGGATATGGCGAGATACATGCTGAAGTAGAAGAATTTTCCAAAATCCCTATGGGGAGAAGCTGTTTCGACTGCAGTTTATATTCTGAACATGTGTCATACCAATATATTGAATAACAAGGTTCCTTAAGAAGTGTGGAGTGGAAAATGACCATCAATATGTCATTTGAAGGTGTTTTTCTCTATGTGTTATAAGCATGCTCCTATGCGAGAAGAAGAAAGCTTGATGACAAGAGTGAACCTATGATTCTGGTAGGATATCATAAAATTGGTGCATACATGTTATTCAATCCAATTAATGAGAAAATTATGTTGAATCGAGATATTGTGATTGATAAAAATTATGCATGGGATTGGAATTCGAGTGATGCAATTAACAAGCCATTGATGAGCTATGAATTTGACGAAGAAACTGATGAAGTAGAAGTCGGAGAAATTGCTAATATTCCAGTCGAAGTTGAAGCAGTTGCTAACATTCCTGAAAATGTTTATGTCAAAGAAGGTGTGGCTAACATAAGCCATAGACGTCAAAGAACTAGAGTTCTTCCAGCAAGACTTCAGGATTATGAAGTGACTGGTGATGATGAAGCAACACCGGATGGAGAATTAGTTCATTTTGCTTTACTTGCAAGTGCTGAACCAATCAACCATAATGAAGCTTTGAAGATTAAATAGTGTAAGTTAGATATGGTCGAAGAATTATAGAAAATCTAAAGAAACAACACATGGGAGTTAGTCGAATTGCCAACACATACAAAAGCTATTGAAGTAAAATGGGTGTTCAAGTTGAAACACAATGCATATATGTTGATAGCAAGATATAAAGCAAGATTAGTAGCTCTAGGTTTTCTTCAAAGAGCAGGACTCGACTATTTTGAATTATTTGCTCCACTAGCAAGATGGGAGATTTTTCGACTAGTGGTAGCATTGACTTGTAACCAAGGTTGGTCTACATTTCATTTAGATGTGAAATTAGCATTTCTGGGATTTTCAAATTATGCATCCTCACTTGTCGAACCAAATGTGAACTTGGAGAAGAATGGAGAGGAAGACAATTTCGATGTAACTTTGTTCAAGCAAATTGTGGGATCTTTGAGGTATGTGTGCAACAGTCGACCTGATATAGATTTCGCTGTCAAATTAGTGAGCAGATTCATAGGTGAACCAAGAGTGTCGCACATGAAGGTTACAAGAAGAATTCTAAGATACTTAGGATTGATAGACATGGAATTCTATTTCAACGAGATTCTGAAGGTAAATAAGCAATGATTACTTATTTTTCAGATGTTGATTGGTGTGGAGATAAGGAAGATTAAAGAAGTCACTACGCCAAAAATGAAAATAGACAGTGCAATTTAGGCAGCGCTTATTCCTGAAAGCGTTGCCTAAAGCTAAAAAAAGTAAACACAAAAATTTTGAAGAAATTTCAGCAAAAGCGCTGCCTAAGGAACACTTTAGACAGCGCTGCTAAATGGCCCCCTTAGAAAGCGCTTTTTAAAAAGCGCTACCTAAGGATATTTCAGAAAGCGCTGCTAGAGGCACCCTCTTAGCAACGCTTTTAAAAAGCGCTGCTAGAGGCCCCCCATTAGACATTGCTTTTAAAAAGCACTGCTAGAGCCCCCCTTAGACAACGCTTCCTGAAAATGCGCTACCTAAGGCCTTTAAGTTTTTGAAAAATAAAACAAAAACCCTATTTTTTTCATTCTATCTTTTATTCTGGAAAACCCAGGCACTCGATCTTCTTCTTCTTCCTCTGAAACCCACAACATCGACATTCATCGTTTCCATCCATCATCGTTTCCTCTTCCTCTCACACAAAACCCACGACACACCATACCACAGACCACACACCAGACCTCAGTTTTCTCCACAACAACCATTAGTTTCCAGCCATAATCATTTCACCATTGATCGTTTCCTCTTCATCTCGTTCATTCTCTATAACTCCTTATACCTCTCTCGTTCAAACAACGTAACCACACTCCCTCGATCAAAACAACCCTCTAAAACTATGCTTCATTCTGCTATATGAGGAATAACCTACTAGAAACTGTAAACTCCAACATTCTATAGCTATCTACACCAACAACAACCATAACAGCGACATCCAACTTCCGTTCGGCACTGACGCTACTCTCTTCGACACTCTGCCATTGTTCGGTAAGCTTCAACATAACTACTTTTAATAGATTTATGGATTATGAGTATGAA
The DNA here is from genome assembly GCA_021764765.1 of Vicia sativa. Taxonomy (NCBI): domain Eukaryota; kingdom Viridiplantae; phylum Streptophyta; class Magnoliopsida; order Fabales; family Fabaceae; genus Vicia; species Vicia sativa. Next base: position 100,341,352 of record CM038795.1, on the reverse strand, counting down.
TGTGTTGTGATGTATTTCCAAATTGTTTGTTGTTAATATGAGCAATTTATTTTGATGGCATTACTTTGTTATTTATGCTAAGTTGAATAATGAAATTGATGGTGTTATTAAGTTGTTTGAATCAAATCTAGATATTGAGAATGTTATATGTGGGGTCTATATGCTGAGAATTTAATGTTATTATTGTGTAAATGTGAATGAATTTGTTTGTGTTGATATTTTTGGGGTTGTCACTGTAAAATTTGAGCAATTCGTGTCAAATTATGTTGATGTATTGATGTTGACAACGCGTTATCTAAGCTAAATTTGATTGGGAAAAAATGGTTGTGGTGTTGAATTTATTCCTTTTTGTTTCTAACATGCTTGAAATGAAATTATTGAATATTGTTGCTGGTTGTTGTCGCTGCCCGAATTTTGATTCGAATGATCTATGCTTGGATTGAACTTGGTTTCTCATGTTTTGAAGTTTAATTGAGTCATAACTTGAGTTGGTACTAATTAAGCTTGATTTTGATGACATTAGGATGTTAGTTTTGTTTATTTTGAATGAGGAATTCGATCATGATATTACTTTGTTGTTTCTGTTTGGTTAGAGCATATTTGATTTGAAATTATGGAGTATTGATGTGTTATTGTTGTTACTTCCCAGATGCTAATAAAGTGTTGAAAAATCTTGATTAATTTTTGTATTCATGTTTTAAATTTGGTTTAAGTGACACATGATTTTAATTCCTTTGTTTTTTGGGTTAGTGTTTAGAATAAGCTAATTGAAGTTGTTAAGTGCTTGAAGTTGTTAAGTGCTTGAAGTTGTTTTGAGATTTAATTGAAGACACTCTGTCTTTAGGCCTTTTCGTCATCCTCATTTACATATTCACATTTATTGCAATTAACTTTATATTTTGATTCATTTCGTATTTAATACAGTGTATGAATGTGTTTTGTAAATTTTAGAGTTCTTCTCATAGCTATTCAATATTGAAATTGAACTACAAAACATTTTCTTCTTTTGATGTTGCAATGTGAATTCGTACTTCTTGTTTCATTTATGATTTGAAATTTTTTAAAATAGAAGTTTTCTTTCCTATGAATTAGCAGTGTTTCTCGGCCGAGTTTGACGTACATCGCTCATTCCCTACGTTTCCCTGAGTTTGACCTTCTCGATGTTGTTGTTCAGTAAATTCGAGGTATATTTCTTCCTCAAATTACTGGTATTGGCGTGAGTGAGATTATCTTTTATAAGACAGTTTAATATGTGATGAATTTGTCTGAAATTGTGTGAAATTGTCTAAAATCGTGTATACTTTGCATTTTGACAGAAATATATTATACCGTTTTGTGCCCTAATTAGTTTTTTTGTTTAGCTTACTTAGTAGTAAAACCATGGATAAAAAATGGATGTATGTCGATCTATTGTCAAAAGAGTACAAGAATGAGGTATTAGAATTTGTTAAGTTTGCTGTTGAACACGCTGAAGACCTCATTCGAATGAAATGTCCTTGCTTGGGTTGTTGTTATGTGGGTCGGATTGACATAGATGGATTGAAATTGCATTTACTGAGGCGTGGAATTGATCGAAGTTATACGTGTTGGATATTTCATTGTGAGAAAAGCAACGAGAATGTTGAACTAAGGGAGAAAAGTAATACAACCTATGCTTCATATGACAATGTCACGGATACATACGATTGTGATCGAGTTGAAGAGATTGCAAAAGCACTTATAGATGATCTTCAGGATTGTCCCAAAATGTTTGAGAGGTTGGTAAGAAATGCAGAGAAACCATTGTATAAATATTGCACCAAATTTACAAGACTGTCTGCGGTATTAAAGTTGTACAACTTAAAGGCGCGCAATGGATGGTCGGATAAAAGTTTCACAGAGTTATTAGCCCTTATGAGAGATATGCTTCCTGAGGATAATGTTCTTCCTAATCAAACCTACGAGGCCAAAAAAGTGTTGTGCTCTATTGGCATGAGCTATGATAAGATACATGCTTGTCCAAATGATTGCCTTTTGTTTCGAAACGAATATGCATCGTTGAATGAATTCCCTAAGTGTGGTTTATCTCGATATAAGAAAAAATCATCTCTAGCAAAAGTCTTATGGTATTTTCCTATTATTTTGATATTTAGACGCATGTTTCGTAGTGAAATCGATGCAAGACACTTGACTTGGCACGCAGATAATAGAGTTATCGATGGAAAGTTTCGACATCAGGAAGATGCACCACAGTGGAAGAAAATTGATAATGATTATCCTAATTTTGGAGGAGAAACAAGAAACCTTCGCTTGGTGTTATCTACTTATGGAATGAACCCGCATGGTCTTCAAAGTATCTCACATTTCACATGACCTGTGATTCTTATGATTTATAACCTACCTCAATGGCTATGTATGAAGCGTAAGCACATGATGTTATCTATGTTAATTTCTGGTCCTAAACAACCAGGGAATGACATAGACGTATACTTGAAACCTTTAATCGAAGATTTGAAGATTTTGTGGGAGAACGGTGTGGAGGTTTATGATGGATATAGGAAAGAAAGTTTCAATTTGAGGGCGATGTTGTTTGACACAATTAACAATTTTCCAGCATACGAAAATTTATCCGGGTATAGCATTAAAGGTGAAAAAACGTGTCCTATCTGTGAAGATGGAACCGATACGACGTGATTGAAAGTTTGTCAGAAGAATGTCTTTCTCGGCCACTGTAGATTATTAAATTCTAAACATCAATATCATGGATGGAGAAAAGTATTCAATGGAGTCACAACAAGTCAGTCAGAAAATTAGTAACGAACTCAAAAAACGACATGATTTTATAATTTACCAAAGTTATATGATTTTTAGGTACCGGCTCAAGAGTCACAACAAGTCAGCCAGAAAATTAGTAATTTATCCAACAAAAAAAGGATCTTCCAAGGACTGTGCTAAAAAAATCTTATGTACCTCGATTTCGGATGTGTCTTGAAACACTTGTGGGAACACCAGATTTGATGCAAGGTGTTATTCGTCAAATAGATATGGAGGAAGGTATCTTTGGTTTTTCTTGCTTCGAAACAATTGCAAAAGAGGACATGGAACAAATTTTTCGGCATACAGAATTAGGGATCGGTGTTGTACACTCATACATCTGGTACTCCGATCAATCTATTATTTAATTAGTTGAACAATTTATTTACACATTTCAATGAAAATAGTCTAATGTTTATTTTTTTTTTATTTAAGGTTCTTGTATGACAAATTGATGCGCGGGAATCAATTGTCAAAAAGATTCTATTTCGTGTCTTCCGCCCGTGTCAACGGACCGGCAATTGTTAAGGATTCAGATTGAGTAAGAGATCACTTAGTCGAGAGATTTATGGCTAGCAGTACAAAAAGTTTGTATTTTTTACCGTATAATACTAGCATAAGTTTAGATTTTCATATCTTTTGCGTAGAAAATTTCCGTCTAAACTTTTATTTTAATTTACAGACGTCACTGGTTGTTGGTTGCTATGAATCCTATAAAAGAAGTGGTGGATTATCTGAATTCGGTAGATAGTGATTGGACAAATTATTCGGATATAAAGTTAATGATTGATACGGAAGTGAGATTGTTCTAAATATTCGTGTGTATTTGTATATTTAATTATTTTTGTGAGATTGTTCTTGTTCTGGACTGCCCGAATGCCTGTCGGGCAAGTCCCCCATCTCAAGGTGCGACGATCCATCGAGATCCAGCTACACGTGGGGGGATTCACTCCGCCCATTTCCCTTGCCAGGAAACTTCATTTTCTCAACATACGTCGAGCAGATAAGCGATTTATCTCGCTGAGGACTATGCCCGTTAGGTCCCCATTTGCCCGACATAACGACTAGTTATGAGCATCACCGCTCGGTTTTGACCTAGTCAGCTTGAACGACTATATTCACGGACCCGCATATCTCGGCCCAAATATAAAAACCATTGAGAATCCTCCTAAGATCATTATGTAAACCTTTATATCTTTGAGGGAAAGGTATCACTTTCTTACACTCAAAACCCTAATATTTTTTATCCTCTTTTTTGAATGTTTGCTTACTTTAGCATCAGAGTGCCTTGCAGGTACACCAACCCCTCCTGAACATCAACTTGCTCGAAGGATCATCAATTGTTCTGCCCATCTCAAATTCTGATCACTCGTTCAGATCAGTGGCGCCGTCTGTGGGAATTATCTTCCCCGTCTTTATCAATCACTCCGATTTCAGAAGATCAAAGATACTCTCAACCTAACAAGATGGCTGATAATAATAATCAACTCCTTTCTGGAAAGACCATTCTCTCACCCGTCTAAAAGACGGACAAGATTAATACCTCTCCTCATCTCGAGGACCTCATTTATCACAGGGATGGCAAGACCGTTCCCCCGATCCTGAAGATGTTGGCGACTAAGATTCCTTCTTGGATAACCAGAAACCCAGGGATCAAGCTGAAGACCTCGTCATCCCTCAGCCCTCGGCACCACTGTCGACCAACACGGACCTAGCATTGGCTGCTATTTTATCCGCCCTCAATCACACTAGCAACCTCCTCCTCCAGCAAGGACAACACATTGAGGCTCTGGAAAAGAACCGCCCATCGTCTACATCTTAGAGACCTAAAACAGTTGTTTCCCGTAGTCCCTCACCAAAAAAACCTGCTCGGAAAGAGGATTATCCCGACCGATCTTTTCTGAAAAAGAGGGGACACACCCCACCTCCGAAAAATCGGAGATCTCCCTTACACAAGAAGACGAAGAACGAGCCATATTGCTTCCAGGATCGTTCTCCGTCGCCCAGATCAAGACAGGAGAGAAAAATCTCACCCCGTCACAAGAGAAACAATCGTTCAGTCTTCCTTTCTCCCGACCAGAGCGATGAAGACAAACATCACGACCCTTTGTGTCGGGCTATCGTGGACATCCCTATTCCGTCCGGTCTAGAGAAACCCCCCAGGCTCGGTCAGTACGACGACACCATCGATCCTGACGAACATATCGAGAACATCGATGCTTTGCTCGATTATCGGGGAGTTCGTGGGGCCATCAAGTGTCTCATATTTCCTACAACCTTGAGGAAAAGAGCCATGGCATGGTATAAAAGCCTGCCCGACGGATCATTCACATCTTGGAAGCATCTGGGGAGACTATTCTCCAGACACTTCACCGCCTCCCGACGCCACCCAAAGTTAGAGGCATCCCTGGAAGCCATCATTCAGGGCAAAGAAGAATCTCTCTGAGCATATATCGAGAGGTTCAACCAAGAAGCCTTCCAAGTCTCAACGACGGACGATATGAAAAAATATCTCCTCAAAAGAAGACTGTGCCCTCGTAGCGACTTCGCAAAGGCTATAGGTATTGAAACACCCTTAATATTGGACGTTTTCTTCCTGAAAGCCCAAGCGTACATCCAATATGAGGAAAAGGAAGCCGCAAACTCTGCTCGCGACACCTAACACAGGGAGAACGTCAAGAGCTCAAAGACTGTAGACCCCTCGACATCCCGTCGAGGGGGAGAAAGAAGGTGGGAAGACAAACCTCGCGATTCGAGAGACCACAAGGGGCCAGTTGGTCAATTCAGCGACTACACCCCCTCACCTCTTCTCGGGAGCGTATCTTGACCGATTGTGCAAACTCTGAGTTCAAACAAGGCGGGGTACGCTTTCCTCGACAGACCCCAGCCAAGCCGGGGACAAATAAAAGTAAACATTGCAGATTTCAAAGGAGTCACAGACATGTGACAGACGAATGTATCCATCTAAAGGATGCGATTGAGATCTTGATTAGAGACGGGCATCTCAAACAGTACAAGAAGAAAGAGTATGCAAAAGAAGAAACCCCCTGTCTAGCAAGGTCGAGGAAGAAAAAAACTACTGAGGAATCTTTTATGTTCGTCGCAATGAGCATATCCAGGTTGGAAGACTTCTTCTTTCCGACCTAGATGCCACTCCGGCAGACTTTGCCGCTCATTGCCCTTGGGAGTCCTTCCCAACGTCCATGGTCATCTCCGGTGGAGGGTTCACCAAGAACTCCATCGGATCAATCAAAAGAAGATTTGACGATCTCGTCAAAACGAACTCAGATCTAGGCGCCACCCTCGACAAAATCCAAGGCAAGTATCATTCACTAGCCTTTTACAAAGAGGAGCTACCTGGGGGTGCCCCCAATGCAAATATCCCTCTGCTCGTGTGTGCTCTAATGGCTAACTTCGATGTCGAGCGCATATTGGTCGATCAGGGAAGTTTGACCGATATCATGTATACTTAGCTCTTCCGGATGTTGCAAGTCAACGAGACCCACCTGTAATGTAACACCCCTTCTAATTACCCGCGTTTTATAGAAATAATAATCAGAGTTTTATCCATAATTAAGAGGCGTCACATTTTAAATCATAAAAATTGACCCAACAGTTGTCATGCTTTCACTGAAGAATAAATCATTAAATAAATCATACTTAAAGTTATGTTTAACAGCGGAAATGAAACATAACAAAATCCCGAATACATCATTCAATAGTTATTCCAGGATAATAAACCAAAACATGATTCAAAACATTAAGGAATTCCATTAAAGGATTTCAAAACAACCGTTTCCCCAGTGTTACATCTACCAGAGCACGACACTGACACGCGGATTATCTAATTGACTCAACTCTAGAGTTATCCTCACCAATCCAAGCAGCTAATCACTTCGGATCTGAAATTGTTAAAGTAAGGGTGAGATTTCAATTCAATATAACATGCATTATACGTTTTTAAAATGCAACAGAATAATCGGATACGTTAATCCATTAACCAAACACAAATCATAATCAATTCACAAGGCAGTTCACACAATGAACATGTATATAACAAACAATGGAAATTGCAACACTGGAATCCATCCTAGCATGTTACAATCCCATATGCAATGCAGAATCTATGCATGTGGTACCAAAACGTGAACCGAGTAAACTTACAATCCTCTCAACATACAATTCTGCCAACCTCTCCATCGGATAATCCATTCTTATCGGAATAAAGTGAGCAGACTTTGTCAATCGATCAACAATAACCCAAATAGAATCATAGTTCTTCGCTGTCCTCGGCAAACCAGACACGAAATTCATTGAAATGCCATCCCATTTCCATTCCGGAACAAACAACGGTTCCATCAATCCTGACGGCTTCTGATGTTCAATCTTTGATTTCTGACAAACTAAACACGCATACACAAACTCGGCAATTTCCTTTTTCATTCCAGGCCACCAAAATAATTTCTTCAAATCATGATACATCTTAGTAGCACCGGGATGAATACTCAACCCACTACGGTGTCCTTCTTCCAAGATACTCTTTCTAATCTCAGCAACATCCGGAACACACACTCTATCACCAAATCTCATAGCGTCATTCTCATCAATTCGGAACTCACCTCCTTGACCTTGGTTAATCAATGTCAGCTTCAACATGCCCAATTTCACACTATCCGGAGTAGTTTCACATACCAAACTTAAGTCTCTGAATTGTTCCACTAAATCCAATTCACGAACCATTAACATCAACATATGCAAGGACTTCCTGCTTAACGCATCTGCCACAACGTTTGCCTTACCAGGATGGTAATTCAAACCGAAATCATAATCCTTGAGAAATTCTAACTAGGGATGTCAATGGGGCGGGGCGGGGCCGGGGGGACACTTCCCCATCTTTTTCCCCGCCATCAAATTCATTCCCCGTCCCCGTCCCCGATCTCCGTCACGGGGGAATTTCTATCCCCATCCCCGTTCCCCGCGGATCCCCGTTCCCCGCGGGGATCCCCATAGATCCTACATTTATTCATTAATATTTTATTTTTTAAAAATGTTTATATTTTCTATAAAAATAAAAAGCACAAAGAATTCACATATTTATTATGTTATTAAAAAATACTAGTATTTGACATTTATTATTTTTTATTAAAAATACTAATGGAACACAAAATAATAATATTTTTTTTTATAAATTTCTATAAAATGCTATAAAATTCAACAAAATGAACTATAATACTTTTTAAAGTAACAATATGCCTAAACAACTAAAAAAATCCAACAACATAATTATGCTTAAAAAACTATACTTCATCAAAACTAATAAGGGATAATTATAAAATTTAGCATCATGAGTATGCTTGAAAAGCTAAAAATATATATTAAATTTAGCATCATGAGTATGCTTGAAAAGCTAAAAATATATATTAAATTAACTATATTAAAATAATAGGCGGGGCGGGGGGTGTATTCCCCGTCCCCGTCCCCGAAATGCTCTCGGGGGAATTTTTCTCCCCATCCCCGCCCCCACGGGGGAAAATTCCCCATCTTTGGGGCCGACGGCGTTCCCATGAGGATCCCCATTAACAGGTCCAAACTGACATCCCTAATTCTAACCACCTTCTCTGCCTCATATTCAACTCTTTCTGGTCAAAAAGATACTTCAAGCTCTTATGATCACTGAACACTTCAAACCGTGAACCATACAGATAATGCCTCCATAATTTCAAAATAAACACAATAGCTGCCAACTCTAAATCATGAGTCGGATAATTCCCTTCATGAATCTTCAACTGTCTTGAAGCATAAGCCATAACCTGCCTATCCTGCATCAACACACCACCTAAACCCATCAATGACGCATCACAATACACAACAAGGGACCCTTACGGATTCGGCAAAATTAAAATCGGAGCACTAGTCAACCTCCTCTTCCACTCTTGGAATCCTTCCTCACAATCAGAATCCCAAAACAATACACTTGGTTTTACAAACCTATTTCTCTGAGCACCTTCCAATAGCTTCTTCAATTTTCTATATTTAAAGTTGACGTCTTGTACGGTGTCATAGAAATAAGTTTTGTACCCATAACGACATTAACAATGACTCTGACTCTCCTCAACCACCACTACACGATAAATAAATTACTTACAGGTGCTGGAACCATTTTAAAACAAAGTTCATCACATTATCTTTCCAACACTTCAAACGAAACTCAAATCAGACATCCAAAACTCAAATTATGGATTTTACAAGTTTTCGAAAAATGCTGCCAGCTTCAGGAAATCAATTCCCTGTGATAGGTAATCGATTTGTCACCTTGTGAGAGTGAAAAATCCCAAAACATCATAGAATGCAAAATTTGAGATTCTAACTTCAACATATCGCAACACACATCATTCACCATGATTAATTGCGTCAAGTTACAATTCCAATAACCAATTCACATCATTGCATACTTTATATCAACCATTGACACTGTCACAATTAATCTTTTCAAGAGCACAAAGAGGTAACTCACACTGGCAACTTCACGATCAACCGGAAGTGTTGCAACATTCCAACCACACCAGCTTCATCTTCTAAGAGTTATCCTTCTTAATTACCAAATATTTTCTAGGCCAAGAATATGCATCGACTCTTCAAAACGATTCATAATCACTTGGTTTAACTTCAAACATTCAACCCAAGGATAGCCTCAAGCTAATCCAACATCTTGCTCAAATGATGAGTCACCATTATTCCCAGGGAACATTAGAACTCACACCTAACTGGGACACCATTATCCATACCACCGTCCTAAATGCAGTCTTCTGAATATCCTCCGCCTTAACACGAATTTGATGATATCCAAACCTCAGATCAATTTTACTAAATACACAAGCTCCAACTAACTGATCCATCAAATCATCAATCCTCGGCAATGGATACTGATTCTTGATCGTCACTTTATTCAATTTCCTGTAGTCAACACACAATCTCATCATACCTTCCTTCTTCTTAACTAACAACCCTGGCGCACCCCACGGCGAAACACTAGGACGAATAAACTTCTTCTCTAGTAACTCTTCCAACTGTTCCTTCAACTCAGACGCCGACATGCGATACGGCGCCATCGACACCAGACTAGTTCCAAGAATTAAATTTATAACAAACTCCACTTCTCTCTCAGGTGGTAGCTCACTAACATCTTCCGGAAACACCTCTGGAAATTCATCCACCACTGGCAATCCAACTTACTCGGAACAATCTCAAAACAATTCTTCACTACCGGTAATTCATCGCTCTTAGGTTTTCCTTTCACTTTCGTCAAAGAATACAACATAAACACCATACCATCATTAACAACTACGTAACTCTGATCATCCATCTTAATTCATTGTCCTTATTAGAGTCTTCGTCTACTCATATGGTTCACAAGCTTCTACCACATTTCATTCATATTCATCACTTTATACCCCATTTAAATAGTAAGACAATTGTATACCATCCAATACGATTCCGTCTACTATCAACAAGAGATTAAGGGTGATCAAGTCCTCAATTTGTCGATAGACATCCGATAATCACATTGGAGTATAAACCATCATTACCAACACTCCCTGTTCTCAGAATCGTACTTGCCTCTTTGCACTTCCAACTATGACTCACGTCCAAAAGATTCCAACAACTCTAACCACTCTTGCACTGTCTTCTCAAGCAGTACCTCGTACCAATGACTTACAATCAGAACATATTCGGGAAGCATCTCTTCTCCCCCACTTAGTTTCACACTACTCCTGCAATAATCGATCTGAAAGGCAACAAGTACCGACAGTGTTGCACACACTTGTCGCGTACAAAGGAATAATGACATTAAGACACTAGTCACAACGACCGGCTATGCTCTGATACCACTATTGTAACACCCCTTCTAATTACCCGCGTTTTATAGAAATAATAATCAGAGTTTTATCCATAATTAAGAGGCGTCACAATTTAAATCATAAAAATTGACCCAACAGTTGTCATGCTTTCACTGAAGAATAAATCATTAAATAAATCATACTTAAAGTTATGTTTAACCGCGGAAATGAAACATAACAAAATCCTGAATACATCATTCAATAGTTATTCCAGGATAATAAACCAAAACATGATTCAAAACACTAAGGAATTCCATTAAAGGATTTCAAAACAACCGTTTCCCCAGTGTTACATCTACCAGAGCACAACACTGACACGCGGATTATCTAACTGACTCAACTCTAGAGTTATCCTCACCAATCCAAGCAGCTAATCACTTCGGATCTGAAATTGTTAAAGTAAGGGTGAGATTTCAATTCAATATAACATGCATTATACGTTTTTAAAATGCAACAGAATAATCGGATACGTTAATCCATTAACCAAACACATATCATAATCAATTCACAAGGCAGTTCACACAATGAACAGGTATATAACAAACAATGGAAATTGCAACACTGGAATCCATCCTAGCATGTTACAATCCCATATGCAATGCGGACTCTATGCATGTGGTACCAAACGTGAACCGAGTTCACCCACGCCCGTTTACATGTGGAAAGATGTAACTCCATGATTCGCCCGAACAACGAGTCAAGAATCCAATCCATGATTCGCCCATAACCACCGGGTCAAGAATCTAGCCTCACTACCTCTGAACCAGGTAAGTCTATTGGCTCTGCTAGTTCACTTCCGCACAATGGGAATGAACCAATTTAACAAATGCTCATGCATGCATCATAAAAGCATGCAACATCAATTCAACGGAATATGATAACAACATAATTCCACATAAATGCCAATACCAATCTATCACATGATAACAACATAATCATGAATTAAATTATCACAAAGCATAAACATGCCAAACGCTTACTCTTCAATCAGTAAGACTATCACCAGTATATAATAACAATAACACATGATACCAATACAATCATGAATAAACCACAAGGAAAAGAAAACATCACATGAACGTCAATCTCCATTCAACTTGTCAAACAATCTAAACCAATTCACAGATTATGATCTCAACATAATTCACTTATTACCAATCACCAATGTATCGCATTCAATCATAATGAATAATCAACACAACATTGTGAGCATTAGTACTCATCCGATAACTCAGGCCATTCATATTAATTTCACATTATCCTTAATTAATCCATACTTTTCAAAATCGGAAGCTCGACTCTTTTAAAAATAATTTTGGAGAAAATAATATTTTTCCTTCCGAAAATATAGTGATTTAGATTTAAGAAATAACGCCGAAAACGGCACTCGAATCGGAGTTACGGTTTAGAAAATATGAATTTTTGAAGTTTAAGTATTTTTGAAAAATTGCACATGGAACCCGGTTCCTACCTATACAGGAACCGGTTCCTGTGAAGTTTAAAAATGAGCTCCCTGGTTTTTGTATGGGAACCCGGTTCCGACATAGACAGGAACCGGTTCCTGAGTACAAAAACCCCCAGTTTTGAAAAATAACACTGGGAACTCGGTTCCTCCCCACAGGGAACCGGTTCCCACGACCTGCAACAGCAATTTCAGCTACTTTTGACAGCATTATGCATTCCTTATCTCTTCCAATCATTCCAATACGAATTGTGACTTTAGGAACACAAATTTACAACCATTTTACACCATTATAACATCAAACAACATAGTTTCATCATCCTTATTATTTATTCGACACACTAGATGATCCTAATTCCATACACCGACACAAAATAGGGTTTCATTCTACAAACCTATAATCAATTTCCTAACATACCCAATTACCCGGTTGATTCCCAAAACCCATAAGGCATATTAACCGAAATAAATCACCCCTTACCTCGCGATGATTCTCGATTCCTTCGGCGTCGGCTTTCCTCTCTTCTCTTCTCTTCTCCAATTCTACGTGAAATAGTTTTCTCCAAAAAGACTCCTCTTTTCCTTCTTTTCCTTTTTATATTCCTTTTAATATTCCAAATGAAATAAATAATTAATACTTAGTAAAAGTAGAGTGATTTACTCCTCACACCCACTGTTTACTCTGCACACCTCTAACCTTCTTCCTTCAATTAATCCAATTAATTCCAAAAATATAAATACTTAAGACTTTAATTAAATAAATAATTAATTTCCCATTTATTTAATATTCGAATTAAATCGGGGTGTCACAACTCTCCCCCACTAAAAGAGTTTTCGTCCTCGAAAACATACCTTAGACGAAAAGTTCGGGATACGAGTCCTTCATCTGAATCTCCAGTTCCCAAGTGACATTTCCTTCAGCTGGTCCTCCCCAATCTACTCTTACCAGTGCTATCTCTTTACCACGCAGTTGCTTCACTTTCCGATCCTCAATTCTCGCAGGTACTGCTTGAACAGTCAAATTTTCCCGCACCTGCACATCATCTACCTGAATCTCATGAGACGGATCCGCAATGTACCTCCTCAACCAAGATACATGGAAAACATCATGCAAATTCGCAAGCGACGGCGGTAAAGCAATCTGATAAGCAACTTTCCCAACTTTCTTGGTACTCTGAAACGGACCAATAAAACACGGAGTCAACTTCTTGACTTCAAAGCTCGACCAATACCAGTCATCGGAGTAACTCGCATGAACATGTGGTCTCCTTCATTAAACTCAAGATCCTTCCTCCTCTTATCATGATAACTTTTCTGACGACTCTGAGAAGATCTCATCTTCTCCTGAATCACCATGACCTTTTCTGAAGTTTGTTGGACAATCTCTGGTCCATTCACCGCACATTCATTGCGTATTCATTCATCAAATGGGACGAACGTCCCTTGGCTTTAATTAATAAGGGAGGCGTGGGCCTCCCCCCCTTATACTCCTTCCATTTCTTCTTCTTTTTTTCATAAGCCATGCGTTTTTTTTTGTTTTGCTGTTTCACAGTTTCATTCTTTTTTTTTGTTTTCTAGTTTTTCTATTAAGTTTTCTTTTCCATTTCCATTTATTCTTATTTATATTTTCATTCCATAATCTAAACACTATAACACTAATAACAACACCCATAATTTCTACAACAAATCCATCTCTTCTAAACATTCTTACAATCTCTCAACAAAATCCTATAAACCAAACATCAAATTTTTTCCCAATCTAAACTATCACTAACAAACCCTAACTATATGAGATAGAAATCAAACCTCTTACCTCTAGCTTGGTTGATTGCAAGATGCTCCATCAAAGCCCCAACCTCAAGCTTGCTCATGTTCCTCCTCTCCTTCTCCTCTTGCTCTTCTCCTCACAAAACCCTTCTTTTTCCTCTCAAGTTTCTATTTTGGTTTTGTTGGAAAAAATGGAAAGAAAAACAAAGGAAATGGTTTTATAATATTGTTTCTTTACTAGCTTTCTCTCTTACTCTTGTTTGGCTTGGTGTGTTATGTTGGAAGAAAAACAAGGAAAGTGTTTGGATGGAAAGAAAATGAGGAAAGTGGTTTTATGATAACCTTACTAGTAAACTAAGGTGTAAACCCAACTTTTCCCAAATAATCCTCACACTCCTAATTTATTCTTATAAATTAACACACAAAAAATATCTACCCATATGATTAATTCAATCAATTAAAATAATTCCGGGGAATTAAATATCGGATCCGAATAATATTTTACCGAACCGAACGGAATAAAACCCGGATTGAACACAACGTCGCCAGATAAATTAATAGATATATTAATTAATATGAATATTCTCGTCGCAAGATAAATATCGATCGGTAATTCGAAAATATTAATGTAATATAATATTAATTAAAACAGGGCGTTACAACTCTCCCCCACTTATAAACTTTTCGTCCTCGAAATTTCAACCCAAACGAACAAATACGTGACCTGCCTACGCATTCGTCCACTCAATCCTCGCGTTAATTAAACAACATCTAGAATACACCTAACACGAGGGCATCTCTCTAACCACAACATTTAGACAAGAACAACCATGCCGAGATGCAAAGCCCGTACAATGCACTCGACAACTAACTAACACCCAACAACTAGACAAGTCGCAGACACACCGGTTTACTCGAGAACTAAACAAACAAGATCGATACCATTATAACGTCTCAACCATAGAATTAATCATACACTCGAACCGACGCCTCGGAAACGAGTCACCAGGATAGGAACATAAAGTCCTACGACACAACACCGACATCATCGCTAAAACGAAAACAACAAACTGGTTATACAAACCAAAACTGAAACAATCAGAAAAAGGATAAAACCACGCGTGCTACACAACCACGAAAAAGATGCCTTCATACACACATAAGCACAAACTCAAGAATTACACTTGCAGTTACCGCTCTCATTCCAGAAAATCACCAGGTCACATCATCCTTGTAGAACACCAACGCACAACCCTTGATCAAAACAAGTTACCCAAACATAACAGAACTGCGACCCACCACTCATTCTAGGGCTTATACAAACAACTTGCGACTATAACTCACTAGTCCAAACCCAACAACTCGCATACTCGCTAACAATTCAATGCTCGATATCTAAACCATGTTGTGTCACCTTAATGCATAAGATGCCAACCGTAAAATAACTTGGTTAATCCTCAGCTTCACAATCACCCAAAATGGATACGTTCAAAGCGTACACCCATCAAGACACCTCGCAACATCAGCTTCATCAACTCGAAGAATTGCTCTTTCATTCTCGATTGATCAACGTCCATTGATCCTCTAAAATACATGACATAGTTGACCTCTTCAAATACTGTCCAAATATCTCACTTGTGAAACTTCGATGTATACACTTGACTCCAACGAAGTCTCCTCTTATAACAATTCCCAAATTATGTAATGAGTAATCATCATCCTCACGTCGTCTCAACGATCAATACACAGGTTAAACTTAGAACCATAACGTAAACTTTAAGGAATCCAATACGAACACCGTCGCGACCCACTTCAGTCACAGATAGAACATTCTCCTTTATAAAACATCAATCATCTTAAGGTATCCGTGGTTACCAAACCATCACTGAATTCCTTACCGTCAAGACTTATCTTAGTAGTAATATAACAATCCACCGCGGCTATTAGTATCCAACGAAATCCATATGATAGTAGTGAACAAATCCTCAATAACCTTCTAAACTTAAATTTCAACAAGTGTCCCAACACAAACATGCAACATTCTGCAAAATAACAAATCCCAAATCAGCCATACTTGGGTTATCCGCGACATCAACGTACTAAGCTCAACAATAGACAAAGTCTCTTAATAGATTGCACTCAAACTTGAATTGTCTTCAACAATTCCAATCTCCCCGTCGTTAACATCTACACCTCTAAAATTTCAAATGAGCACAACCGCCTCAAACTCTAACTCACGTGTCCGACAATTTTTCCTTATGAAAAACTCAAACTGTTCCAAGGTAGTAATACATTTTCTCCACTCTACGTCGAAATACATCTCAAGTCCAAAATGAAATATCATAATACACCGCACAAGGTTCTCCAGTACCAAACAAAACCAAAATCAAAGCATTCGCCAAACTTTCCACTGGCTCAAACAAATTTGCTTACCATCGCGAAGTCCAAATAGCGACTCAACCATCTCGAGTCAAAATACTCACGATTAATACCAACTTGTAAAAAGATCTTCCACCACACTCACAAAGCTAACCATCCAAAACAAAAGAACTTCTAAACTCTGAAATACTTCTCGAGGTCTTCTACAAGACGCAAAATAAACCTTCGCGGAATTGTCCAAAATATCACCGTCTAAGTCACTTACTTAAAGCACTCTCGTCTAACAATTCAAAATCCTATCTTTAGAATGCTCGACATGCACCAATGTAACTTCACTACTGATAACGCAACGCTCGGAGGCTTGCCACAATTCCTTAACTTGATGTGAATCAACTAATATCCATGAACACGAAATAACTCTTACAGCTACTCATGAGAGTACTGTCTGAACATTCCAAAATCATACCTGACGCATTAGTCACACTAATGACATCAACAAACACTCGCCATGACCATACACTATCTTGAAAAACATAGTCTAAACGTCTTCAGTTCTCACACTAACCCGTAGACAGCCAGACTTCACATCGATCCCACTAAACACAAAACTCTAAATAACTGGCTCATCCACATATCAATCCTCGGAAGTAGATACTTGTCCTTAACATCCACTTCGTTCCTTGACTGCAAACAACACACCAACTCGGGCAACCTTTTCCCTTCTAGAACATCACAACGGTAGCACTCCATGGTGACCCGCTCGAATAAAACAACTCTGCTCAAACCAATCCTCAAGTTGACTCTTCAACTTTTACTCAGAAATAAACATCTCTAAAGGATACATCGAATCACAACTAGGTCCAGAAACTAAATCCATCAAAACTTCACTTCGCACTACTGCGGTAATTCACTTACATCTTCACAATAAGCTTCGGAAGAATCACAACAAGGAGCTCGCTTGCCAAAATCTTGCTTCTCCCCAAAATTCAAATTTGCTCACAAGTCAAGTAACCATGCACTACCTTGTGCCAACACATCTGCTTCATACACTATTAAGCTGGAAAGACAAGTCTATCCCAACCAACACAATTCCCAACTACTATCAACAAGAGATTAAGGATGATCAGTCCCTCAATTTGTCAATAGACAGTCGACAATAATGATGGTGACATAAACCATCTCTACCAACTACAACAGCGTCTTCAACTTACACTTCAAGTTACCGAAGCGTAACACCGCTTGAGGATCCATCCTAAGCCACAAGCGCCACCAAGAAGTAAAACTTCCCCCCACTTGTTTCAAACTCATCTCTGCAGACAAACAATTTGAAACAAACAAGTACCGACAGTGTTTCACACACATGTCGTATACAATAGGATTAAACACACTAATAACTTGGTCGACAGACCGACCTGCTTTGATACCACTAATGTAACACCCCAATTTTACCCAAAGTTTAATATGTAAAAATCAAAGTAATTTAAAATTTCATAAATTAACTACTGAGGCGTCACACCAACAAAACAGCTCGCTTAAAAGGGTTTGCTTTAAAGTGTAAATTTCTGATACATAGCCTCGACGGAAAACATAAGGTGATTCATAAAATCAAAACATCTTCTTTATTAAACTTCCTTAACCAATAATATTTTCATAAAGTATGATTCTTCTTTACAAAAGGAAAGCAACAAAAGAACAACAACAATGACAACATAAATATTCCCCCCGAGTGCTACGTATCAGAGCGACACCGTAACGACTAACAACAACTATAAACTCCACCTTCATAACCTGCACGATACCAATATATAAGTAACGGCGAAACAAGTAAAGGGTGAGATACTCCAAAACATATAATTAAAGGCATGATAAAATATATATATATATATATATATATATATATATATATATATAGTTCCGGAATTATAAAGGGTATAGATTAATAAGTGTAATTCCAACACATAATCAAAGCTCACTTACTTTACTCGTCATCCTAATGTGTATAATCTACACTATATCACCATAACCTCATCGGCATAAAACGTCGCAACAACACATAACCCTCCGTCACCACGAAATCGTCACGAGCTAATACATCACTAATTAACACGGTAGTCTTAAACAACAACATCAACCAACGACATTAAATAATGCTAGTAATATAAGCAACATAAACAAATCATCACAAATTGGCTAAAGCCCATCTTCGCTTTTGGCATAAAGCCCATCTTCGCTTTTGGCATAACTCCCATCATCACAACATCATCACAAACATCATCACATCATATATCATCGCAATTCAATATCATCCATCAATCAACAAAACCCAACGCCAAACAACTCAAACATAAACATAACCGACTCCATGAGATACGACTATGTTATGCATGTGGTACCCATCGCTTTGTCCGTAATTAGGGACACTTGGCATAAAGCCGATCTTCGCTCGGCATAAAAGCCATCATCGCTTGGCATAAAAGCCATCATCGCTTGACATAAAAGCCCTCTTCGCTTATGAAATGTATGTGACTCGACAATAAAACAACACAATACAAAAACAACATCATCGCTCATCCAAATTGGCATAAAGCCCACATCGCCATAATTTATCCAAAACAAGATAAATAGATCATCGCATCATAATTGCATTATGCAAACATCACTAATAAATTCATCAAAAGTCATGCATTCACAAATCGGAAGCATTTATTAACAACCTCAATTTAATCATCACATTGCATATCAACAAGTATTCTTTAATAAATACACCGTCGCAAAACTTACGTTTATTAACACCGCATCGTTATCAATTAATTCACTAAATTCCGAAAACGGAAAAAATAGTCAAAACGTTAATAATCGTCGCGAAAGTAATTCCTAATAACCGATATTAATCATAATCGTCGACGTCGAAATCGGATTGTCCATACGTGCCTTAAATCCACTAAAACACAATCCGGTTCAATTTACCGTAAATTAGCCTATTTCGGGTCGTTCTGTAAAAACTCACAATTTCGAAAAACTAACTTCACCACTACGTTCTACACGTCAAACTTAGTTAGCACGTCAATTTTCGTTGAATTCGGAGCAACTTGCTCTGTCGCCGAATTTACCGAAATCAGAAAATCGGAACATAATCGGGTTTTAAATTTAATCGGCTAACTCGTGTCCTAGTTATATTTTATTAATACTAACTAGTAGTATAAGAGATTTGGAAAAATTAATAGAAACAGAAACATAATATAAAATTATGCAGGTAAACAAATTATGCAGAACAGAAAACGCAGGAAAAACAGAAACGACAAGCAAGCAGGAAAAAAATTCATTGCGTATTCCTTCATCAAATGGGACGAACTTCCCTGGGCTTTAATTAATAAGGGAGGCGTGGGCCTCCCCCCCTTATACTCCATCCATTTCTTCTTCTTTTTTTTTCATAAGCCATGCGTTTTTGTTTTGTTTTGCTGTTTCACAGTTTCATTCTTCTTTTTTTTGTTTTCTAGTTTTTCTATTAAGTTTTCTTTTCCATTTCCATTCTTATTCTTATTTATATTTTCATTCCATAATCTAAACACTATAACACTAATAACAACACCCATAATTTCTACAACAAAT
Organism: Vicia sativa; assembly: GCA_021764765.1. Classification (NCBI taxonomy): domain Eukaryota; kingdom Viridiplantae; phylum Streptophyta; class Magnoliopsida; order Fabales; family Fabaceae; genus Vicia; species Vicia sativa. The sequence goes on along the minus strand of CM038795.1, from coordinate 100,321,444 downwards.
CCATCTCTTCTAAACATTCTTACAATCTCTCAACAAAACCCTATAAACCAAACATCAAATTTTTTCTCAATCTAAACTATCACTAACAAACCCTAACTATATGAGATAGAAATCAAACCCCTTACCTCTAGCTTGGTTGATTGCAAGATACTCCATCAAAGCCCCAACCTCAAGCTTGCTCATGTTCCTCCTCTCCTTCTCCTCTTGCTCTTCTCCTCACAAAACCCTTCTTTTTCCTCTCAAGTTTCTATTTTGGTTTTGATGGAAAAAATGGAAAGAAAAATAAAGGAAATGGTTTTATAATGTTGTTTCTTTACTAGCTTCCTCTCTTACTCTTGTTTGGCTTGGTGTGTTATGTTGGAAGAAAAACAAGGAAAGTGTTTGGATGGAAAGAAAATGAGGAAAGTGGTTTTATGATAACCTTACTAGTAAACTAAGGTGTAAACCCAACTTTTCCCAAATAATCCTCACACTCCTAATTTATTCTTATAAATTAACACACACAAAATATCTACCCATATGATTAATTCAATCAATTAAAATAATTCCGGGGAATTAAATATCGGATCCGAATAATATTTTACCGAACCGAACGGAATAAAACCCGGACTGAACACAACGTCGCCAGATAAATTAATAGATATATTAATTAATATGAATATTCTCGTCGCAAGATAAATATCGATCGGTAATTCGAAAATATTATGTTAATATAATATTAATTAAAACAGGGCGTTACACCACTTGACTCCATACCTCGGCTCAGATCTGCAGGGGTTCAACGACTCCACAGCGAAGCCATGAGGATACGTTGAGTTGATTATAACTTTTTGGGCTTTCAAGACTGGCAGATCGATCAAAACACAGTTTTTGATCATCGAATGCCCTTCTTTGTATCATTGTATTTTTGGCCGGCCCACTCTTACCGAGCTAATTGTTGTGCCATCCACGGTACACTTGAAGATGAAATATTATACAGTAGGCGAGAAGGTGGCAACTTTGCACGAAGACATCCAAGCAACCTGAAGATGTTTTGAGGCATCAACAAAGGGCCTAGACTCCATCAACCTCCAAACCCAGACCAAAGGCAGAGTCGACCTTCCAGAAATCTATCATAAGCCAGAAGCCCTCCCTCAAGTCGATGCCATCGACCTTGACATCCGTCTCGAGCTGGAGGACTTGGTCGAGAAAAGAAAGAAGGGTAAAGCTCCTATGGTCGAAGAAGATTTTCCCATTTCCAGCAGTTCGAAAGGATCCTCAGAGCAACACATGCGCCCAATCCCTGGCGGGGATTTAGAGCTTGTTCCACTCAGTGACGACTCCAACAAAGGAGTCAAGATCGGAGCGGACCTCCCAAGTTTGCTATAAACCAGCTCAAAGCCTGCTTGAAGGACAACGCCGACCTCTTCTCCTGGAGCGCGGCCGAAATGACTGATCTCGATCTAAAAGTCGCATGTCACTATCTTACCATTGATCCTTCCCTTAAGGTCGTAGCACAGCGCATGCGAAAGCAATCCCTGAAAAAAACCGAGGCTGTTGAGCCCAATATTGTATCGGAATCCCAATATACTACATGGTTGTCCAACCCTGTACTTGTTAAAAAGAATAATGGAAAATGGTGCATGTGCATTGATTACTCTGATCTTAAAAAGGCATGTCCAAAAGACGTCTATTCCTTGCCCAACATCGATAAACTCGTTGATAATTCTGTAGGTTTTAAATTGCTTTCATTCATGGACGCCTATTCGGGCTATACCAAATTCCCATGGCTAAAACGGATAAATTTATAAGGCCTTCATGACCGAATTGGGCAGCTATCACAACAATGTGATGCCCTTAGGTCTGAAGAACGCCGACGCAACATACCATCGAATGATGAATAAAGTCTTTAAAGGCGAAATCAGAGATATGCTCGAGGTGTATATGGATGACATGATCGTGAAATCCCAAGAGGAATTCGATCATACCCTGCACCTCAGGAAGGTCTTCGACCAAGCCAGAAGAGTCAAAATGAGGTTCAACCCCGAAAAGTGCACCTTCGGAGTTCGGGCCAGAAAGTTCCTCGGCTTCTACCTCACCGAGCGTGGGATATAGGCTAACCCCAAAAAATGTCGTGCATTCTCAGAATTTCCCACTCCAAAGTTCAAAAAATTCATTCAAGTCCTCAACGGAATGCTAAACTCGTTATCTCGATTTGTCGCGAGGTCATCCCAACACGCGCTCCCATTCTTCAAACTACTAAGAAAGGAAGTTGCGTTCAAATGGACCGAGGAATGCGAGCAGGCCCTAGCTCACCTCAAGCAAACCATGTCCCAACCGCCCTTATTATCTTGACCTGATAAAGAGGAAATACTGTATCTATATCTGGGTGTGACTTCCGAGTTCGTTAGCGCCGCACTAATCCGAGAGACACGAGAAGGGCAGAAACCTATCTATTTCACGAGCAAAGCCTTGCAAGGGCCCGAATTGAGATACCAGCAAATCGAAAAAATTGCCCTCACACTAGTCAACGCCGCAAGACGACTCCACCATTATTTCTTGGTGCACATCATTATAGTTCGAACAGACCAACCCATCAAACAACTATTAGGTCGACCAGACATGGCCGACAGAATGCTCAAATGGTCATTAGAACTATCTGAGTTCAACATCAAGTATGAGAGCAGGAAATCCCTCAAAGCACAAGTCCTAACGGAATTTGTGGTAGAGATGACTTTTCCAACACTCCAAGAAGGAACCAATAAATGGACTATATTTGTCGACGGTGCCTTTAGCTCGACAGGGAGCGGAGTAGGTATAATGCTGGAAAACGGGGAAGGGATCGTCATCGAGGTATCCCTCTCCCTCTCGTTTCCTACTTCCAAAAATCAAATAGAGTACGAAGCGTTCCTCGTCGGCCTCCACCTCGCCGAGGATATGGGAGCAAAAGAAGTCAAAATCCTCATAGATTCGCAACTTGTAGCATCCCAAGTTCAAGGAGAATATCAGGTCAAGAACGACCAGCTGGGCAGATATTGGACCCTCGTCCAAGACCACTAAAAAAAGTTCACTTCAGTTGAGATACAACATATCCCTCGGGAACACAATGCTCGAGCAGACGTTCGGTCCAAGATCGCCAGTACGAGGAAAAAGGAAGAAACAAATCATTGATCCAGGAAATACTCCCTCGACCAAGCATAGAGAAAAAGCGCCCCGGCCACAATATACTCATCATCAAAGAGGGCACTTCCTGGATGACGCCCGTCTACAAATACCTAACCGACGGGACCCTTCCTAACGATCCCAAAGAAGAGAGCGTTATCAGACGAAGATCTTGTTCAAATGTCATCCTCGAAGACAAACTCTACAAAAGGGGATTCTCCACCCCCTCCTCAAATGTGTCAAAGAAACTAGAGTGTCACACATATTGAAAGAAATACATGAAGGCATCAGTGGCTAACACCTAAGGGGAAAATCACTCGCCCGAAAAGCCCTTCGGGCTGGTTATTATTGGCCGACCATGCAGCTCGACACCAAGGAACATGTAAAAAAATGTGACAAGTGCGAACCGCACGGACATATGCACCTAGCTCCCCCGAGCGAACTCAAATCCCTCTATTCTCCCTGGCCTTTCTCGTGGTGGGGGCTCGACATCGGGCCATTCATCTTGGGAGCATACCAAAACAAATATTTAATAATAGGTGTTGAATACTTCACAAAATGGATAGAGGCTGAAACACTGGCCAAAATCACTGCTCAAAATATAATGTGTTTCTACGAGAGAAACATACTAGTCTGGTTCGACATCCCGCAAGCTATAGTCACCAACGGGACACAATTCACCGACAAAAATTTCCAAGACTTCGTCTCCCATCTAGGAACCGTACAACACTTCGCTTCGGTCGAACATCCGCAAACGAACGGACAGGCCGAATCCGCCAACATAGTCATATTGCGCAGGCTCAGACGAAGGTTAGACGAATCAAAGAAGAAATAGGTCAAAGAACTACACAACGTGCTCTGGGCCTACCAAACCACTCCCCATTCATCCACCGGGGAAACCCCATTCCGACTTGCCTATAGAATCGAGGCCGTTATCCCAATAGAGATTTCTGAGCCTTCGAGAAGAACCGAATCCCCCCTCAATATGGAGATGAACGACCAATCCTTGAGAGAGGAGCTCGACATGGTCGAAGAGATAAGAACGGGGGCTTCCCTTAGAGAAGCATCACTCAAGAAGAAGATATCCCTCTGATACGACGCCAAAGTCATTCCTCGTGATTCGACGCTGAAGCTTAGTCCTTAAACTAAATCTTAAGAGCTCCACCAAAGGAAAGGTCGCAAAAAATTGGAAAGGCCCATATCGTGTCTATGCCAATATAGCTCGACACCATACGCTTGCCCTGGTACCAGCGATGCGTAACACCATGGCAACTAAGGAGATAATCGCTCCATTTATCTAACGAGCTAGATCTCTGCCCTGGCGCAGGGGACTCAAACGAGCCCCGCTATCCAAGTACCTCGCTCGGTAGAACACCTAACTCATGATGAGACGTTCACGCCACTGACCTCAGACCTTCAATCAAATCTTGAGCTCCAGACCAAGTCCAACAACAAAGTGGGCCACTTCGATTAGTATCCCCACACTATCGAAGATCATGCATTATTAACAAGCGTTCCCTCCCTGAAACATAAAACAATCACATGGATACTGCAGATAATAAAATAATAAATGCTAAGATATTACATCTGTGGCCATGAAGACCGAATTTGTCTCAGAGTTAAAATGGGGACTCCACCCCCAACAAAACAAAAGATTCAAAATGAATGCAAGGGACGAAAAACCGTCATTACATAAATGGGCCACGCCCGAGCAAACATAATAAAAACAATAAGTTAAATTCATTCAGTAGGTTGAGCATGATCATTTACAGGGGTCATCTGCGGAGGATTATCCTCTACGATCATGTTGACAAGGAAGTCAGACTTCTTTATCTCACCTCCCTCGACAAAGAAATGAACCCTTATCCCGTTGGTCACCAGCTCCACACTAGGATTTAGCACGCGCATATGCACACACCGCCGTTAACCATTGCGCCATGCATCGCACGGTATACTTGACCTATGAATTTAGCCCAAGTCCTCACATCAAAAAACTTAGCGGGCTCGTCTTACCCCGGGGTCATCTCCTTCCGCAAATGATCATGCTCCTCGCTAATCTCGCGCTTGTCCTACAGAGCAGCGTCGCGCTCTTCGACCATCGCCTTGTAATCCTCCGACCACCTCTTTCGGGCCTCTTCTCCCTTTCTCTCGACCTCTTTTAACTTGGCCTTAAGCTAACCTAATTCAGCATCTGGGAGTTGATTATGCTCAGCATAAGCAGCGACCATTTCGAGGATCCGCACCAACACCCCCATATCCTCGGCTAAAGCATCCTTCTTGGACGGGCGATCTAGTTCATCTAACATGAGCTTCTCGACACGAGGAAGAACCACACTTGCACTCTCGAAATATCTCATATCATGCCAGTAAGAAGGAAGGATAAATTTCCACTTTTCCTTCTCCTTAGTCAGATTTATCTCAGTACGCATCCTTTTCAACCTCGACGTCACCTACTGAGGAGATAGCGCCCCAATCACCGGGCCAGTGGACGACTTCCTCGATCCGGTCGCACCGACCGTTCCCAGCTCAGTCGGAGAGGATCCTGCCTCTTTCCCCTTCTGCCTCATAGCTTGCCGAGCCACACACCCCATATTCGGATTCATCCTATCTACAAAACAAAGGAGAAAACATGGATTAGCATAAAATTAAACGCGTATACGACAAAGCAAGATAATATAGACAAAACATCTACCCAAATATGCCCTAGGATCCGTGCAGGCAAGGAGCTCTCTGAAGTTTATAAGTCTAGGCTCGGAGATCTCTTCCCCGTCCTTATCTAGGAGCGACTTCCCCCCCTTTACCATACGTCGAAAGCGAGGGAAGCCCGCGACAAACGTCAACAGCCTATCAAAATCGGACAAATCCTCTTCGCACAGCTAATCTCGAGCCCATACATAGAAATCAGGAGTCTTGTCAAAATGCTTTTTCTACCACCAAAACTTAAACTTCCTAACAAGCGCACCTCCGCTCCCCTTGCTCGTTAAAACAGGGGTCCCGTCCTTTTTCAAGCCAGAGACTATCCGAAATATATTGCGCAACGCCCGATCAGACACCGGTCGAATAAGCATAAATCTATCCTTAAAGAAACGAACGGATTCCTGATACGTCTTAAAAATCATCCCGTTATGATGCTTCAATGACACCAGCCCCCACAAGACCTTCCCGTCCACCTTCTTCGAGTTCCTCTGAAGGCAAAAAATATAGAAGAATAGCTCGAGGATGGCCCCTACATCCAAATATATCTCAAACACCAGTATGAAGGCTATGGAATTGGGATGAAGTTGCGACGGGGCCAAACGAAGATGACTCCGATCACCGTAAAATGGCTCCATGGATTGATGAGTGATAAAGTCGAGCGAGGACGAATAGAAATAAGCAAAAGAAGTGAAAAACAAAAAATATATAAATAAGAGAATCCTCTAGCTTTTATAACCCTCTATCCACGTGTGAGTTTACGCCTACCTAGGGATCTAAGGAAAATCATCATTACCCCCTAGTCCCTAGGTCTTCCAGCAGTCACTTCAAGCGGCTCGGGCCACGTAGGAAAAACCTACAAATTCTCCAACTTCTCGCTTCCTCGATAACTCCTCATATCCTCGGACAAAACGATTTCGACCTCTCCCTTGGGGATCAAGTCATCACCTCTACAAGAAGAGGTGACAACTTGGGGGGCTACTATTTTGGACTGCCCGAATGCTTGTCGGGCAAGTCCCCCATCTCAAGGTTCGACGATCCACCGAGATCCAGCTACACACTAGGGGCTTCACTCTGCCCGTTTCCCCATCCAAGCAACTTCCTCTACTCAACATACGTCGAGAAAATAAGCGATTTATCACGCTGACGACTATGCCCGTTGGGGCCCCCTTATGCCCGACATAACATTTAGTTACGAGCATCATCGCTCAGTTTTGACTTAGTCAGCTCGAACGGCTATACTCGCAAACCCGCGTATCTCGTCCCAAATATAGCAACTAGTGAGAATCCTCCTAAGATCATTATATAAACCCTCATATATTTAAGGGCAAGGTATCACTTTCTTACACTCAAAATCCTAATATTTTTTATCCTCTTTTTTGAGTGTTTGCTTACTTTAGCATCAGAGTGCCTTGCAGGTACACCACCCCCTCCTCAACATCAACTTGCTCGAAGGATCATCAACTGTTCCAACCATCTCATATTATGATCACTCGTTCAGATCAATTCTAAATATATGTTTTAATTTTGTTAGAGCAATACAAGTATTCTGATCTGAAAGAGACGCTCGAGTATCACAGTCTAGATCAAGCAACATTACATGGATCAAAGTTGAGGTATATTAATTTTGACAATTTTGCTTATAATAATGATGCTACTTGATAAAACAAGACAACTATATATTCTTATTTGTTTTTCTATGTAGTGTGCTCGTCAGCGTAATGGTATAGATTGCGGATACTTCGTTATGAGGTTTATGAGAGAAATCCTTCATTTGAATTGAATTGAGATTCCAATCACTGTATGGATTTATAACTTAGGATTTATTTGAATATTTATCGGATATTTCATATAATTTATTACTTTTAACTAAATCATGCATATTATATTTTGTTATGTAGTACTTTGATGAATACAAGTGTGCTCATTACACGAAATATCAGTTGGAAGAAATCAAGGAGGAATTATGTGAATACTTTATTGAGAAAAGAATCATATAAGGTATTGGAAGTTAAAAAGTGTTATGAAAAATTAGGTTTAATTATGTGGGAGCCAAGTTAATTTAATTGACCATATTGTTCTGTTCATACCTTGTAGGACCAGGACCGTCCGCTTGTCGAAGTTTGGTGAATCAACCTGTTATTGTTAGGGCTGGTTTTGGTTCTGTTATATCAAATGGTTTATGTGTATTGAATTATAATGGTGTATATATTTTGGATTGTAATGGTGTATATATTTTGGATTATAATGTTATATAATGCCTATGTTTACATAAAGGCTTGTTTGTTGAAATAAAGGCTCGTTGAAATATAAGATTTGAATTACAGGTTTACGAGATTAATTCCAAAAATATGTTTTCTAAAAAAGAAAGAATCGGCAGCGCTTTCTGTAAGAGAAAATAAGTCAAATATTTAAAAAAAAAATCGTTGACATTAGACAACGCTTATATCAAAAAGCTTCCTAAAGGGAGCCAAAGAAAACGCTTTATAAAAGCGCTGCCTAAGAAGGACTTTAGACAACGCTTTATAAGAAAGCGCTGCCTAAAACAGAAAATAATGGAATTTTTAAAAGGCCTTAGGCAGCGCTTTTAAGAAAGTGTTGTCTAAGGGGTTCAATAGACAATGCTTTTGATTAAAAAAACGTTGCCTCAAGTCAACGTTAGGCAACGCTTTTGACTAAAAAAGTGTAGAATAAAGGCAACACTTATGGAAAAAAAGCGTTGCCTAAAGGCGACGCTAGGCAGTGCTTTTACATTGAAAGAAAGCACTGCCTAAACCTATAACAACGCAGGCTTAGGCAACACTTTAAAGCGCTACCTAAATAAAAAAAATGTTGTCTAAAGGCTTGTTTGGCGTAGTGAGCACAACTGGATATTTCTTTCAAGTATTTGGTGCCCCAATTTCATGGTGCTCAAAAAAGAAACCAATGGTGACATTATCATCGTGTGAATCTTAATATATATATCAAGATCTTATGTTTCATGCCAAGCAATTTCGATCAGATCTGTACTTAAAGAAATGCAGGTCGAAGTGAAGAAACCTCTAGCGTTGCAAATAGACATCAAGTTAGCCATAAACTTGGCGAAGAATTTAGTTCTACATGGAAGAAGTAAACATATCGAAGCTATGTTTCAGTTCTTGAGGGAAAAACTAAATCGAGGTGAACTTGAAATTAGGTATTACTCAAGTGAAGCACAGTTGACCGACATTTTCACCAAAGGATTGAAGATCGATAGATTCCTGAATTTGAGAAAGAAATTAGGCATAGTTCAGATCGACTATGATTAGCATAGGCATGACAACTTGGATTATGGGGGTATGTTGAAATATTAGATTTGATTAGATTTAATATTTAAATATAATCCAACTTGTGTATACTTAAGCCCTATTAGGGTTGTATATAAATAGTCATAATGTGTATCCTTATTTTATACAATACAATTCTAGTGAATAATAAAATCTTTATTTCCTTATTATTCTCTCTTTCTCCCCTCGTTAATACGAAGCTAATGAGATTAGGTATATTTATATTCATATATAGTATATAATAAGGTAATAAAATTAATACAAGTATACACCTTGACTCTAATTAATACATATTGATTTTAATTGTTTTTTAGCCCTCCATTAGTTTAGATATTCATATCCAAAAATCTTCTAAAGACGAAATATTGAATTATTTCAGATATGCATATTTGAAAAATTTACTAAAAATAAAATATTAAATGCATTATAAAATTATGGTATATACTAATGTTAATGTTACGATGTTAAGAACATGATCGCATAACAAGATACTTATAACAAGTTTATGACATATGTTCCAACATTTGTTACGACATGTCAATCAATCAAGAACACGCTGAACTATAAATTTGTAGAATGATAATAACACAAAGATATATTTATCCAGTTTGGTGTATAACAACACCTACTTTGGGGGCTACCAAACTAGAAAGAAGATTCCATTATCAATAGTATTATTTATGTAAACAAACTCCATTTTACCTAATCACTACTCAATGCAATCTTGATCTTAGAACCCCATCTAAGATAAGAGAAACTCATCTCACTCCCTAAATCACTCTATGAAATCTAACAATCACAACCTCTGGTGATTGCACCAAACTACTTGAAAGACACCCCTTTCAATATAAAGTTCGGCCAAAACTCTTGACTAACAAACATACTTGGATCTTTTTCAAGGCTTCATCCAAGAACAATATACAATTCATTACCTAAAGACTTCTGAATCTGTCTATAAATTATGTCTACCACAATGTATCAAATCGATACAAAAGGTGACTTATAACACAAGAAAGTACACGACTCTCTAAAGACTAAACCCTTAATTTCTTTTCTACCGAAGTGTTATATTAGGATTAGTTAAAAAAAACTAGGTCTAAGTCTTCCTTTTATAATCTTCAACCGTCCATGAACCTTGAATATTTTGTTAAAATATTCTTTGATCCACTGCTAAAACGCTTTTATTAAATTTTAAAACACATTTACTAAAATTCTGTTGTAGTAGTCCAAGATGTCGAGTCTTCGTGATAAAATATCTTATTTAATATAGCATCTTTTTTTATCAAAATGAGTCAAATCTTTAAAATTTTCACATTCAAATATATACGTATCCGTGGAAAAGTTTACTACACATTTATAAAAAGTATTAAGAAATTCCCATAATTAATCATCCTTGCGGATTTCAAAAGGTTTTAATCTTTAGGTGCACTTTTTGGCATAACAATCACCCTTGTTTTCTCTATTACGTTGCGTCCACGAAATCTCAAAGGTTTTTATCTTTTTTTAATGGTTGCCAACTTTATAATAGATAGATGATTGACATTTATTGTTCTCAGCTCAATTCATGTTTATCTCGTCTTTATAGTTGTTTCTTCACATGCAAACCAAACATGTCACCCTTTCAATCCCACACACTACTATTTCATATCTATCATAAAAGGAAAATATCTCTTTTAAGGATATACATATAAAAATCACTGATAAATATATAAAAATATTAATGAAAATGTATGAATAATTTATTGTTGATTAATTGATGAATTAGGTATTAACCCACTTGTAAAAATTTGTATTTGAAATGACAAGATTCAAATTCTCTAGAAAATGGAATTGGACCGACCTATAAAATAGAGAATACGTGACTAAATTCTAAGTAATATTATGATTATTTTTCTGCTAACTTTTTTTACCACTTGTTCTTTGTTTTAATATATGCCAAGTGAGGTTGCGAAAATATCCCAAAACCACCGTAATGAATCATTGCAAAACTGAATATTTGGCATGAGTCAATTTCATTATTGTTCACCATGTACTGCATATAGAAAAATCTTGCTCGTGGTTTTCGATTGAACTCTTTATATAGTTTTAATGGGTCCCAAAAGTGGTATATATCTTTATCAAAACACTATTAAATCACCCTTATGTGCTATGAATCTTTGTATAGATGAATAAATGTCCATGGTTTTTAACATATAAGTAGTACGTGGCATGATCACCACTAATTGTCGACCAATTCAATTCAAAAAGGTAGTGAATAAAAAGTTTAGACCCACAGATTGTGTCAACTGCAATTTTGTCACCTTCACTACTAATAGGAAATTAAAAAAAGTTATATATGCCTGATAATAAAAGAATTGATTTGCTTGACAGGATTTTTTATTCTTCTTCTAAAGCTTAATTAATGGAAGAATTAAATTAAGCTTAATAGAAGAATTAAATGATGTTTAAATGAACAAAAGAAATTAGATTCCTATACTACACGGCACTGATGCCTAATCGATAAATGACAAGAGATTGCACTAAATAGAGTTGACTTGACATTATAAACAAATACTTGTTTATTAAATGAAAGATGGAATGAAAATAAGTAGTACTAGCTGTCGGACATGTCACTAGAACATTTTGATTGAGATGTTCTACTTAAGGGTGTCTATTATTAAAATGAGGTACTATTAGTAATATTTTCTAAAGTTGTAATTTCTGTTTTATTGGATTTATTAGTCCATAGCTCAACTATTATTCAAACCCTAATTATATATTGTATGTCCTAGTAAGTTTGTGGTTAATGAATAATCTGAAAAATTAGTTTTTATGTTTTAATTTAGGGTTAGTAGCGTTCTACTCCTCTATCATATGAGTGTGTTTTGATTTTCTCTCCCTTAAAATAAAATTTAGTCGTCATATCTTAACAAATAAAGATTTTAATAAAGATTTCAACTCCAAAGACTCTGATGCATTTTTTTAGCAAAGATTCTATTATTTTGCCTATGTGGCAATCTATATGGCTTTTTTTTTTAGTTTTGAATTATTTTGTAAATTCAAGTGGCATTTTTATTAATTCTCATTTATTTAATTTTTTTAAAATTATTTTTTTTACTTTTTTATAATAAAATTTTTACGTTTTATTAAATTATTTTTATTATTTATTACTTTTTTTTTTTACATTTTTTTTATTTTTTTTACGCTGAATTATTTTTATTTTTTAATGAATTTTTGTAATTATTTTATTTTATGAAATTATTTTTATTTAATTAATATTTCTTAAAATTATTTATATAAGAATAGTTAAACTAATATTAAATTTGAATTAAAATTATTATAAATAAATAAATACAAACGTGTGAGATCCAGTTTAAATTATTTATAAGCAATTACCATTGAAATTAAAATAAATTAAATAAAAAGTTAAACCTTAGATGGTGATTCGGTTCCACAAAATAATTCAACCGACCCCAATTTAATTTTTTATAACTCACCTCTCATTAAATATGAGTAGTGATTAAGTGCATAAATTATAATACATTTACTAAAATATATTTTCTTTTATATTTGTTTACATAAAAAACAAACCATGGAAAAAAATATAAAGAATAGATGAAGACAAATAAAAGATTAAAAAATAACATTTTTAATATTTATTGTCTAATTTCAAAGTGTTAACTAAATATAATTTATAATTTATCCATAAAATTTTTGAAATGTTACAAAATTTAATACAATTACTTTTAAATATAGTTATTCTTATATAAATAATTCTAAGAAATATTAATTAAATAAAAATAATTTCATAAAATAAAATAATTACAAAAATTCATTAAAAAAATAAAATAATTCAGCGTAAAAAATTAAATAAATTAAAAAAAATGTAAAAAAAACTTAAGTAATAAATAATAAAAGTAATTTAATAAAACGTAAAAAAATTATTATAAAAAAGTAAAAAAAATTAATGTTTAAAAAAATTAAATAAATGAGAATTAATAAAAATGTCACTTGATTTTAAAAAATAATTCAAAAATAAAAAGAAAAGCCATGTGGATTGTCACATAGGCAAAATAATAGAATCTTTTCTTAAAAAATGCATCAGGGTCTAGGGGGGAAATCAAAACACGCTCATATGATAGTTTAGCGTAATTTAATATCGATGGTTTCATCTTGAACTCATGGCCCTTCTTAAACCTATCCAACCTTCTTTTCAAGAAATTGTGGAACAAGTTGTCCAAATTGCTCACATACATTTAGATAATGCTATGAATCAAGCTCAACAACAAATGGATGAAAGGTTTGATAAAGTTAATGTAGATCTAGCAAAAATCAACAACATCTTGGTTAGATCCACACCAGAATGGATAATGAAACAAATGTTAGATTCCAAATTTGATTCCATCATGTCTACCCTCAACAAGCTGATCCTTCAAAAGGAACAACATCGTACTGCTACTGTTTACTCAACAACTAGTACTTCAGGTATTGCTCACCCTATTTCTTCTATATTCATGGTGACAAGCTCTATTTCAAATGTTATTTCCCCTTCCCACACATCCATCAGAAACAAAACATTTTTCTCACACATCTACCCACACTACTGCTACTACAACCATGCGTCAAACTCCTACACAAATTCCACCTCTTTTTTCATCATACCCACATTTTCCACCGCCTTAACATCCATACAACCCTATAGTTCTCCTTTTTCCCAACAAATCTCTTATTCTCAACTATCTCAAATCCCCCTTTTACCCCTTTTCGAACCCCTAAATTTGAACTTTCTATGTTTGATGGGACTGACCCACTTGAATGGTTGTTTCAAGATGACAAATTTTTATAATTTGCCACCAGAAAATCGATTATCTTTAATATCATTCTACATGAAAGGTGGTGCTTTATGTTGGTTTAAATGGATGCATCACAATTAATTATTAACTGATTGGTTCTCGTTTACAAACGCCTTGGAATTACATTTTGGTCCCTCCACATACGACAACCATCAAGCTGAGTTGTTCAAATTAAAACAAGACGAGTCAGTTGCGGATTACCAATCTAAGTTTGCGAAATTAGGCAATCAGATTATTGGTTTACCTCAAGAGACAATATTGAACTGTTTTATTTCTAGTCTGGCTCAAGAAATCTGCAATGAGATGGCTATTCACCGACCTGCCACGATTTCACAATTCATTGGTCTTGCAAAACTTATTGAATCTAAACTCAAAGACACTAAACCCAAATTATATAAGCCCTTCCACAACTAGTACACTAAAACTAGCCTCAATTTTTCCAGCTGCCAAGTTTTCAAACCACTACTACACTTACTTCGTAAATACCCCTCCCTTAAAAAATCCAAACCACCCCCAGCCATTTAAACTTCCCATCAAACCAAACCACAATCTCAATTGCAAGAAAGACGAGCCCAAGGAATATGGTTTAATTGTGATGAAAAGTTTATCACCGGACACAAATGCTCCACAAAGAGATTTTTACTTATTTTGGCTGAAGAAGAAACTAGAGATGATGAACATTTTGTAGGTGACAACATAGGTCATGGTGTGGAAAATGACATTGTTGACACTTATTTTCAACTATCTACACAAATTACTCAATTTTATTTTATAGTGGGAAATGACTCCTACTTGAATTGCGAAGGGGTTTGCAATAATTTTCAAATTGTACTATAAAACAAACTCTTCTACCTTCCATTTTACTTGTTTCCCATAGAAGGTGTTGATATTGTCATCGGCATGGCTTGGTTACGAACTCTTGGTCCAATTCAAGCCCACTTGTCCATCTATTCCATTACTTTTCACCATAAAAAGAAATCCATCACTTTACAAGCCGACTCTATAGCTCATCATTATCATACTTCCTTCCACCAACTAAAACACCTCCTCCATACAAATTATATGGCCTCCCTACACCTCGTGCTTTTTCAACCAACCGATCATTCAAATACCCATTCCACAACCCCTGATTTAGTATTGGAATCATTATCAGCTAATATTCCCTTAGAAATTTTTATTTTACTTTCAAAGTATCCCATCATTTTTCACCTTCCAAATGGACTTCCACCTAGCCGTCCCCATGACCATCATATTCCTCTTTTACCTAATACATTGCCTATCAATGTCAACCCTTATCATTATCCCCACTCCTCAAAAAAAGGCATGACAAATATTATACAAGACATGCTAAAAGAAGGACTCATCATTCCTAGTCACAACCATTTTTCCTCACCCGTTTTACTAGTTAAAAAGAAAGATGGCACATGGCGTTTTTGTGTTGATTATCACGCTCTCCATGCAGTTACCATCAAAGACGATTCCTCATCCCAACCATTGATAAACTCTTAGATGAACTGGGTTCTACCGACTTTTTTACCAAGTTAGACTTACACTCTAGCTACCACCAGATTCGCGTTACATCGGAAGCCACTCATAATAGGACTTTTTGGACTTTCGACGAGAATTATCAATTTCTTGTAATGCCCTTCGGGCTAACAAATACCCCCTTCTACTTTTCAATTTTCTATGAATGATTTACTTAAACCTTATTTGCGAAAGTTTGTTTTAGTGTTCTTTGACGATATAATAATCTAAAGTGTCATTCTTAGGGACCATTTGACTCATTTGCAGGTTGTTTTTGAATTACTAAAGTCTCATGCTTTTGTTGTCAAATTACCCAAATGTGTTTTTGCAGTTAATTAGGTTCCTTAGTTAGGCCATGTAATTTTAGTGGGTGGTGTTGCACCCGATCCAGAAAAGGTTAAGGCCATTTTGGATTGGCCTCAACCACATTTTTCTCACGGTTGTTCATGGTTTTTTTGGGCCTTACTGGATTTTATCATTTTTCGTGCAAAATTATGTCATTCTTGGTGCTCCTCTCACTGATTAGTTGTGTTCCACTAATTTTGCTTGGAGTACAGAGGCGATCGTAGCCTTTACAAAATTACAAAAGAAAATGACCGACATGTCGGTCCTGCATGCAATCAACTTCTGTTTATGTGCGTGAGATGTTTGTTGTCACAAAAGCAATTAAGATGTGGCGTCAATACCTCATAAGACAACAGTTTCACATTTATACAGTTCAAAAGAGTTTACGAAATTTGTTGCTTCAGAAGATACAAACACTAAAACAACATAACCGGGCATCTAAACTTCAAGGATTCAACTTTGTGATATTCTACAGACTTGGAAAATCAAATCTTGTGGTTGATGCTTTAAGTAGAAAATTCCATTTAGAAGACTCTGCGTTATTGGCTCTCTCTTCTCCAATTCCGAGTCTTTTGAACACTCTTAGTGAGTTTTATACAAATGACATAACAAGCAAAACATTAGTGCAACAAACAATGGCTAATAGTGGGAACACGCTTTACAAATTCTCCAAAGGTCTCTTGTATTACCAAGATCGTATATTTGTACCTGATATTCAAGGCCTCATGAATAGTATTTTGTGTGAATACCATCATACTCCCACAACGGGTCACTCAGGTGTTATGGCAACATTTGCTCGTTTGTTTGCCTCCTTTTCCTGGCCAGGTCTCTACAGCGACGTAGAAAAGAAAGGATTATTACAACCTCTCCCCATCCAAAATCAAGTATGGGAAGAGTTTACGATGTATTTCATCACACACTTACCAAGTTCTTTAGGTCACACAGTCATATGGGTTATTTGTGATCGCCTCACAAAGTTTGTTCACTTCATTGTGTTTCCTACCAGATTCACAGCCAAAGACCTCGCTTCCTATTTTTTAAGTGGAAATAACTTGTCTGCACGGAATCCCCAAATCAATTGTCTTTGATTGTGACCCTCTATTTCTCAGTAATTTTTGGAAGCAGATCTTCAAAGTTCAGGGCATTACATTAAAATACAACACAACTTATCATCCAACGACCAACAGTCAAACAAAGTTTGTAAACATATCTATATAGATTTACCTCAGGTGCTTTGCAAGCGACCACACTTGCCATTGGTATAAATACTTACAGATTGTTGAGTTATGGTACAACTCGTCGTTTCACACCATGATTCAGATGATGCCTTTTTGCACTTTCTACGGAAGAGATCATCTATTCGTTCCTACATATTTGAGTGAAAGATAAGAGCCAAAATGTCCCTATTTTGTGTATATAATTGGTGGCACTTATCAGTTCTTGTGTTAATATTCTGTGCATAATTCCCTCCTTTTATGTAAATATGTACTTTGTATATAATTGAGTTTCGATTCATTTATGTACCGTTTAATAGTTTTAATGTCTTTGTATAGATATTGTTGCACATTTGGATCATCAAGTAATAAGGTGTCGAATGGACAGCTCCGGATGCACACTTTCATAATAAATGATCATTTTTAAGTTTTACCCATAAGAGCACGCTTAGCGCGACCTGCCTGCTAAGCACGAGTTTGTTCAACGCCTTTTGTAGCGTATTGTGTGCATTTTTGAAATTTGGGATAACCATTGTATTTGAGCCCGCTAAGCGCAAATAGCTCGCTATGCACAGTTTTAGGCGGTTTAACGTGTTATTTTAGTAAGTCGCGCTTAGCGTGCCATGCCCACTTAGTGCGGTCTGCTGAGTACTCTTTTGTATAAATAAAACAAAAACAGATTGTTTAGATTTTAATCATCCTTTTCCCCTTTGGAGAGGCTCTGTTCCAATTCTTTTTAGTTTATGGGTTTACCTAAAATCATTGGGTGATGCATCTTGTCGATTGGCTATAGATTATCTCGGATCATGTTGACACCGTGAGAAGTTTTTTATTCATCTCCTTCTTCCTTATGTATAATTCCAATAGTGGGTTTTGTATGTATATCTTTACTCTTATTGTATGTACATTTGTTGATCATGTGATTGTATATATGCTTGATTTACAAATATTTCTTGATGTTGTTTCTTGACCTTTTTACATTTATGTTTAGGGTTTGCATTGTTCTAGAGATATACTTCATGAATCTTGGTTAAGGAATGATATATATTAGTTTCTTGACTCTAGAGATAGGTTAAGATCTAGTAATCATTGTGGGTGTCGATTTTAAAATGCATCCAGATTGCTTGAGTTGTGCGCAAAATTGCCTCCGAGAGCAATAGAGTGATATCTCACTTAGCGTTCGAGATAGCCTTTGTGTGAGCGAAACTTAATGATTTAAATGTGTAGCGGAGTTTGAGTGCAATTGATCTGCAAGTTTAAGTATTTGTTGGGTAAAGTGAAATATAAATGATTGTTTATCGCTTTCTTTATTGCTTTATTTACTTTCCCCTCATTTTACCTCTCAAACCCTTTTCAAAACTTATAGAGTCGAGACCGTCAAACTGTAGTTTTTCCCTCTGACTAATTCATATGGAGACAATACGATATAACCTATATCACCCTATAAAAGTACTTAATTTTTCTTGCCACTTTACTGCGTTAGTAAAATAGCGTTGTTGCCGAGGATTGATGTTTATATTAACTTCATCGCGATACTTTTGCTTTCTAAGTTTCATAAATATGTCTATATTGTATATTTGTATATTTTCTCTATACATGTCTATATTGTACATTTACTTGATTTGTACATTTGTATATAGTATACTTTTTTTGTTTCACATTTTCCAAAAGTGTGGTTAGGTATATAGTTCATGTTTGAGCTTGAAGAGATTTAAGCAAAGGCAGGAGCAAAAGCATTTGGCTCATCCAAAGCAATGTGAAATGGTTGTAAATAACAGGCGTCGAGTTTATGACGTAAAACAAGCATGTTTTTATTATTTTCATTATAGCATTTTAAGTAGTGTGTTGATTGTTGTTTAAACAAGTTGAAATCAGACTAGTTCTTAAAACTCTCAACTCTTCACTCTACAATTTGTTTATTCATTTGCATATGGTTTTGTAGTATGTAAATAGTATTAGTTTGGTTGTGTTAATTGTGTTTTCCAAAAGCTTGTTTTTATTAGCTTATGGAAATTTGTAGGTGTAAACTTTGTGCAGTTGTTAATTGAGATTCTGTAGTTGATTGTGGAGGTTGCATAAAAAACTGTTTTTGTGTTGTCATGTTTTTTCTGCTACGGGTGTAGCGCGCTTAGCGCGTGTTTTTCCGCTTAGTGCAGTTTGTTGAGATGTGTCAGTGAACTCTTTTTATTTCACTTGGACGTCCTTGTTCCCACTTTCACCAAGGTTTTATTGTATTATACAAAATTAGTATTATTTTTCTAATTCTTTTGTTGGTTGTTTGTTGTCCGATTTTGGTTCAATAACCTGATGGCGCATTTGGTGATTTTCCAAGTTTGATCGTTTCAACTTGCAGATGTATGGTAATGATAAGTTTTCAAAATTGGTACACGTTAGATACTCATATACCGATTTCTATAGCATAACATGTTTAAGAAACTTTTCATTTGTACAATTACTATATCATTCATTCTTTTTGCATTACTTGCTTTTGATTGAATCACTTTGGTTCCTTTTTTGGCCTCAAATGTGAGGAAGTTTTCCATTGTTCATATATGTTGGAGACTGATAATTCTGATAATTCTTGTTTTAGTTGGACTTTATTATGCTTAATCTTTTATTTTGTGTTGCTTGTATGAATGCATGAAAAGGATCAAGGTATTATGTTTTATTTAGAGCACAACTACCAGACCAAATAGTCAATTCACCTTGCCATATGAGCGTGTTTAACTATTCTTATATAAATAATTCTAAGAAATATTAATTAAATAAAAATAATTTCATAAAATAAAATAATTACAAAAATTCATTAAAAAACAAAAATAATTCAGCGTAAAAAATTAAAAAAACGTAAAAAAAATTAAGTAATAAATAATAAAAGTAATTTAATAAAACGTAAAAAAATTATTATAAAAAAGTAAAAAAAAAATGATGTTTCAAAAAATTAAATAAATGAGAATTAATAAAATGCCACTTGGATTTAAAAAATAATTCAAAAATAAAAAGAAAAGCCATGTGGATTGCCACATAGGCAAAATAATAGAATCTTTTCTAAAAAAAATGCATCGGAGTCTTTGGAGCTGGAATCTTTATTTGTTAAGGTCTGACGACTAAATTTTTTTTTAAGGGGGAGAAAATCAAAACACGCTCATATGACAGGGGGTAGAAGGCTATTAACCCTTATTATTACTAGTGGGATTATAAAAGAAGAGAAAGAGGGTCATTAGAGGAAAAGAGAAAGAGGAGTAGGGTTTTGGAGAAGGAGGCAAAAGTAAAGAAAGTGATAAAGCCAAGTTTTCGGAAATTCGATCAAGGTTTAGAGCTGCCATCAAAGAGGTAAGGGTGAAGTTCTAACTCTATAACGGGATATATGATGGATGATATGTGGGATGGGGTTTATAGATTTTCCCTTGTGTTGATGTTTTGATTGTTGTGATTTAATTCCAAATTGTTGCTTGATAATCCATGAAATTGGTTGCGTAAATTAGTATATGTTGCTTGGGTTTAATCCCCTTTGTTGGTATTACACTGTGTTGATTCGTTTTGGTCTACCATGGAATTGAATGCAAAAACTTGGTGATAATGGTGTTGGAGAGATGTTGGAAGCGTAGAAAAAACCCTTGTTGTTCCGTTTAGTTCGCGGCACCAACGGGTTGACGCGGCGCGAACTAAGTCCCAGCTAAAGTCGCGGCGCGAACTAAGTCCTAGCTAAAGTCGCGGCGCGAATGTGGGTTCGCGGCGCGTACTGTGTAGTTTTGGACACATTTTCTAGTTTGTGAGTTCTGCCCAATTTAAGTACTTGAACTAGAGAACTTTGAGTAGGCTTTCATGAGTAAAATAATGCTAGTAATTAATAAGGAATGATATCGAAATCAATTGGAAATAGTTCCGATTAATTATGTTGGTAGTTGTAAGCGATATAGCCAATTTACTGGAATTTGAAGGAATTGAAGTAGTGTGCCATTATAATCAACTAAGATGAGTGATTGAAATTGGTAGAAAGTTTATTAATAAAGTGACAATATGGTTGTGTGATGTTCTATTAAATTAAGTTGGTTTAGTTGGATTATGTAGATTATATGAATAATGACAAGAGTAAAATGGTGAAAGATAACGGACGGTGTTTTGGTTAGCCGAGGTATTGTGATAGCGTTGAAATAGTAGAAGTCGGTTAGTTGCAATGTTGTGGACTAGTAGTATACTTAATGAATATAATCAATATACTAATTCGATAGTGAATGAACAGTAGTGGAATGGTTGTTGATAGCAGTGCAGAATCAAAATACTAGCAATCCTAACCGATAAGCAGTTAACTAGAATTAGATAAAAATAATCTGAATGATTGTAAGTTGAATTGTAGAATAAGTTACTTAGAGATTAATGTAGTAACTAGTAGTGGGTTATTAAGTGGATGAAAGTAGTATATGTTGATATTAAGTTGTAGGCTTTTTAGTCAGTGATGATTTGTTGTTAATTACGTTGATATGTTGATTACGTTGTAGGCCTAAGGCCAGTGTTGAATTGGGATTACGTTGATATGTGGATTACGTTGTAGGCTTTTAGCCAATGTTGAATTGTACTAATTTGTAGGATTTTAGCCAATGTTAAGTTGTACTAAGTTGTAGGCCTATGGCCAATGTTGAATTGCGGTTGACTAGTTATTATGTTGTCATTGTTGTGTGTTGTTGTTGTTGCGTTGTCGTGATTTTGTTGTTGAAGTTGAGGTCGCATGGCATACATTGCATTATTAAGTTGATCTGGGTTGGCACCATGTTGGCCTGGATTGACAATTTTTATGTTGGAGCGAATGCTCGTCACGTTGGCCTGGATTGGCAAAACACGTTGGTCGTTAGGGGCAGAATAATTACGTTTAAGGCTTATTCCTTGTGCCTTGGTAAACTGGCAAATGATTACATTGAGAGTTTTACTCCAATGGTACCACATGCATGTGCAGAATTGAGTCGCATTTGAAGTCGCATAATTATAATTGTTATGTTGATGTGTCGATTGATTTAAGTTGTTATTGTTATTCACAAGTTGTGAAATAGTTGTTATGTTGTGTTGGAAATGTTGTTGTGATACAATTGTTATAATTGTTGTCGTTGCTAATTGTTAGTATATATGTTGTTGTAATCGTTGTTGGTATTGTCGATATAACTGTTGTTTGGATTATGTGAAGCGGTGAATTATATGATCTACATTCTAATATATTATTTATCATGAATTCAATTATATTGGTAGATATCTCACCCTTTCATTTGTTTCGCCGTTGCCTTTATACTGGTAACGTGTAGGTATTCGAGAATGAAGAATTTAGTTGTTGTTAGTCCAAGTCGGTTTAGTTGCTCTGATATGTAGCACTCGAGGGGATGTTTAGTTCATGTCATTTACGTTATTGACTCTTGTTGTTCTTATTGTGTTGTTAAAAAACTAAGTCATGTTGTTGAACAAAACTTGTTAGTTACTTTGAAGTTGAACATGTCGTTGTAAATGATATATGAAGTTAAGTTAATGATTCTGCTGCATATTAAATAAAATGTTGTTTTGTTTTAAAAGTTGAAGCAAGTGTTATGTGGTCCCCTGATAATAAAGGTGTTATGTATCTGATATGTTTGTGTTGTTAAAGTTGAAATGTGGCATCCCATGTGTTGTATGAAAAATTTAAAAATACTCTGATTTTCTTTATATTTTCTAGGTAGAATTTGGGGTGTTACACGACCCGCCAACCCGCCAACTCATTAGTAAACGGGGCGGGCTTCTCTTTTGAGCTCAGACGCCTAAGTTGGCCCGCTCCACCCCACTTTTGGACGGGCTTAAATGGGGTGGGCCTAAACGGGACGGACTGCCCGCTTTGCCACCCCTATTTGTAACCCATTTTGAGCCTTTTTGTCAACGTTTATGTTGTTTTTGAACTTAATATTTGTCTATGAGTGTTTAGTTTTCCTTTTTGAATGGATACTGATTCTTTGTATTCTTGACCCCTCAACTATGATTTTTTGTTGAATTTTTACATCGTCTTAGAAAGTAGGGAGTATTCATTATGATATTGGTTGAATTTAAGTTGGTAAGAGAATTGTTTGCTCACTTATGTTGTTGGTTGCTATGAGGTTGTGAAAAAGAAAGGAAAAAAAAGTAAAAAAGAAAAGAAAAGAAAAAGAAAGAAAAAAGAGAAATAGCTTTGAAAAAGAAGAAAAAAAAGTATGAAATAACGTTGGTTTAATAAGTATTATGTTTGGTTTGTAAAATTTTGGATTATGAAGAAGTTTGTGTGAAATTTTGTGTTTAAACTTTTGTGAGATGATCACTCCCTTAGGTTTAGGAAAGTTTTGTTTTAATTAGCTTTAGGATTTATCCTTTGTTTGTTAACCAAGTATATTACAACCTTGAAAAGCCCTTGTGATTCTTGTCTTTATATTTTCAATGTGAATTTTTGGATGAATGCATAATTTAGTCTTTCGTTTGCAAGATTGTTGGATGAGTGTCAAATCCTCACTTTTGCGTGTTTTCCATCTACCGATGAATTTTTGTTAGGTGCGTTTCAAGTTAGGGAGAGTTTGATAAGTGTCAAAATATCGTTATTTTGTGTATATAATTTGTGGAACTTATCGGTCTTGTGTTAATATGTATACTTTGTATATAATTGAATTTTTGATTTCATTTATGAATCGTTTAATTGTTTTAATGTTTTTTTGTAGATATTGTTGCACATTTAGAGCATTGAGGAATAATGTGTCGAAAGCACAACTCCAGATGCACGTTTTCGGAATTAAAGATCATTTTTTAGAAGATCATTAATCTTTGTGAGATTTTGAGCCTAATAATAGATAACATAAACAAATTTATCTATTTATTTCTTGTGTGGTTTCACTCATGTCTACTAGTCTTTAGAACTTGATCTGACTAATCTATTTGAAACTACTGATTACTTGGGCACACTGATATGATAAAGGAAAATTGTTTTTGTTTCCTTTTAGCAAGTTAGCCAAAAAGACAACCTTGAATAATATCATCCCTTGTTTGAAAACCCCTTGAGCCTATTTATCACATTCTTTTGTTTAAAATTCATTACAGGTCGATAAGTGAAAAACAATGTCATCACTTTTCAAAAGGTTGAAAGAGTCTTGTTTGGAATTGTGTGAGGTTGAATAATTATAAGAATCAATGATAAGTTGGAAATTGGAACAGTAGATTAACTTGTTCATCATATATGCTTTCAATTTGTTTATTCTCCGATTTAAGTCTAAATATTAAAACACACATGTTTCAATTGATCGGTTAAAATTGTCAAGAGTCCTTGCAATACGACTCGAGTATCACTGCTGTTATACTACATTTTTGTAACTACTTTTGACCCGTGTGCGATAGCAAATTAAATTGGTGTTGTTGTCATGTACTCTATGATGATTTTAGCCAATTTTAGAATCCTAGTTTGGAGTTTTGTTAGAGTTTTTTTTCTTGTTGATTTTAGCCTATCAGGTAAATTTGGAAGTTGCTGTTTCGATTTGCTCCGAATGTTTTCTTGAAAATCACGGAAAAAAACTGACAAACAGTACTCCTTTAGAATATTGTTCTAAATGATTGGGAACGTCATAATCACAAATTCCTCATTTTTCTATTTTTTATGATTTTTTTCTATTTACATAGTTTCAGAAATTTCAAAAAAAATGTGAAATTTTTATTTAATTAAATTAATTTCATGTTTTTGTATTTTATTTTACTTTTGTAATTATCTTTTGTGTCTATCAATAGTTTCTGCTTAATAGAGACATTGTTGGTATTTTCGTGTTTGTTATTGCATTGTTGATTCTTGTTCTCTCATAATTTGTTTGATTCTAATTTTGAGTTTCATTATCATAACATGGCTGAACAAAGAGCTTTAAGAGAACTTGATACACCTGATTCACTTTTTGTTGATTTCTTTCTTTTTTCTGATTTTGATGACACTTATACGTGTGATGTTTGTACTATATCACTTATGTTCAGTTTGTGATGGAATTGAAGTTGTCTTACAGGTTGATATTTCTTATGAGAATTCTACTGATAAAGTTGATGTTGCATATTTAAATGAACAAAAAGTGTTACATGTATTAAAGAAACATAAGAAGGCAACTGGATGGATCTTGACTGACATTCCTAGTATTAGTTCTCCCATGTTTATGCATAGGATCGTTCTTGAAAAATGAAGCAAAACTAGTGAGACGGCCCCAAATGATGCTTAACCTCTTAATTTTTGATATTGTGAAAAATGAGATCTATATTGTACTAGAGGACAAAGAGAGGGCCATTTTCATTTGCCCATTCAACACTTTTACCTATAAAGAGATTAAAATGAAGATACCGATAAAAATTGTAAAGTCAATGGACAACACATTAAGCTATTCCATAAGAGCCTCACATTGAAAGAGGAAGTTGTTGAAGAGCTCTCATTGGAAAATGCTACTTACTCAGTCATCTATCCGCCTTGACTGCTCGAGTGTGTTCTTTCCTTTCTCTTGCTATTATTTTGTGTTTATGTTATTTCATTGAGGACAACATGTGTCTTAAGTGCGGGGGAGAGAATCATTTACTTGTTTTCTTGTTTTCCATTTACTTAGATGTTTTCTTATTTAAAAATAATTTTAAAATCCATGTTTTTCTTTGGTTTTTGGGTTATAATTGTGAGTAATTTCTCTGTTCTCTAGACAAGAGACTTGTGGTGTAATGTGACTAATGTATTGTGCATTTTTAGTATAATAAGTAGGACTAAACTTTGAATTTTGCATCATTTGTGGTAGATCATTAATCTTTGTGAGATTTTGAGCCTAATAATGGATAACATAAAAAAAATCATCTATTTCTTTCTTGTGTGATTTAACTCATGTCTACTATGTTAGGGGCAATACCGAGAAGAGAGCACTTACTTGGGACACACCTTTGTGAGAGATACACCACATATCCACCTAAAACATTAAGGTTTAGGTGGATATGTGATGTGTCTCTCACAAAGGTGTGTCCCTAGTAAATGTTCCCTCATCGAAATTGCCCCATAAGATACTGGTCTCTAGAACTTGATCTGACATTATTTGAAACTACTGATTATTTGTGCACACTCATATGATAAAGGCAATTTATTTATTTATTTTGTTTATTTTCAGTCATTTAGCCAAAAAGACAACCCTGAATAATATCATCTCTTGGTTGAAATACATTATAAGTCGATAAGTGAAAAACAATGTCATCACTATTCAAAGCGTTGAAAGAGTCTTGTTTGGAGTTGTGTGAGGTTGAATAATTATAGTTGAGATATTTGATTCAGAAAGTTGACAGATTTTTTTTTGGAAAAAAGAGGGAGAAAAATTAAAAAGAAAAAATGAAAAAAAAATGTCAATACTTATTCCTTCTGAAAAGAATAAAAAGAATAAAAAGAGAAAAGAAAAGAGAAATAGCTGCAATGTTGTTATCTGAAAGTGAATGAAGTCTTATGTAGTACAACTCCAACAGTTTCTTTAAACTTTCTTTTGACCCTTTGAATCGTAACCTAATACTCCTTAGAATTTATCTCACTCTGACCTTGGCCAAGTTACAACCCAAATAAAAGTCCTTTTTATCTTTGTGTGCACGTATTTCAATTGTGAATGTTAGAGTCTTTTCAATTTTATGGTAGTAATAACTTTCTTGATTTTCTTTGAGTATAAACAATCAACCTAAACATTTGAGAGTTGAGTGAATTTTATCTTGTAAGGATCTTACTACTTATGATGTACTCCTTGCGAAACAATTTCTCTTATCTGCTTTGACTATCACAAAAAATATACTTATTGACACACTAGTCTTGAAGCTTAGAATTAGAAATTTTGCTTGCACTTTGTGTCCTGAGAACCTTTGAAATTGCATGTTTTATTTTTTTCTTGTTTTTCTGTTTTGAATTTTGACTTAATAATTTTGCTCAGAGTGCAAACATTCAAGTGTGTGGAAATTTGGTCATTGAATTTTAATGTAGTTCTTCTACTATTATACTTAGACAATTTTATAGTTTATTTTAGTATTTTTACTATTTTAGTGTGTTAAGTTTATTTCATCCTTTAATTTAATTCCGTACTCTATTTTCATCTTAAATAGTTAATTGATATCTTCTCACGGTGCAGACTATAACTTGAGCTACGGGAATGGGATTAATGCGTTATAATATTTGTTGGAAAGTTGGGAGGATAAGCTATAACTTTTATGTTGAAATCAAAAGCTGATTCTAAGTGTAGAATAGTCGAATAATTCGTTTAAGTTTGAGACTTAATAAAATACATTGTTCTTGGGCATGTTTGTGTAATTTTCGGGCCGGTTGCTCTTTAAGTTTGGTTCTCTTGTACTATTTAAGTTGAAACGCAATGTAGCTGCTAAGGGGTTCAGTTTTCACAATATTAGAAAATATGGCTTACAATTTCTATGAAGAACTAATCACCTAAGGTTGTTCTTGTGAATCAGATGCCTTGGAACAGAATACAAACTTGTTGCTTAATGATCAAGAAACAACAAGGATAGGATATATGAGGAACACGATGAACACAAGGATTGGTTATTAACTTCTATTCTTTCCTTTATCTTAAACCAAGATTACAAGTATACAAGAACAACAAATAAACCTCTCACCCTAAAATAGGATTTGCAGTATGCAATGATGAGAGACTAGTATGTTATTTATAATAAACCTAATATACTAAATTAATGGGCTTTTATCACAAATACTCATTACAAGTTAACTTAGGGTACAAGCTAACTTAACCAATTGGATATAACAAACAGACCCAATTCGATGCTAACAATCCTAGCATCCTTCAACACTACAAGCTAGAACACACTTCGACTACAGCTTGTAACACTTCGACAACAGCATGTGAGCAATATTTTAATTTTTTATTTTACTAAAACCCTATAGTAGCGCTTATGGAAAAAAAAAGTGTTGTCTATGATAAGGCCTATAGCAGCGCTTATAAGAAGCGCTGTCTAAAGTATTTAAATTTTTATTTTTTAATTTTTCTGAATACCTATAGCAGCGCTTTAGGCATAAGCGTTGTCTATGTAGCGCTGCCAAAACTCATTTTTGGCGTAGTGAACTGTATTCTAAACTTCGTCAAACCAAGATAATACCTTCGACCCAATAGAGTTCGATCCAATATCTCACAAATCTCCACCTTGGAACAAACTCTATTATCAAATAACGAACTAGTTTTCTTCATGCAACTTTATCAACTGCATACAGTGGAAAAACTTACAACTAGGAAATGTTGGTGATCATATCAGCAGCATTATGATTTGTCGAAACCTTCAGCACTTGGACTTCTCCATGCTCGATTACCCCTCTGACGAAATGCAGCCTCACATCAATGTGCTTGGTTTGCTCATGATAGGCTGAATTCTTCGACAGGTGTATTGCACTTTGACTATCTGTAATACGGTGAACTGACTTTGTAGGATTTTTGTATCCAAATGTGCGGATAGCAAGAGTCGCCACCGACTTTTATTTTTATCCAATTAAGGGAAGGTAAAAGTAATAGAAAAAGACCTTCGTTAGATTCTGAGTTCGGGAGAATGGTTATGAAAAGGGAAGGTATTAGCACCCCTTTTCATCCGTAGTTATCTACGGGCTCTTAGTTGCTCTAGATCACTTTTTAAAAATTGCTTTCTGTGTGTTTGACAAAATGTTTTGAAAAAAAGGCATTTCGCTTTGACTTTGTAATGACTCATGTAGGAGTGTATACAAAGAGTTCGGAAATGTTTCGTTTTTGAAAAGAAAGTTTGAACTTTGAAAGAAAAAGTGTGTGGTGTGAAAAGCATTTGATAGAGCGAGCAACTAAAAGACTTATTTACCCACTCAGAATTGGTCGTTTTCATACTTCTACATTCCTTTAGAATAGCGCTAGCCATACCATTAGTTAGTAGGTAGCTCCATTCGTTGGATGTGAGCGGGACATTCGAAGGGACATCGGATGGTCATAGAAGGCAACTTGTAGGAAGTATCCTAGCACATTCGAAGGGACTATCATCATTTTTCGTAGGCGACAATCGAGGGTCAAGATCATGTATTCAGAGGCGACATCGTGGGTCTATGATCTTTGTATCGAAGGGACTATGATGATTTGTTTGATAGGCAACGGTGCTAGAATACCTCTACGTTCGAGGGACATGACCATTTGGAATTCGTAAAGGGCAACGAGAGAGAATTACCCTAAGGGGTGCATGTGTGAAAGCAGTGTGTCAAATTCAGATATTTTATCTTTGAAGATTAGTGGGCTATGTTCAATTTTAGCTTTGCCATACACGCCTAATTACTAGCAGTTTATTAGGTGCGGAAAGTAAAATGCGGAATGTAAAATGCGGAAAGTAAATGTCCTACGCTATTACAAGGCTTTGGGGCAGATACATAATTTAAAATGCGGAAAATAAAATCCTAAATTAAACTATTACATCCCATATACAGTTACATAATTGAAAAAAAAATAAAACGATAAAAGAAAACGTCCGAATCGGAGCAACCTGTGAAAGCATAAGAAAATCGGGAAATATGATGAAATCGAAATAAGAGAAAATGTTAGAAAAAATGCAATTTTTATATGATAAAAATTATTACATGCT
This sequence comes from Vicia sativa, assembly GCA_021764765.1. Lineage (NCBI taxonomy): Eukaryota > Viridiplantae > Streptophyta > Magnoliopsida > Fabales > Fabaceae > Vicia > Vicia sativa. The sequence continues at coordinate 100,291,786 of CM038795.1, read as the reverse complement.
GGAAATAAGATAAATAAGTTAAAATAATTTTTTGGGATTTTTTAGATGCAATTTAATAATTTAAAATGAATTAAAAGTAATTAAAATGCAAAATTATAAATAAAAATAAATATGCATGCAAAAATATATTTTTTAATTTATTAAATTAAATAAAGATTTTCAGAATATAAAATAAAAAGGAAAATAATTTTTGATGGTATTTTAATGCAGAAATAAAATATGGAAATTAATTAAAACAATGCAAAAATATTAGAAATTAGAAAATATGAAAATAATTGAGTTTTGTAAAAAGAACAAAAGCATTGGTCTTGCCAGGATTCGAACTGGAGACCTTGTGTTCAAACTTTGAATCCCCTTGCCTTTGCCATCTGAGCTAGCACGCATCACTGTTTGGAAACTGGAGTGAGTGGATTATACGCGTCGCTTTCCCATTGCTTCCTCCTTCGCGCCAGACTTCGTCTTCTTCGATTTGAATATTTGAAGCTAGCGTCGGCCATTGTTCGACGCTATGGTCCCTGGCTAATTCATAAAATCAAGCAAACGTAATATAAATAAGTTCCAAGGCCATGGTTCGATTCAGGACATTGTTCCGAGTTCATTGGTATGGATCTTGAAGTCTAATTTTTCCTATTAAGAGAAACCCTAAATCATCCACAGAAACCCTAATCATGGTGTAACACGATTCAGGCCATGGAAATTCAATTGGCTTGCCCAGAAAGCTTGCAAACTTGATTCTAAACACAAACAAACAATCAAAACAAGTTAATAATGCATGAATATGAGAAATCGAATTTGAGATTTTCAAGAACAAACCAAACACGGATTTCACGATTCTGGATGGATTTGAGCAATGTAAGGGTCTGGATTGACTCAAGAGATGTCAAGGAATCTGTTGGACACCTTAAAATCGATGGAAAACGGCTGGAAGTATGATTGCACTTTTCTTGAAGGTCACGGATTTTTTGAATTAGGTTATGGTTCCTCAAGCCAATTTTTTCGTTCTCTTGTGATTGGTATGCATCAGGTATATATGCTGGATGGATTTGGCATTGTTTTGGGAAAGATTTGATCAATAATCAATGATAATCAAATTTGATTTTTTCATGAAAATCAAATTTTCAAAACTTGATCAATTTCAATCCAATCTTGCCTTTTTTGATCCAATTTCGAAATTGCTGGCTTTTAATGAATTTCTTGAATCTCAAGGAAGGAATAAAATCAATCTTTCAATTAATTTTGATTTTATAATTTATTTTAAAATTTAATTTGTATTTAAATGAATAAATTCAAAATTAAATAGAAAAATAAATCAAAAATTCGTGGCATTGGGCTTGGATATTCCTAATTGTATGAGGAATAAGTTTGGATGAAGAAAAAGCAAGCCCATTTGCAAAAGATTTGATTTTTGGAAGTATCTCTCTTTGTGCATTCTTTCAAAATTGCCCAACTTGTGAATGGTGTAACTTGCTCAATTTTCCACATTTTTGAGTGTTCTTGGACTTTTTGGAAAGCTCTAAGAGTCCTCTAACCAACCCTTTTGGTCTCATCTCAATTGGAGTTACCATGCTCAATATATCTTCAAATCAAAAAGTTGACTTTTTGTTGACTTTGAAAATGACCTGTAATGTTTTGAGCTATACCTCTCAAATGAAGCATTTTTTGGACATTCTTGTGAGACATGAAGTTGTAGAGAATTGAATTTCCTTCAAAACAAGAGGTGGTGGAAAAATTTCTGAGAAAGTATGAGGAAGTTATGATCAGTCAAAGTTCAGTTGACTTTTCACCTAGAAACCCTAATTTAGAAAGTTTGACTTTTGAGCAAATCTTGAGTTTTCTTGATGAATCATGATCAAACCTTGATCAAATGATGAATGTAACTTCAAAATGAGGATGTTGACCAAAAATTATGAAGTTTGACTGTATGTTGACCACAGTTGACTTTTTGTCCAATACAACTGATTTTCAACCATCTGAGCAATTGTCTGAGGAAACTTGACTTGTGAAGCTTGAAACTTGACATGGAGAATCTTTGAAGCATATGAGGAGGCATGAAGGCCATTGGAGGTGTTGGAAGTCCATCTTGACTTGAGAAATACCAAACCCTAATTTGGGTTGATTGTCTAAGAGAGAGTTTGTCTGATCAACTCTTGAGGAGTCCTTGAGCATAGATGTATGAAATCTCTTGAGTAGATGGAGGGCAAATTTTGGGGTATGACACTATCACATTTAACAGTGATAACTTCACCTTGAATTTTCATCTCCTTAGCAAAACCTTCAAGCCACAATGTTTTCCAACTAATTATTGTACCAAACAAAGTGAAAACATATACAGAAATAGATTTTCTGGAATCCATACAACCTGCATAATCAGAGTGGACATATCCTTTGATTACTCCTTTAATATTTTCACCCAAGGCTCTACCATAAATTAAGACTCTGTTCAGAGACCCATTTATCTACCTTAAAATCCACTTCAATGTTTGGCAGTGAGCCTTTCCAGGATTCGCCATGTACCTGCTTGCAAGACTTACTGCATATGCTATGTCGGGTCTAGTACAAACCATAGCATACATCAAAGAACCCACTACATTAGCATATGAGATGTTATTCATATAAGCTCTTTCGACCTCAGTACTGGGACACTGATCAATACTCAACTTGAATTGAGGGTTTGTTGGAGTCACAACAGGCTTCGAATTCGACATGCCAAACTTTTCGAGAACCTTCTGTAAATATGTCTCTTGAGATAAGCATAATTTTGACTGCTTTTTATCTCTTCGAATGTCAATCACAAGAATCCTGGAAGCTGCTCCCAGATCCTTCATTTTGAACTCCTTATTGAGTTTAGCCTTCACCCTCATTACCTCTTCAACATTGTTACTTTCTATGATAATATCATCAACATAGAGCAACAAAATAACAAATGAATTACCATGACGAAATCTGAAGTAAACACAGTGGTCGAACTGACTTCTAACGAAACTTATGCGTGCCATGAATTTGTCAAATCTCTTATTCCACTGTCGAGGAGATTGTTTCAGCTCATATAAAGATCTATTCAACTTGCACATATAATCTTCCTTTCCCTTTTCGACATACCCTGCAGGTTTCCTCATCAGGATTGTTTCATATAGATCACCATACAAGAACGCAGTATTCACATCCATTTGTTCCAGTTCAAGATCGAACTATGCCACCATGGCAAGAAATATTCGAGTGGACCTATGCTTTACAACGGGAGAAAACACATAATTGAAGTCTACACCTTCTTTCTTAGTGAAACCCCTTGCAACAAACCTTGCCTTGTATCTTTTCTACGTCACTCCTTCGATTCCTTCCTTAACTCTGAAAATCCATTTACAACAGACTAACCTGGCTCCAGCAAGTTTCTTGATCAATTCCCAAGTGTTATTATCATGAAGAGACTTCATCTCATCATCTATGGCCTTCAGCCATTCAGTCTTATTTTGACTCCTCATATCTTCCTTATGGTCTTTTGGTTCTTCATCTAGAACCTCACTTGCAAAGATTAAGGCATAAGCTATAAGATCTGCATACCCAAATATTTTAGGTGACTTGATGACTCTTCGTGTCTTATCTCTTGCCAATAGATAGTCATCATCAGTTTCCTCAACTTCATCAACATCCTCTACTTATTCGACTTTATCTAGGATATGCAATTCAGCATCAACATGCTCCACCTCAACAGGAATCTCTACCTGTTCCAGCTCTTCGTCAGATACTTCTGCATTTCAACTAACATCATCCGTTTTCTTGAAAGCTATTTCAGTTTCATTGAAAACAACATCTCGACTGGTGATAATCCTTCTGTGACCTGACTCTAGGCACCATAGCCTATTATAAGCTTTGACTCCTTCAGGGTATCCCATGAACATGCATTTAAGAGCTCTAGGTTCGACCTTGTCTTTCCTAACGTGAGCATAGGCTACGCAGCCAAATACTCTCAGTTTGTTGAGATTTGGTGGATGTCCTGACCAAACTTCTTCAGGTGTCTTCATATCTAATGTAGTCGAAATACATTTGTTTATCAGATATGTTGCCTTCGAAACAGCCTCAGCCCAAAACACCTTCTGTAACCCAGCACTAGTCAACATGCATCTAACTCTCTCCAAGATGGTTCGATTAAACCTTTCAGCCAAACCATTTTATTGTGGAGTGCCTGCAGTAGTTTTGTGCCTTGCAATACCAGAGGCAACACAAAAGCTGTCAAATGTCTCATTGCAAAATTCAAGACCATTATTTATTCTCAACCTCTTGACCTTTCTGCCAGTTTGATTTTTGACCAAAGTCTTGCAACCTTTGAAATTCTCAAAAATTTCATCCTTAGTCTTTTGAATGAATACCTATAACTTTTTGGAATAGTCATCTACTATGGATAGAAAATATCTTGCTCCTGAATGTGATGGACACCTTGCAGGCCCCCAAAGATCAGCATGGATGTAATCAAGGGATCCATGTGTTCTTTGTTTGCCTTTTTTGAACTTCACTCTGCAAGATTTTCCAAGTACATGGGTTCACAAAACTTCAGCTTTTCGACTTTGTCTCCGCTAAGCAAATTTTGTTTCCCCAATTCGACCAGACCCTTTTCATTGACATGGCCCAATCTCATGTACCGGATTTTTGTCTTTGACAAAGGTTTCGTGGATGCAACATTTGTCGAACCACTTACAACTTCATCCTCAAGGGTATACAAGTCTTGTTTCTTCACGCCTCTCAAGACTTCCTTCGACACCTTCATGATTCATAGGATACTTTTCTCTCCTTGAAAAACATATCCTTTCTTGTCGAATTCACCAAGAGAAATCAAATTTATCTTCAAATCAGGTACATACCTGACTTCAGTCAATAACCTTATTAACTCATCATGGAGTTTGAATCTCACAGATCCAACACCTACAATCTTGCAGGCTTTGTTGTTTCCCAGCAACACAGATCCACCATCTTGATCACACAATTCCTCGAAGAAGTCTTTGTTTGGAGTCATGTGCCAAGTGCACCCAGAATCCATAATTCACTCCTTCGACGGGTTGCTGCTTGAAACCACAAGAATATCATATGAGTCGAAATCATCTTGAACAATAGCTGCATTGCCATTATCCTCTCCTCTTTGATATTTCAGGCGTTCAGGGCACACTTTTCTTGTGTGACCCTCCTTCTTACAATGATAGCATCGAATACCAGATGCTTCACCACTGTAAAACTTCTGTTGACTTTTACATGTCTTCTTTTCGAACTTACTATCCTTTCGACAGAATTTTCCTTTAACGGCCAAACCTTCACCAATCGTCGAAGGTTTATGCTCTTTTAGTTCGTTCAACTCCTTCGAATACAAGGCTGATTGAACTTCTTCAAAGGTCAGGGACTTCCTTCCATACAAGAGAGTTTCTTTGAAGTGAGCATGTGATCTTGGAAACGCGCACAACAGCAACAGCGCTTGTTCTTCATCATTGATCTTCACATCAATATTTTCAAGATCAAGAATCATCTTGTTGAACATATTCAACTGCTCAGCCAACACTTTGTCTTCAATCATCTTGAATGAATACAAAGCTTGCTTCAGGTAGAGTAGATTCACCAACGATTTGGTCATGTACAAACTTTCAAGTTTCACCCATAACCTTACCGTCGTCGTCTCCTTTGATACCTGTCAAAGAACCTTATCACCAAGGCTCAACAAAATTGTGATGTGGGCCTTCTCTATCATCGTCGTCTTTTCATCTGCAGTTAACGCAGCATTCATGGATGTTTCTCCCTTCAACGCTTCCAAACAACCCTGCTGAACCATTAGGGCTTTCATCTTCAAGCGCCACTGACCGAAGTCGTTCACTCCGGTGAACTTTTCAATCTCATACTTTATTGAAGGCATCTTCTCCACGTTCATCGCACTAATTTGTTGTGAATCGGATGCCTTGGAACAAAATATAAACTGGTTGCTTAATGATCAAGAAACAAACAAGGATATAATATATGAGGAGCACGACGAATACAAGGATTGATTATTAAATGTTATTCTTTCCTTTATCTTAAACCAATATTACAAGTATATAAGAATAACAAATAACTCTCTCACCCTAAAATAGGATTTGCAGTATGCAATGATGAGAGACTAGTATGTTATTCATAATAAACCTAGCATACTAAACTAATGGGATTTTATCACAAATACCCATTACAAGCTAACTTAGAGTACAAGCTAACTTAACCAATTGGACATAACAAACAGGCCCAATTTGATGCTAACAATCCAAGCATCCTTCGACACTACAAGCTAGAACACACTTTGACTACAGCTTGTAACACTTCGACAACAGCATGTGAGCAAACTTCGACTGTATGCTAAACTTTGTCGAACCGTCTAACCAAGATACTACTTTCGACCCAATTATCTCACAGTTGGTCTGTTGTTCGAGCTTCCACCGTTACTTTTAGGTTTTTATAATTTCCAATTCAATTTCAATTTCTCTTCAATTTTATCTATGAATTTATTTGCTTAATTCAATTGCTATTGTTTTCTTAATTCGATCGCTAATTATATAATAGATTAGATTTATTTGTATTGATGTATGTTCTTTATCGTAATTGCGTTAGCGTAGATTTTTTGTTAATTTGCGTTTGATTAAGTCACGTTTGTTTAATTCATGTCTGCTTTATTCGTTTGCTTAATTTGGAAATTAGGAACATATGTCATATAGTATCAATTGCGTTTGTTGATCTTTTTTGTAATTGAAAAGGAAATAGAATCCGCTTAGGAAATTAGAATTATAAGAATCAATGGTAAGTCGGAAATCAAAATAGTAGATAAACTTGTTCATCATATTTTATTTCAATTTGTTTATTCACAATTTAATTCTAAACTTTAAAACATCCCTGTTTCAATTGATCGATTAAAATTATCAAGATTTCGTGCGATACTACTTAAGTGTCGTTTCTGTTATACTACATTTTTGTAAATCGTTTTGACCTATGTGCAACAACGGATCAAATTACAGGTGCCCTGACTGTGTGTCAAGATGTTTGGTTGATGAATTTGTTGCAGCATCTGAAGATCAAGGTTAACAAACCTGTGAAATTAATGATTGACAACAAATTTTCCATAAGCCTTGCCAAGAGTCCAGTGTTGCATGGGATAAGAAAGCACATTGACACGAAGTTTTATTTTCTAAGAAGTCAAGTTTATAATGGAGTGTTAGAAGTTGCACATTGTAGCACTCATAAGTAACTTGCAGATGTTCTGATGAAAGTTGTCAATACTCAATACTGAACACTTTATCCATTTGAGGGATGGAGTTGGTGTTGTAGAGTTTAGTTAATTGAATATAAATTCAGGAATGGTGTTAGAAGTAATCAATCTTCAGAAGCATGTTGTGTTAATTAAAAGCAGAAGCTTCTGATGTTGTTATCGTTCCAGAAGCAGTGCTTAGCTTCTGAATGTTTGTTTGTTAGTTTGTTATGCCTACATAATAGTTAACGTAGTCAGTAAATTTTGTTAGGGTATACATAGCAGTTTATTTTGTGTATTTAAATAAATTTGTAACTAGAATTTTATAAACAATGCAACACAACTTTGTATAGAGTATTATTTCGCAACAAATTTATAATACAATTTTTTTATTATTATGTCTCTCCTTTTCATCTTCAATCTTGTGCACCGATCATATGCAGATATTTTTTATGTGTGAATAGAAAAAATCAAACTAATGTATCGGAAGAAACTAAAAAACATTTGTCGATTGCATGAATTATTTTCTATCAAGGGGGTGCTAAACATAGAATCACTTCACAATTTTATTTAACTTATAGTATTTAATTTCAACTGAATTTTGTTTTCTTTAAACCTAATCATAGATAAAAATGTATCTACCATTACTATTTTTATATGAAAATATCTAAATCGAACATATACATATCTACCATTTGTTCTTTAATGATGCTTTTTGTTAAGGTTTGTGACGATTATATAGTTCTGTCCATTCATTTTTCAGCTAGTAAATTCTAGAATTAGATAGAACAGAATCCCTAATAGTGCGTGCTACGTAAAGAACCCGATTCATATGCTTCATCATTATTATTATTATAGTGGTGTGTATATATATATATATATATATATATATATATATTCATACATACATACTCCGAATATTTGAATAATTTCAACAAAACCACTGGTTTTTGCATAGGTATCCAAACAAGTTAACGTTACATTGAAGAAGTTGCATAGAGAAAAAGAAGATCAATGGCTCAAACTCAGGAGAAGCAAGTGATGGTGGTTGGCATCGACGATAGCGATTATAGTACCTATGCTCTTGAATGGACTTTGGATCATTTGTTTACAACAGTGCCGAATCCAATCTTCAAACTTGTTCTTGTTTATGCCAAGCCTTCTGTTAGTGCTAGTGTTGGATTCGTTGGACCTGGTATAAATATATATTTATGATGGTGGATAATATTTGATTTTGAATATGTGTTGTTATTGTTGATGATATTGATTTTGTGACAATGGTCTTGTAGGAGCTGCTGAGGTGTTGCCTATTGTGGATGCTGATTTGAAAAGAACTGCTGCGTTGGTTATTGAAAGAGCTAAAGAAATCTGTACCAAGAGATCGGTAATTGATTAATCGTCTCTGTTGTTTTCTGTTTTAGAATTTGGGTCTTGATTGTTAATATGAAGGTGTCTCTGTTGTTTTCTGTTTTAGAATTTGGATCTTGATTGTTAATATGAAGGTGTGTGTCTGTTTCAGAGTCGTTGTTCTACAACCAACCATGCGTTTAGGTTATGATATGATAACTAGTTTAATTTTTATCAGATAAATGACATAGTGGTGGAAACGGTTGAAGGTGATCCTAGAAATGTTCTTTGTGATGCTGTGGAAAAGCATCATGCTTCAACATTGGTTGTTGGTAGTCATGGTTATGGAGCTATAAAAAGGTACAGGTTCTAGTATTCTCAAATGAATCAAAATAATCTCAAACATTTTGTTTCTTTGAGTCTGTTAATTTGCTTATGATTTGAAACTGTTTGTATTTGCAGGGCGGTTTTAGGAAGTGTGAGTGACTATTGTGCTCATCATGCTCATTGCACTGTGATGATTGTGAAGAAGCCAAAAACCAAACATTGATCTCATTCGCTGCATATAAATTATCCTATAGCAATAAGAATAAACCTTTTCATCAAAAGAAAACATGAATTTCTTAAAAAACTCATTATATTGTTTATTCCAGGTCATGTTGACTCTATAGCATAAGGTTCATTGCACTTTTTTATTATGATCATAACACTAAAATAGTTTGTAAATGTGATTGTTCTGTCACTTCTATTATAATTAAAACACTAAAATAGTTTGTAAATGTGACTGTTTTGCCACTTCTGTGCTTAAATGAATAATGTGTGTAAGGTGATTCTACCACAATACTCTTTCTCTTTTAACTGTCAATGCCGTTTTAAGTTTTTAGATACTAAGGTCCTATATTTTTTTGTAGTTTAACCATGACAAATGTGTTATCATGCCCTTTTTAGCCAACACTCTAACCGTGACATATTTTGAACCTATGAGGTATCTCGTTTTGTACACGAAAAGACAGTCCTAAACACGGTTGTCTATCTCCGCCTAAACTTCAATTTTGATGGAAGACTACATACAAAAATATGATTCAAACTACCGAGGTGAACTGAGTTATGGTCAAGCTATGATTGTTCCAAAATATGAATTTGGTAATCAGCAAAGTTACATACCAACTCTTTTGGCACCACATTCCCCAAAACCAAGTTGAAACTTGAAACCACTGATTTGTAATTACAAAATCTTGTAAAGATTGCAGAATAAATCATTCATGATAAAAAGACAAACAACAATGCAAAATCTTAGTAATATGTCATGACTCATGAGCTGGCTTATCCAAACAAACAAAAAATCAGTCATGAAAAGCATATTTGAGAAGTGCAAACATAAGGATATAAAGAGTGTGCATCATAATTTCACAAAATGAGATTCTGAGACAAACTCTTGAAATCACACAATGATAATAACAAAATGAAGAAGTACAAATACAAAATACAAATGAAAATAAATGCTAGTCTCATATGAGATCTTTCTTCTCATACAAGAAAACCAAACAATGACAATCATCAAATCCAATAAACAAAGAACAGAACATAAAAAAACAAAAACTAGAAAACAAATCAAAACAAAACCAAAACAACAATCAAGAGTACATAGGAACATCAGTCCAAGCACCAGAAACATGACCATTATCACAAACATAAGCCCTAACTACAGGCTCCCCATCCTCATGAAACCCAAATCCTCTCTTCAAACAAAACGCAGAATAAAGATCCCAAGTGTGATTACAAGAACAAAAAGCACAAGGCAAATCAATCTTCTTCCTGTTACTACAATCATTCACCGTCTTCCAAACACGCGTCCTCTTGAAATTCATAAACACCCCTCTGAATAGCCTATACTTTCTCTTCTCCTCTAAATGAACGCAGCCAGGCCAATCACAAACATACAAACAATCATCACGGTACTGTCTTCCAAGTAGCTTACTCCCTTGTTCTCTACTCAGAGTCCATTTCCCTGTCGCTAAGTGTGAACTCAACGAACCACTAACCTTTCTTTTTTTGGATTCAACCGGAACATCTACAACTCCAGCTCGAATCTCTTCATGGGTAGGCTCTTGTTGATGATGGAATTCAGAATCTGCATAGAGGGTGTCATGATAAAGATCATCGTAAAGTGACCAAATGGAAGAACACTCATTAGGTTCATTAGGTAATTGAGAAGATGATGGCACTGTTGCTGAGGTGGTGGTGGGTTGTTGGTGGTGGTGTTCATCTGGGAAATCAGCCGTATTGTTGAAGAGGATACCGGCGTGAAGAGGACCGGGGCAACAGAAAGAGAGTTTATGAAGAGAGTGTTGCTGTGAGGAAGAAGAGAGAAGCTCGGAAGGGATGGTGATAGAGGTTTTGTTCTTCCAGCAGAAAGCATGGATGAGGGAGTTGAGCTTGGAAGAGACGCAAGAGAGACGAGCCCAGTCACGAGGGTCTTCTTCAACCTTCCATAGTATGTTGAGAATTATGTCGTCGGTTAATTCTGACAACATTTTGAGATTGTTGGGTCTGAACCACAAGAATTGTCGAGGAAGTGGTGTTGGAAATGTGTTGTGTTTTTTGCGGTGTTGGGTTCGTGTATTTATATATTTAATATTTTAATGAAATGGTTAATAGTTACCGACACACTTTTCAATATATGGGTTGTCGCAAAGAATAGTTAAAATATATTAGTCAAAATTTAATTATAGACTAAATTTAAACTAAATAAATAAATAAATATATTATCACTCTGTACTATAACGAGTGATTCAACCAAAATTTTAAATACCGCGTTTATTCGGTTGAATCGGTTCAATCTTGAACTGTTGTCTAAGATTTGATTTGGACCATTTAGATCAATAAAATTGAAATTAAATTATTTGAATCGTAAAATATTAAAATAATTATAAAACTGGAACCGATTTTTAGATCTTACATTACATTCTTTTTCTTTTATAAACTTGTTTATTAATATTGTATTTATTAAAGAATTTTATTTTATAAATTCTGATATAAATTAATTAGATTATAATGTTTAATAATATATTTATTTATTTTTTTAGTTTAAATTTCATATACAGTTGAACTCTGATTTAATTGATTAAACCAATTGAACATTGATCCGTATGTCTTAACGGTTCTTTGTCCGATTCGGTTTTTAAAACATTGGATTCAACACACTATTTTAAATATATTAAAAAATATATAGAAAAATAAAAAAAATATTATTTTTATTATATTGTATTTAATTATGTATTGAAAATTGTAAAAATTTAATTGACTAAATAGTAGAATTAAAATTTTATATTGAAAATTAAAATAGATCATTCATTTTGAAACACCATTTTATTCAGATAATTCATTATGGAACAGAGAAAATATTAAACATCTTAACAAAATTAATTTATATAAAAGTTTATGAAATAAATTTTTTAATAAATATAATATTAATAAACAAATTTATAAAAGAAATAACACATCAAAAAATTAATTAAAGATTAATATTTATATATTTGTAATAATTAATTAATTAAAAGCCACAAATTTTTCATCAATATAAATTTTCACTTCTCTTTAAGACCAAATCAATTATCTCATAACCACAATGATTACATTATTTCAACTCTTTCTATTTATATTTATATTGTATCCTGTCTTTTAATTTTATTTTTTATTTGTAACCTATATAATAGTTTGTTATAATTAATTTTTTTAATTTAAACAATGAAATAAAATATAAAAGAATTATTTTTGATTTTTTGAAACATCTGGTTCACCAAAACCGTTCTTAATTTTATAATTATTTTAATTTCTTGCGATTTAAATAATTTTATTTTAATTTTATAGATCTAACTATTTATTTATTTAAACATAATTAAATTGAACAACTGTTCAAAATTAAATCGGTTCAACTGCAGTTCAATTTAATTTTTAAAATATTGATTCTCACACAATATCTGAGACGCTGTAATCGCATAGAAAATAAAAGAATTGAAAGAAAAGAATAATGTTACTAAAAATTATTTTTGTAGTCAAATTTTACCTACTTCAATGGAAATGTTATATAGTCCAACGGTAATATTTAAATATGGTTGGTTGAATTGGTTCAGTGGATTTTTCTTATTTTTGTTATAAGGTTCAATGTATCTCTTCTACCAATCCTTCTAAAATTTATGTCGAATGTATGTTAGTGTTTTTTTCCTTTATTTTTCGGTGATAATATTATATTTGTGGACATTCATGTAAATGAGGGTTTTTCAAGAAATACTTATCATCCAATTATTTAATATCATATTCTTTTAATTTTAAATTAATTTTATATATGAAGAATCAGGGCAAATAATAACCTTTATCATGTATTTAGAGTGAAAATAAGTCAGATTAAATTAGATTTTAGAATACTTAAATTTGATCTATAATAAATTAGAAAGAAAAAAAAGATTGAATTTGATCTATGATTTATTATAAATCTTTTTGTTTGACCTTATCTTTATAAAAAAAAATTAAATTTCATTAAGATTTTTAATTAATTCATACTACTTAAAGTATTTTATAAGTCAATTTATATAACTTCATAAGATTTTTAATAATCTAAATATAACTTATTTAATTAAATAAATTTTAAAATATATATATAAATCTAATCTCAAATAATTTAGATTATATGCCCATTATCGGTATTTATTTTATCTTCTCTAATACTAATCATTTTAGATTACGTGCTTCCAAAATTTGTCACGGTTAATTCAAAGCTAAATAAGCCTTTGTAAAAATACTTATTATTAATAAAGGAATCAAACATGAATTCTAATTTTTTTGTTGCGGTTAAATTATATATATATATATATATATATATATATAATCTCTAAAAATGTAAAATGATTTGGCTTCTGAGTGTAACATACACATTAGTTTGAACGATTCCTATGACCATTTAAATATATTCAAAAAATAGGTTTAATTACAGTTTTGATTCTTCTATTTTTTCTTACTCATGAAATTGATCCCCTATTTTAATTTTAAACAATTATAATTCCTTTATTTTAGATTTAAACAGTTTTGATCTCCCTCTCATACTTTTACATTTAAAATTAATGATATTTTCACTTTTTAAATTGTAAAATATGATAAATCATTGCATTTAAACCTATTATTGAACTTTGTAGATGAAAATATAAATTAAAAAACAAAAAATCTCATCGATTTTCTATGAAAAACATGAAAGGGAGACCAAAATTATTTAAATTTAAAATATGGGAAACCAAAATTCTTTGAATTTAAAATAGAGTGACTAATTTTACGTTTTAGAAAAAATAGAGGGCTCAAAACTGTAATTTAATTTAAAAATACATAAAAATAAATTATTAAATAAAACTAATTAAATAAATAAATAATCCTCACATATATGCCCCTTAAGGGGCATGTTAAGAGTTAAATGTGAAAATTTATTTTTGAAAATTGGCTTATTTTAATTAAAGTTTTATAATTAATTAATTTATTGTCTTTTCCAATATAAAATTTCTATTTTTAAACCCTTAGCACATGATAATATTACCTTTAAAAAACACAATAAAAATATCATTCAATTTTAAAAAGAAAAATTAAAATATAAATTGATCATTCATTGTGATGAGAAGAGTAAAAGAGGTAGTAAGTGATTGCAACTTTTTTTTGACAGTGTAAGCCATTGCAACTACTATTAATTTATGAAACCAATTTATCTGTTTACTATTTTGTGGCGCAATGATATAGCACAAGTTCACAACATAGAAGCAATCAGTAGTAATAAATGAAGAGTTCAATGATGTAAGAGACTATCCCTTGAAAGCAACAGTACCTCGAAATGAAAAGAGTTGATAGAAAATAAAATAAAGCACAACCACACGAGTAGAAAAAGGACAGACAAAGCACGATCCACAGTTGTTGTTGCGACTTGACAATCAACTTGTTTCTGTATGGCACCTACCGTTACATATATTCAGACCATAGTCACACATTTCTTATCTCAAGTAATGGGATGGGATGACAATGATAGCCACGCCCTTCTTTTTCACGTGCTTTTTTATCTGAGATAAAAATGAGATTGTTCCAAAATGGGTCATTTGCAAAACAACATTTTATTTAAACATTTTCTTTTCTCTAAGAAAGAAGTTTCCCTTTAGTTTCAACTTGCAAGAATATAGCATATTAAAGGCTACAAATGAAGTTATTTGAGACAAGTTTCAATCTTTTTTAGGATAGATTCTATCTATTTGAGACAAGTTTCAATCCTTTTTAGGCTAGGTAGGATAGGTTCTTCAGTATCGATTCATCAAAAAGAAGGAATTTTAACATAAGAAAAGTATAAAATTATATTGGAGGTTATGTCAAATAAAATGAAATATTCCCCCTTCTAAATCCATCTTCATAAAATTTATTTTCACTCCCCTTCAATTTTTCTTCAACCAAACAGACACTAGATTCGTCGGGATTGGGCAAATGTATCGCCACACATTTATAATAATGTTTTAATATAGCCCATACAAATTACAAAATAAATCCAAACAAGGAACTAAATAGTAAGTTTGACATTCAGTAGTTTACTACCACATAAAATTAAGATCCACCAATTTTCTCATAGCCTAAGGTGCCAAAAGGCACACAGGTCTTGAGTCTAAAGTTCAAACAAGTTCAACCGGCCAACGTCAAATATTAACTAGAAAAAACTTTGTAGCCCTCACCCTCATCAACTTCTTCAATTGTAACAATTAGAGCTTACCTGCCAGACCAAGTCCCAAACAAAATAGGAATGAGCATAAAGCCAGTAGTATCAAACAAAATTAATAGAAACAAATGCAACATAATAATACATCAACAAAGATAAGAGAAGATCTCAAGATACCTGGATAAACTTTTGCTTCTGCTCCTACTTGGACTCCTGCTCCTACTTGGACTCCTGCTAGCACTGCGCTTTATGGGGCTTTTGTTACGCTGATAAATAAAATCATTAGTGGCAAGGCCCAAAATACATAACTTCAAACTGCAAATACGCTTTCCAAGTTCCAACACACCATACAACTTTCCCACCTTAGTATCAACTATCAAACAACGATAACAGGAAAATTGAGAATCGTCTACTTTCCCACCTTAGTATCAACTATCAAACAACGATAACAGGAAAATTGAGAATCGTCTACTTTCCCACCTTAGTATCAACTATCAAACAACGATAACAGGAAAATTGAGAATCGTCTACTTCACCCATGTATGTAAATGACAACAGCTAAAAGTATGTTATGTTTTGAATAGCATGAATCATATACATCGTACCCAGGAAAATTCTTGTCTCCTTCACGATTGGCCGTATTAGATAGAACATGAATTGATTTTAAAAACACTAATTCAGCCAATACAGCGGAGAAGAAGAAAATTAATATTCAATGGTAGTTAGAGAAAAATCACTCACCAGAGGTAATGGAGATCTTGACCTTGAACGTGATCTGCAAAAGTTCCACAAACAACAGAATTTAAATCCACAAGTCCCCTTATCAAATTTGATCCAACAGCCTTGATGTCTCTCCAATGTCACAGTTTGCAAACCCAAGAGGTAAAAAACACATATCATAAAATATAAAAAAACACAACAGAGAAAGCCAAACAACGCAAAGTTATGGGCATCAAATGCATAGTAATTTGATGAAAAATGAATGAAAAATAAACCATCATAGGGTTCAACTTTAAGACACCAGTGAACTGGAGAAAAGAAATCTTCCATTGCACCACAAAATCCAGACAGTGCACCCCCTAATGCTCATTGGTGTAGATTTCCAAATCCAATTTCCTTTACATGCTAAAATGGCAATCCATGTTCTCGTTGTTTCCCAATCTAGCACCCATGGACATTTACATGCTAAAAGTATTAGAACAAATGTACCATGAGGGTATCCAAAGGAACCCATCTAAAAAATATCATACCTCTACAACAAATTGAGTTGCAGGCAATTGAACCAAATCCCACCAAGTCCCTAATTTCCAATTTCCAGTATGCCGCAATTTCCATATCTAAGAAAAAACAAAGTAATTTTCACAAAAA
Source organism: Vicia sativa (assembly GCA_021764765.1). Taxonomy (NCBI): domain Eukaryota; kingdom Viridiplantae; phylum Streptophyta; class Magnoliopsida; order Fabales; family Fabaceae; genus Vicia; species Vicia sativa. The sequence goes on along the minus strand of CM038795.1, from coordinate 100,275,104 downwards.
CAAAAGGAAACTGAAAGAGAACATTCCGACAAGGAGGCATGTTTCTCCGGATACCGTGCGGTCAATGCATGAATGAAAAAAAAATGATGTGAGAGGTCGTGAAGAAGGCAACAGTTTGAGTTTTAAAAAAATAAATAAACTTATTTGCATACTATTGCTCTATGACTTTCACTTTTGATAAAAGAAGGGCGTGTAACAAAACTAAGTTCACTCGGATGCTTATCGACACGAAACAAACAACAGATGGCAAAGACAGCTGACTTCAGTAGGACAAAACCGTAGAAGCTAAGTTGTTTATACTAAAACTCTGCCAAGACAATATATGCTTCAAATAAATTGTTTCGTGAATGAAACTCTGATTACTTTTATTTTGTTCATTATCAATACCCATAAAATGCAACCTATATATTATGCCTCTTTTAGGAGGAAACGTGTTATCCCAGCACATATCTAAGAGACTAAGAAGCTCCAAATAGATTACTAAATGCCCAAGTTGGCCATCAAACCCAAACAACAATCAAAATACGCTTCAAAAGATTAGCCATCAGACAAATATTAACAGCTGTGAGTACACATTTAAACATTTCATACCCTGATAAAGAACGGGACCTAGATCTTGAGCGAGAACGAGAAACCGATCTGGCTGGAGATTTAGCAGGTGATCGTTGTGAGGATTTACCCTTTGGAGATTTGCTGTATGTTAGCCAAAAGTATTGGTTAGGAAAAAAACAAGATGAAATTTCTGCAGAAGGAATCTTAGAATCCAATACATGTGTTGAACAAACCTTGGGCTCCGCACAGGACTGTTGCTACGACTGCGGCTACGGCTGCGGCTGTAGCTTCTTCCTCTAGAATGAGATGGGCCACGACTAGGACTTCTAGAGTCCCGCCTCGAATCATACTCCCTCACCTACATGAGCAAAAAGTGGAAAGAAATATCAATAGAAGTGACATGCATTAGGAAAAAAAATACTTCAAAAAAATCCAATTTAGGTCATACGCGAACATAAGACTTGGAAAATGCATTTCGGAACTCAGAGTCATCAAGCTTTTTGATCTGCAGCAAAAAGAATTATAAAATCACAACAATGCAGAGCTCACAAAAGGCTTAGTCTGTCCATTATATCATTTTAAATAAATATAACGGTATAAGTGAAGAAGTGACTCACAGCATATTTCATATCATCATAGTTTGTGTAATCCACAATTCCAGTAGTACCTGAAAATCAATCACACTACATCAAAGAGCTCTTTGAGTCATAACAACAAGATCTAACTTTTCTAACAGGCTACCATAACATAGATGGAACAAATAGCATACGTATCATTAGCGCATACCGACAAAACCATGTCTGAGTTTTATAGATACTTCATTTATAAAACCATTCTCTAACTTGCCAATGTTGCCATACAACAACTTAAAATGGTACTTTTCATTTCAGTTGGATTAAAAAAATATACAATAACAATCAAGCTTTATCCCAGTAAGTGGGGATGGATACATGATCAAATTCTGCCATAATGTTTTAACCAAGACCATGTTCCTATCCCACCAAGTTGAATTAAAAATATTGTAAACGAAAATGTGGGAATGGGATATATTATGAGGTCCGGTGGGAGCCATTTTAGAGTTTTTGATAGATTGTATGGATATTTAGAAAATGTAGTTGAGTTGTTTAAATAATTGGAAGTGTAAAATAATATTCAAAATCAAGTTAGCCCATTTAAAGAACTCAAATGAGTTTGATGGATGTGGGTGCTCAAAACTGACATCTGGAGGAAGCGGGAATGATAAACCAGCAATTTCAAAACTTCTTAATTTCTAATATTAATATACAATACAAAGGGCACAACTAGACTTAAAAAAGTTATTTGAAGGTCCTGTACCCCTTCCATCATGAAAAACTTGAGAAAAGCAAACATCCCCAGCTTTTCGCATGTGATCCTGCATTTGAGAAAAACCATTAATTAATAAGCGCCCAAATAAACAATCAATAGAACAGTAATGAAGATAGAACAGTAATGAATGCAATATCTCACCTTAAGATCCTGCCAGGATGCAGAAGATGGCAATCCACTGACTAGAACTGCAAAAGAGGGCCTTAAAATTTCAGAAGCATACCAAAAGCATTCTCAAATTAAACATAATCAATACTCTAAGAAGCCTACACACCACGGTATTCAGAGCGTCGGGATACTCCACGTCCACCCCTGCCATTGCTTTGACTACTATGTCGATCTCTTGAAGATGAATTACCAGTACCACGGCCACCATGAGCAGCCTCCACCTATAGAGATCCAGGTTTAAACAATATTATACATTGCGTCTATCACGCCCCCTCTTCTGACAGAAATAATTAAGGCTATAACATCATTAAAGCATTTAAATTTAAATGTAAAACATAACCAACCCTTAATCGGTGCCCGTCAAAATCATAACCATCACGCCCACGAATTGCATCTTCAGCATCTTGAGCATCATCAAACTGTAAAAATCAGTTTTTTATTAGGAACTAAAAAGAAACCAAAGAGAAATTTTCAATTTTCAATAGTCAACATATCACCCAACTCACCTCTACAAATGCATAGCCAGGGGGCCTCGGCGGAACCTTTAGGTCAATGTGAGCTATGTGTCCATACTACAAAAGCGAAATTTATAAGATAGGTAAACAATAATCAATCCTACATAAACTAGTGCAGAATACTTAAATCCACATATAGTACAATAAAGCCAATGTGGGTATAGATCATATCAAGCTGAGGGCTTTTTGTTGTAGATTACGGTAAAATTAATTACAGAAGATAACCCAACACTTCAAAACCAAAACCCTGACTAGTGAGAAATATTCCAGATCAAAATGAGAAAAAAAAACAAATTGAATGAATAAATCAGAAATAACCTTCATGAACAAATCTTCAACTTCTCTTTCACGGATATCGCCTGGTAGATTCCCAACATAGACGGTTCTGCTCGAACGTCTACTCATTCTGTTCTTCTGCAGACAATTCAAGAAGTTGCGATCAAAAAATTATAATTTTTATGCACTAGTGGATAATTCAAAAACGGTGAATCGAATTCGACGAGGAAATTGAGTTATTCGTAGAGAGAGAAATTGGAAGGAGAATACGGGAGATTGAAGAATGATAGGAGAAGAGATGATTAGGGATTAGGGGGAATTAATTACGTCTGATTGGAGGGGAATTGGGGATCGATGGCGTTGCCGTGAGAGCTTCGAATGTTGTTAGGGTTTTGATTTTGGGGGGAGAGAGGACGGTATTTATTTTTCTGATTATATATTGCACTTTTCAACTTTCTCAATAGTACTCTTTAGCTAGAGAAGTACCACTTTTCTAAATAGATTTTTTATTTTTAAATTGAAGTCATTTATCGATATTTAAAATAATAGTTGTTCACCAAATACAAAATGGGTCAAAATGGGAGAATTGTGATGATGATGGTTTTAACCTAAGTCTACTCTCAAGCATTTAAATGAGAGATCCACCACCATTCCCGAAATTACCTTTCACCTTTTGAATATTTACATGGCAAAAAGGGTAATTTTATCTCTTCATAAACACCAATATTTTATTCATTCCTACAACAATGAGGTTGCCACACGTGTCCACAACCATTTGAATTCAATGCTACTATATAACACTACAATACTCACTTCAAGTGCTTTGTTCTCTCTCATCTGCTATCAATACTCCTCTTCTTGCTGAACACCTCGCCATCCTCTCCGCCTTCTCCTCTCTGCCTTCTTGCTGCAACCAACATCGTCTTTGTCTCCGTCCCTTCTTAAGGTATGACGTTTCTGAACCTTACCAGACCTTCCATCATTTTCTCATGTTTCATGTTTTTTCAATACTGAAAATGTGTTCTTTCATGGTGTTTCATTATGTGTTTCCTCACTTCATCATGAACTTCAATAAACCACAAATGCCATGCCTTCGTCGTTGTTTTTTGTGTTTTGTGTCATTGTACTGATATGAAGTGTAAAGCAAAAAACAACTTATACGTGCAAAAAGATCTTGCCTTTTAAATGTCCTTCGTTTTGTTTTTGTTCTATATCAAACCATTTGTTGACGTTTCATTGTTGTTTGTTACCTTATATTTGTTTTGTTTCATTATACTCATATGTTGTGTAAATCAGAAAACAAATGGTTCGTGCAAAAGATCTTGCCTTATAAATGTCTTTGGTTTTGTTTTTGTTCTATATCAAACCATTTGTTGATGTTTCATATTTGTTTGTTACCTTATTATTGTAGATGTCAAGGGTTCCCATTTTTGTGTCTAACCTGGAAATTGGTAACCAAGTTTGGAAAATGGGTGTTCGTGTCCATGATTTGTGGATTGTCAAAGAAAGAAATGGTGATTTACATGTGGAGTCTGTCCTTCAAGATGCAAAGGTGAATATTTTTTTATAAGTTATACTTTTAACCAAACCGCAACACTTACTCTATTTTGTAAGATCTTTAACGTCTATTTGTTACCACTTGACATCTTAAAGGGACAAAAAATCCAAGTTATTACACGTCCAAGAGAATTCAACCATTGGATGGAGGTGTTGAACGAACAAGAGACGTATATGTTGTATATCGGAGAACCATTGAAGAATGATATCCAACACGGCTTGTGAGTGTCAGCTGAAACCGTTGTTCAACAGTGCAACAACCCTATGCAAGACACCATTACCCAACATTCCTCTGTATAAATTCGAATTCAAGCCTATTTCTGGTTTTCTTGGTGGAAGATACAAGACTGATCTTTTATATGGTACCTTTCCAGTCTTTTATCCTTCATATCAAACGGTTTTACTTATTCACCGCCTTTTTGTCTATCTAATATCGTTTAATGCATAGATGTCATTGGGATACTACACGACGTTGTTCGGAAACAAACTGCTGGAAACAATAAGAAGGCTTGTGTTAACATTGTACTTAGTGATTATCATGGTAACATCATTGAATTGGTGTTGTGGGATGCCTTTGCTTGCCAACTATCTGCCTTTCTAAACTCAAACAACAATGACACCCCCACAGTTATTGTCCTAACACATGGATGGTGCAAGACAAATGCAAGTATGACTGTTCTGACTTATGTTTAAGTGTTCTAACATTTATTTTATAATAATATTGATCTGAATAACATCATATGTTTCACGTTCAACCAAACCTACATTGTCAAATGCATGGAGTGGAAGAAGGCTACTCTTCAACCTTGATCACTCTCAAGTGTCCCATTACAGGACCAAGTAAAAACCACTTATCATACAATCCTGTCCAAATTATTACGTTTCATAAAATCGTTCTGTTTTTTATCGTTCCACCATATTAGGTTAGGCTCTTATCAGCCATGCACACAACCATCTCAAACTTCGTCACATCACTCTGAATATGACAAGTTTTGGACCAACTCCAGCGAATTCAAAACCATCCAAGAAATCAATGAGAAACATCAGGTATTGTGCCATTTTTTTATACATGGCTCTTTGTAATTACTGTTAATACCATTTTTTCTGTCTTTGAACTGAAGGAGTGTTTCTGCACAACCATTGGAACTACTTTGAGGTTCAAAACGGCATAATCTGGCTGGTACTACAACTGCTGCTCTGGATGCATTCGTGGAATAAAAAATCTTGAACAACTTTTTGCGTGTGACTGTGGTGGACTCAATAAGGTTGAAACATCCAAGTAAGCCATTTTACAAAATATTTTAACCACCATTTGTCAACATTGTCGTTTAATTATTTTCCTGCGCATTTTATTCCCGTTTGTTATTGTGTAAATACAGACTTGAAGTTGATGTTAAGTATAATGGCCATATTTGTACTTTCATGTTTTGGGACAAAGACTATGTCCCCATTGTAGGAATGACTGCAACCAAGTTGAGGGCTATTATGCAAAAGGTCATAACTGTTTTTATTTAATCCTTCTATGTAAAAAACTGAATGCCACATGCTAATTGTTCTTCGATCTCATTTGTAGGTCGGGGAAGATAACCCACAGATATATCCAACTTACCTTAACACTCTTTTGGAGAAGAAATTGACTTTTCGAGTTAGGTATACAACAAACTTTGGACAATGCTCTATTGTACAAATCAATCCTGATCCACAGGTTTACATAAGAATTGATGAATATTTCAACCCGAATAAGGTTATCCACCATTGTTGCGTTTAAGTATCCTGACTTATTACTTGTAACTTATATTGTTTTCGATGCATACACTTCATAAATAACTCCTGTTTATTGTAGCACACGTTAAATGTGGCGGCGTCACAACCCACAGTGGTTCCTGCTGCAGACTCTCCAGTTGATGCTGACTTGCAAACTGAAACCATGACTGAAGGCATTCCAGTCATCCATGCCCTAGTAATTCTCTATTTACACAACTGTACACATGGATGTATTATGGTAGTTTGCTCAAAACATCATACTAAATTGCGCCTCTGCATAATATGTGTGCAGATTATACCAACTGAGTTAGGCATGTCTAAAACAAGCTCGACCAACATGTCATTGAAGAGGGATGCTGATGCAATTGGATATGAGGAGACATCTCCCATCAAGTTTCTAACACCCAGGAATTATTCAACAAAAGTGAAGCACATGAAGAAAGAGTAAGATGGAACATGACTGGTGGCATAGGCATACATGATAATCTAATCCTTTTTGTCAGTTTTAAAAACAATGATTTAGATGCCTATGTTGTAACTAATAATGTTGTTTAATTAGGCTTACTATACAACTTAACGTCCTTTTTTTATTAACATTGTCCTATGTTATGAATGTCGTTGCGTCGACCCTTATGTTGTAGCCATGTATTGGAATGTTTTGATGGAATCTCGCCCCTTTTGTTGTAACTATCTCTTGGAATTTTATGGAATCTCCTAAATTGAAAAAAAAATGTTGGTCAGGAGTTTAATCTATCATACTTATCATTTTGAGTTGGTTTGTAATACCTTGCCATTATAACTTATGCAACTAATTTCAAAAAGTAACTACCAAGGACATGTATAGAAATAAAAGAGAAGGTCTTATTTTACAGTTAAAACCATTTTTTCTTACTGTTACATCAGTTTTGTAACAACAACAAGTGTTACAGAAATTATAAATTATATAAATTATAACATTTATAAATTATCAATTTTGTAACTACAACATTTAAAATTTATAGAAATTACTGCTACAGATATTACACAAGTTTTCTAGTAAGAACATAATTTTTATAAAAGACCTTTAGATACACCTTCAATTATCTCAAAAAAAAACATTTAAAATATATCATTAAGCTCAATTTGTGGACATATCCCCATTATTAGTTTTTTTATTAATAGAAGTGACATGTTGCTCTTGGGATGGCACTGCCAGACTTGACTTGATGTTTAGAGGCCATGCTTATATTTAATGTTTCTCACTTTATCATGTCAACTCTACACCCACCATATTGTCTTCTCTACCTTTTGGAGGTTTAAACTAATGATTTTTGTTGAAAGCAGGTGGTAAAGGCATTTCTAGAGGTAGACATGTCTCTTTCAACATCATGACTAAAAGTTGTTTTCGAAAGTTCTTGGGAGCCATAGGTATGCTATGGTAATTATCGCTGGCCCCACTTTCCAAGAATTCAACTATGACACTAGCAAGTACTTAATTTCTCACACAATATAATACTTTGATTTTAATTATGTGGACAATTTGAAATTTGGTAACATTTTGGCGCCAAGTAAGACATTTCAGTGTATGCTCTGCTAAAATAATACTTCTAAAACACACATGACCATTTTCATAATTTATATTTCAAGTTTAACAGTCATTTTGAAGACTTGCAAGCTGGATGTTCCAGTCTCAAATCTAAGCAATTGTCCTACATCTTAATCTCCTGCCCAGCCGAACACAAGCAGGTAACAGGTAATTGTAAAGCTTGCATCAGGTTTTTCAATCAGAAATCTTTGTTGACAACATTATAGAATGCATAATGCCATTACAAACATTATGTTATTACAAAACATAAGTGGCCAGAATAACACAGCTGGGAGAAGTAATATTTACTTGCCATATATGCACTAAGGTTAAAAGATTATTTATAGTTGAAACCGTGTAGATATCGGAATAACTCAATCGTTGTGCAGCAGAAACATATGAAAGTTAGGCCATGCTAATATGTTTTCTGTTGTTGATGACATATTCTTAATGTTTTTAACTTTGATAAGATAAATTTACCATAACGTGTAGTCGTAGCCTCTCCACAGTGGACATCATTAGTAATGAAAATACACAATGTTATTGTGTAGATATGGAGCACACTCCTAAAACATCTGCTAAGAGAGCACAATCGCGTAGAATGAAAATTCTTAAAGAAAAATCAATGAAACGGTGCAACACATCAACTCATTGTATAAACGCAATTCAGAATTCTTCTCGTGTGCCACACTCTAAAGCGACAAATATGATCACTCAACAAATGTACACACCTATTGCAGCAAATATGAGAAGCCCTCTCATGGATATTACAAATTTTGTAACAGACCGGAAAACGGTCGCACAAGTAGTTGTCAAGGGGCAGGCACTTAGTGCAATGTTTGAAGCATCACTACCTCAACCTACCTATCATTGTTTTAGGAGTCATACAAGGTTTTCAGATCTACATGATGTCGGGACTAATCTAATGCATAGGTTTATAACATTAGATAATAATGAGAACACATCTAATATTACCGCCGATGGATTCTCTTCTAAACTTTGTGAGATTTTTGTCGTAGTGCTTGATTCCATTCTTTCGAATGAATCTATTATATCTCCGAACAAACAGTCCCATTTCTTCATTATCTGAATCTTCGTCACTACTTGAGTCATCATCATTTTGCTCTATTTTTGAGGACTTAGATCTAGAAGCCTTAAGAGCTATAGGCTTCTTCTCACTCTCCTTGTCTCTATTCTTCTCCTTCTTACTCTTGTTCTCATGCTTTTCAAGATTTTCCAGTTGTTGCTGATGTTCATCCAGCTTACCAAACAGAGTTGAAATGGTAAGCGTAGTGAGGTTGTTGGCTTCCTTAATTGCTGTAACTTTAGGTTGCCATTCCCTGCTAAGACATCTTAGAATTTTATTAGTAGCAGTTTCATTGCAAACAGGTTTTCCAAGTGCATTCAAACGACCAGTGAGATGAACGAATCTCTTTTGCATGTCAGAGATAGTTTCTCCCTGTTTCATGCTAAAGAGCACAAACTCTTGGTTAAGTGTGTTAATTCGAGATTGCTTAACTTCAGTAGTGCCCTCATGGGCAACTTCTAAAGCATCCCACATTTCTTTAGTTGTTGTGCAATGAGATACCCGATAATATTCATCAACACCAAGTGTTGATATTATCATATTTTGGCCTCTCCAATCGCTTGACCACTTTTTCTCATCTTTTTCATCCCAATCGTCATCTGGTTTAGGAACAATGGCACCTGCTTCATTCATTATGGTAATTTCAAAAGGTCCATTTTGAATGGCAGTCCATACAGTCCTATCTATAGAATTTATGTGAACTCGCATGCAGTCTTTCCAATAGCCATAATTTTCACCGTTAAAAACAGAAGCTATAGTGTACGCCCCCTTAGGTAAAAAATTCATATCGTTAGAAGTAGCCACAAAGCACCAGTGAACCGGTGCTCTGATGCCACTTGTTATACGGTGTGGCAAGTGATAGAGAGGGGGGTGAATAGATCATCTATTTATTCTTATGGATTAAAAATTATTTATCAGAGTTAATGACAAAACTTGCGGAAAGCGACAAACGGTCCTGAATTGACTTCCATCTATTCTGAACCGGCTACTAGAAAACCGGGCATGCGATAGTTTGTTGGATTTTAATTGAGACGAGAAAGATGAATTAACACAGAACCTATGTTGAATTAATGCACTTATCACTATAACACTATTTCCAATGAATAAAATCAAGCTAGCACTTTTGTCAAACAATTGGAGTATGCTTGTTCAATGATCAATGACAATGGAGTTTTGATAAAGAGTTTCTTCAAGCCTTGTATCAATGAACAAAAAATTGCACACCAATTGAATCACAAACGTATTGCAAAAGTAAAGAGAGAGAGAAAAAGAGAGAGAGAGAGAGAGAGAGAGAGAGAGAGAGAGAGAGAAAATGAATACGATATGCAAAGCAGTTTAGTAAGGAAGTTCTCCACGTTCGTCCTTGCGTGTGGGTACGTCTCCCTCTCAATTTCCAAATTGGAATTGAGAACTTTCTTTATTAATATGTTGAAAATTGTTTACAAGGTTGCAATACAAAGACAGAAAAAACAAATCCCACAGATCTTCTTCTTCTTGTATCAATCTTCTCTTAATTTGAGTCGATCAATAACACACCTGCAAGATTCATAGACAATTCACCACTTCCACGACCTATTTGTGAAATCACCTCGATCTCCAAACCCTATGCTATGGCTGAATATGCCTTGTGCAATCGTGACTAATAAACCTACAAGAACACCTTCGTTCTTGCTGGACAAACCTTCTGGTTTTTTCTCGAAACCCCCTTCCAATCTTTAACTCAGCTAGATCATCGATCGTACCACTGAACGTTATCTCTTTGATCCCTTAATCCAACAAGCAATGATGATTATGTGTCAATGTTCTTGAACCAAGGTGATTGAGAAGATGATGAAGATGAAGTCTCTTTCAGGTTTCTATTTGCTCAGAAAATGGATGTTCACCAACTGTATTTGTGACACCTGTCTAACTAAACATCCAAACTTTCATTTATATGGAAACATAAAATGTTAGAAGAAAAACAAACTTATGAGTCGACACAAACTTTGTATGAGTCAACACAAGTGACTCAATGTATTGATACAAGAGATTTTGTATCGATACATACTGTATTAAAACTGATTCCAGAGGGTTGAGATACATATGAGTCGATACAAATAGTTATGTATTAATACATACTGTTATTAAAATGATTTCTATAAAGCAAATTAAAGTTTGAGTCGATTCATAACACATATGGGTCGATGCAAGTGACTTATGTATTGACACAAGAACTTATGTATTGATGCATATTGTATTGGAATTAATTTCAGAGAGTTAAGATCAGTATGTGTCGATACAAGTTTCATATATGTCGACACAAGTCATTTATGTATTGATACAAGAGCTTATGTATTGATACAAAAACTAAGTCATGTAATAATCCAGAATCTGAAGTCTTGTATGAGTCGATACAAACATGTATGCATCGATGCATACTGTATGAAATTTATTTTCTAAAAAGAAGAACTGGTTTGTATTGACACAAAGGATTTTGTATTGATGCAAACAACAAAAAGAACTGAATCCCAATTTTTGATATATTTATGTTTCGATGCAAAATGGTATGTATTGACACAAGATACGTATGAGTCGATCCATTGTTATATGTGTTGATGCAGGGCTTAAACTCTTGAGCCTTGAAACTCACATGTATCCACACAAAACACGTATGAGTCGACTCATACAGAATGAAAACTATTTTTATGAAGTCAAAAAGGTATATGTATCGATGCATGCCTTTTTGTATCGATCCAAGAGTTTATTACATGACTAAAATAATACTTTGACCACTTTTATGCATGTTATCATTTGGTCATACAAGCACACATGTATATTGACTCAATTAGACAATCAAACATATATATTTGCTATCATTCAAAACTATCTAGCATTATTGCACACATTATGTAAAGGGTTGTTCACAGTTGTGGCGGTCCATTTGAAATGACAACATGCATAAAGTTGTAATAATGATATTGACGTCAATGACATGCTTTGAATAGTGTTGAAACTAGTTCAAAAAATGGCAATTTCTCCTCGACGTATATTCAGGCGAAAATGATATTTTGGGGGGATAATTTATTACCCCATATTTTCAACATAAGTCTTTAGGTTGAAAGTTTAAAAGGATCATGCGAAATTGTTAGCTTCATGCCGAAATGGTCTAAGCGTGACCATTAATTTTTAGGTTGATTGGTAGTTGTCTCGTTGAAGGACAATATCAATTATGGTCGAATAGTCATCAATGAAGACCAGAAGGCACGTCTGAGACTTAATAATATTTCAAGTATCTAGAAAATCGTTTAACTACTCCATCAAAGAGACTCAAAGTGGATAAGATCATGCAGTTATTCAACAACACGTGTAAAACCTATGAAGATGAAGATTGCATGACATTAGAAAACGCGAGATGTTTTGCTGCTTCGACTGTTATAGACGATTATTTTAGGACTTGTATATAAACAACAATTGTTTATAATTTTAGGATCCGCAATTGGACACACAAATTCTAAATACTTAAAGTACCAAGAGTTAAAGAGAAACAAGTGCAGAAAATGTATGTATTGCGTTTCATTTTGTAAATCCAATTCTTTCCTTTTCAAGTCTTTTATTTCACTCAAAGTTCATTTTCAAGTCTTTTATTTCATTCAAAGTTACTTTACTACATTTAAAGTTCTCTACATTCAAATCACTTTACTGCGTGGGAATTTCTTAATCCACCTCATAAGCTTCTTACGCACCACGTGAAATTCCTTAAATGTCCCTACAAATTGGAAGTATATTTCCGGTGCGCCCCAATATCTGATAAAATATACACACAAATCGAAAATTTATTTCTGGTTTTGAACCACAAATGTATTTCCGATTTTATTCTTAACAGAAACAAACAAACATCATTGAATTGCATAACACAGACATAAATATAATTCATAACATAAACGTAGAAAATACATTTAGGAGTTAACATAAATCAAACATCACAAATCAACATCCGTGTGGACGTTGCAACATCCTCATGATATCATCGGCCGATCTTTCTAGAGTCACGTCTATCTCGATCGAAACTTTCTCCTCGAAGTTGTCATAAGTAAACCACATATCTCGTAAATCATCATCGTTCTTTAGCTCACGACTGATAAACTGAAGCTTCCCATCTTTGTCAACCGATGGCGAGCGGTACTCCATTTTCACTACCTTGCGATTATCGCCAAAAGGTACAAGTTCCTGCAATGTTTCACGCACATCTTCATACAGGTGTACACAGTGATATTAAATTTGCGAGATGATATAGTGCCGAAAAAGTGGACAACTCCAACAATCCATTTGATGTTCAATTTCATGTCTGTTTTTGGTTTTTGGTGTTGTGGTATGAAAAAAATATAAAAAGTGAGGTACTTTATAGTATTTGGAGGTAAACATGAACCATACAAATCCTATCTCTGTGTCAGTGATAGAACCATAATTAAATAAGAAGTGTGGTATTAATGGAATTAATGGAACCGAAAATATACTTCCGATAAAGGCCTTGGGAGGGAAAACCAAAAACAGAACAGAAACAACAAATAATACATAAAAATCTCATGTATTCAAATATTGTGCTTTTGGTCAATCTACAAAAATGACTATATTTACACATCATAATACATGAACTAAATGACGTTAACAATAAAATGATACCTAACTACTTGAAAGAGCCGAAAAAAGTGTCGTCGGATAAATCCAACGGTGGCACCCCTTTTGACTTTTCTCTATTTTTTTCTATTTCAATTTGGTTCAACTTGTTGTATTCGTGCATCCTTTTAATGAATTCATCCGGCCAGGTCTCTGATGGCTTTGTGAAATGAAGCGCCTACTCCGATGATGTAGATGGTACGGGGCATCCCGATTTCAAATAGACTTGGACAAAATGTCGTGGATTTGAAGTCCACCCAACATATATGATACGATCATTGGGATTTGGTGTTGGAGTAGTGCACAGAGGAAAATAAGTCTCCGAGAAACCGTATCTTATAAGAGTAATACACATCCTCTCATACGCATTTTCTATGAGATGACCCATATCAGGGAAGTGCTTCCATTTATCCTCTGGTATTTTTGACGATTCATTCAATGTACTTGTGCATAAAAATCGACATGTGATCGATGAATGGTGTTTTTGGCGGAGTCGGTGTAGTAGGTGGTTTGCTAATACGGGTACCTTTAAAAGCACTTTTTTGAGATTTTGGTGTAGGTGAATCGGGAAAAACTTTGTCAACATGTTCAAAATATGAAGGACTCCTCGTAGTAGATTTGTCGCCTGATGTCGATTTCAACTTCTTTGGTGTACCTTTAGTTTTTACTTGTTGGGATGGTAGTTTCAAATATGTGGTCTCTGGGTACGCAATCTTCCTCAACTGTTCTTTGATGTGGAGTTTGGGGGCGTCATCGGCTTTCAAAAATCTTTCTTGTATCGCTTCCCATTCGGCCAAGATAGAGATATTTCACTTATCGATTTTCATTTTACCGTCATCGTCAAAACTTAGTCTCTTCCAATGATTAGAGACCTCGTCCATACGTATCGGGCTACCACCATTCATCTTCTTAGATATAACACAGACACAAGGGAAACCATTTGCTTTCACAATTATGCAACCACACTTTGAGGTATCAAAGTCCACATTATAAGCTTGTTTGGCCTCGTAAAAAGTATAATTAAGAGCTGCCCGAGAGATGTTACCAACCAATTGAGAATATAGTGTGTTGTCTTTGAACCTGTATTCCAACACCGTGATACTACGACCAAATTTCGTTTGTATCACGTTATGTTGGTTTAGTATCACCTGGTTCACATATTCCCAACCTATACTCAAATCACCCTTGCTATTTTCCAACCAATTCTTCAGACATGCATGCACAGACTCAACTCAGTTTTTTGTTGTATTACTGAGGTGCATAACCTGACCGGTCCATGCATAAACAACCTTCTCGTTAATCTGATCAAGAATTGTGCTTTCAACATATTCCAATAGATCGAGATATTTTACACAAATATTCCAGAACTGTAAAACATCATCAACATATAACTCTTTTGTAGATGCATTTATTATAATATTCCATGCATCCATAATTTTCTCGACAATAACGCCCGACTTGACCAATTTTCTATCTTCACCAGCAACATGTTTTGACCTCACCGTGGGTTTAACTTAGCTTCTCACATTTTTAATAATATGGTACCTACAAAGTAATGCGTAAAAGGGGGAAATACGATTGCAACCAAATTCATTAATGTCGTATCTCGATCGGTAACAATGACTTTCGACATATCTTCTTGATCCTTCAACATTGACCTACAAACCTCTAAAGCCCATGCGAAGTTGTCATCTTTTTCGCACTCTAAAAATGCAAAATCAACAGAATACGTCTTCTCAGTCGACGTAACACCAACAATTTTCAACAATGGGGTCATGTACTTCTTGGTTTTGTACGTCAAATCAATTATGAGCACGGTAGAAAACGTGTTGAACAATTTAACAAAATCGTGATGAGTCCAATAAATGTCTCTAACTTCTACCTCATCATCACCTCGTTGGTGCCTACAAATATAATTGTTCTCATCTAAAACTTTCAAGAGGTGTTGCATCTCGGTTCGATCCTCCCGAATCGCTAACTTGGTTTAATATCGGTTATTATAAACTTGTTGATATTTGATGTGTTCTCAATTCTTTTGCGCTTCAAGGTTGTATGTATGTTTTTGAGCGGTACCAAATTCAAAGTCATGTCAGAAACACATGTCTTCTCATCCGGAAGGAGCCAACATACAATTGGATGACCAACCAACTTTTGAGTTAAATCATGATTGTGTACACTGCTAATCACATTAAATTTCCACTTCTTATTTGCCATAAGCTAACCACACAACCTACATGGACATTCACATTTTCTTGAACCGGTGTCCTCGCGTTTAAAAATTTGAATACGAGGTATGTATTTCCCACTTCTTTTGCATGTCAAAATCACAAATGCATTTCTTATATTTGTACCGTTATCAGATCTTGCTATCACAATACCAAATCCTAGTTTCGTTGCCTCTATACGAATCCACTGCAACATGTCTTCACGTAATTCAAATTCTTCAACATTTTCAAAATGCTCACGAACATCTACCGCCTTAATTACGAGAGGAGAAACTACAATCGACGAAACAACTTCAGATACATCTGGTTTGAGAATGTTACCGGGGTGCACCATACCTATGTTACATAAATATAATTATTAATATGTCACAGTGAAAGCTGATGTAAAAATAAACACAGACAGAAACCGAAAATGGACTTTCGGTTCTGTTCAACCATAAACCGGATGTATACTTTCTTGAACTCCTTCTTATATGATGAACCACAAAAATGATGATTTGGAGTGGAGAATGGATTGAGAATGATGAGGGTTTTTGAGAGATTTTGAGTAGAAAGAGTGAAATGGTGATGATCAACATGTCCAACATGGTTACTATTTTAAGTAACCTGTATCATGACAGAAATCGGAAGTATTCCGGTAATATACGAAATATTCAGGTGACAACACAATTCAATGTTCCCGCTACTATAACCGAAAACAGAATTCCGATTTAGAACTGGAAGTACATCTCTGGTACAGTTTCTTATAATTTGAAGGGTGACACCATATTTAGTCTATTTTGTACAAAATAGGGTGCAAACCAGAAGTACATTTCCGATTTTGAGAAGGATATTTTTGGATTTCTATAAGGTGTCTCATTCTACTATAAAGTGGGTTAAAAAATTCCCTATGTTTAACGTTGATGTCAAGCATTCTTACATTTGAACATTTGCACATCTGTTAGAGTTCTAGACAAATTCTCAGTACATAAAAAAAAATTATTTCAACTTCAAATAATTGATTACGATGTGGGAATGATTGGGATATCCAATCGCGTCTAGCTCCATGTCTTTTATTGTTTCCATATCCCTCATTATGTTTATTTAAACAAAAATTAAAAACAGCGTGCAAAATCTCAGTTGGTTATCTAAAAACATGAGTTAGGGCATTACAAACTATGAGTAATTATGAGTAAATCAGCTTTTCAGATTGTACTTATGAGGAATAAAAAATGAAATCCAACATTCTATGTATGGTTTAGAAGAACACTCCAGTGAATCAGCTGTTTATCATTTACTTCTTCCATCCCAAATTAACAAGTGCACTTCACTGTACCCTTTACACAGTAAGAGCAAAGTATACTGTCTGAATATTTTTTTAAAATGCAAAAATCCAAGATCACAAAAATCCAAAAATTACTGCATAATTCCGCAATATTTCAATTTCAATCTGTTGATTCTTTTTCATTTGGTGGATTTCAATCCTTTAACCTATAAAGGAGATTAGCAAAAGAAAAGAAACAAATCTACTTAGCAAGTTCAGTGTCTACTTTGCAATCGCAAGTTGACCTCCCAATTATTGCACAGGGAAAAGAAGACCGCCCCACTAAGTTATAAAAATAAGGGCTCACACAACAATGCAGGAATACCACCAATCCAAGCAAAATTACAAACGTTTTATTTTAAGTATTGTTCAGAAGCTTAAATTGACAGTTAATTACGAATGCTAATGATGTTCACTCACAACCCCATCTTCCTGACCTTTCCTGGCAGCAGCTCTTATTTTGCGTTGCTCCTCTTTGTAAATCCGGTTTCTTCGTTGGAACTGGAATATGAAATAAAATCAACATCAGTAATTTATATGGCAATTAAACAAAACAGACGCAAAGATTTTGATTGTTCCCTGGGTAATGTAACAAACAATGACTTTTTTTCTCACACATAATAAGCAACAATAACAATAGAGAATACCCAACCGTTCTCTTCTACCCTCAATTAGCCCTCTTCTCCAAGTTCTTATCTTGGATAAAAAAACCAACTTCCATATCACTCTTGTCAATTACCCAAACTAATATTTTTGCCAACTATAGCCATTATGTTTGTACTTTGTGCTGTGCGGTTTGATTGAAAAGGATGATTGGAACATCTATATCCTAAAAGCATGTAGTACACATTACGTTTACAAGATAAAATAATAGAAAGATATAAAATTTAAAAATAGCATAATCGATTGAGTTTCATAATGCCACCAAAGAACTCACTAAAATATTAGTACCTCAACGAACAAATTTATTCAAACAAGAGGAATAATAAGTAAATCAAGTAGTTAACGAGTTTCAACAAGATTGAATCGTTTAGAAGAATCCAAATTCTGACTGGACCAATTCTTGATTGGATTTTACTAACTTTCCAAACCGAGTTCAAAATTAGCAGGGCCCTTTCTTTTGGAAATTGAAAAGTTAAGCAAAAGGAATTAGTATAAACTTATACCAAAAAAACAATTCTTGAGGTAATGCTTTAGTGAGTTTTTTGTTGGCATTACGAAAGTCAGGTCGATTATGCTATTTTTGAATTTTTACATTTTATTATTTAATTTTGAAAAAGTACTATGTATTACTTTTATTTCAGTAGATGTTTGGATGCACCAAAATAGAGTAGCTACTTAGAGTCCAAGAATCTATATGTAAGTTTCTAACCTCATAATTAAACAGCATTATATGAGAACAATATAAAATGTCTGAAATTAATCATCATATTATTGTCAACCACATGAGTTCACATCCTTAAAACTTTGTCATGACTATAAGTTATTCGAGAATAGTACACGATCTATAAATAATTTCAAGCCAATTGCCAATTGCCAATTGCCATACATGAAACAAGTAACAACTGATGCTCCATAGACTAAAAAATGAAATATTAATAAAATGTGTTATCAAAGCAAGAGAAGACATAACTCTAGAAGTTTAACAAATCTATTGTTAAATCAAACATTTAAGGTCTAGCTGTAATTCAATGTTAACTGAAATCCTTAGTCTAATTCTGTCGAGTACTAAATTGTGCTCTCTTGCAAAATCAAGGTTGTTGTAGATGGGAATGGAAAGAAGCCTCTAAGAATTGAAAAAGTTTTGGTACAGGATGTTAATTTTGTTAGTGGTGTAACTTGGTTTTGAAGTTAGCTGGTGAATTCTGATTGTTTTTATCCAATAAGCTTTATAAGTTGACCACAATGTATCTATTTTTCTGTATCTTTGAACATGATTTCAATAGAGATTTTCTTCTCTCTTCCAAGCTCTCAAGCTTGTTTGTTCTTTTTCCTACCTCATCCTCTGTTTACTAAAACGTCCCAATAAATCAGCACAAACTCTACATTGTTTTCAGTGGTTGAGTGATAGGCTAAAATGGAGCTTAGGTTAAAGTTTAACCATTAAGCTAGGATTGCTACAGGGCTAAGACAAAAATTGGCTAGCGTCAAATACACCTTTATTCCATATTTCTTTCAATAGAAAATAGGAGGGGTGATGTTGAGAGGGGAGAAATAAGATGCATATGAAATTTTCTCCCACCGTATTATGGAGAAAAAACAGAGGAAGAAACAGAATTAGATGTGGGACTCAAAAATGTTTACTCTTTTCAAGTGGAGAGACAACAAGTACTTTGAGAATAGGATCCACTCTTTTAATTGTACGCATGTAACTATTGCACTTCTCATCAATTATGCATTTTTTATTCTTTTTCTTTTTTTCACTTTTGCAAGAGAGATAAAAGAAACGAGAAGATGCTAAAGTACAGACAGCGAACTGGTATCAGCCTCAAATATGTGGGTAAATCTATTTACGGTGGTTTCATTTGTTAACAGCGTCGTCAACTGCTGATAGTTGAAAATAGCGAATTGTTAAAAACAGCTATTTAACAACATTGTTTATTATTGACAATCATGGGTCAAATAGAGTGACCGGATGTGATCAGATCAACGACGCATTAGTGAATTATGTATATTACCATATATTTTCAGCCTTGAACCATGGTAGTCAAAATCACGATCCCACTCGTAGGATCGTACGATTTTACGATCTTGATAGAGTTTTGCGATCCTGTGAAGGCAAAAACTCAGATTTAGGTGGGAACGGTGGGATCGCACTGCAAAAACGGTTGAAGCGGTAGGATTGGCGTTGCTGCCGTTTCAGTTCCAAAACTCCCTTTTTTTACTTTTTATAAACCGGGGTATTCTCTGCACGCAATTGTAGAGACTAATCCCTCGAGCCTTGTAGAACCATATAGGCGGACCAGCTCTCCCTCAAAAGATTTAACATTGTTGCATCCCCAGGACAGGTATCGAACTCAAGATCTCTGGTTAAGCTGGAAGAGACCCCCTCCATCTCATCCAAGTTCTAAAACTTTTGAAAATTGAAATAGGTTTTTTTTTGCTCTAACCTATGTAGCTTTTATTTCTCATACTTAATTCCAATCAAATTCTAATTAATTTCTTAAAACCTTCCCAATACATATTTTTTTGAAACATAAATTCTATGAATCACCTAGCCTATTCAATACAATTAGCCAATTCAATACAATCAGATACTTTGTATTTCATATTCCTCTCACGATACTTTAAAATTTTTGAAGTTTAAGTATACCCTGTTTCGCTCTTTTTAAACTTTTTCCCTTTAATGGGCGTGGCTTGAATTTTTTTACTAAATTATGTTTTATTATATGAATATATATGAAATATATATCAGTTTGTTAAACTGATAGGATCTTACGATCCGTGTTACGATACTCCGATTCACGATCTTGTGACCCTCTCCGATCCCACAATAGGATCTCGATTTTGACTACCTTGCCTTCGACAGCATCACACTTGTACATAGAATTCATTTGTCTCATGATATATCCCTTTCACAATTTAAAGTTAGTATGGATATACTTTTCAACGAGCACTTAAAAAAACCAAAACCTTGTTATAATCATCTTACAATAACTACGTGTCTTTCAAATAATAGCTTCCCACATAATCTCACTCGTCAACTTATTCAAAGGTAGTACCTATAAACTAGCGAGGGCTTTTATCAGTTTATGTGACAAGTTAGTAAAGAAATTCTTAGCTCAGTTGATTAGCTTCTGCAAGCTCGAAGCTAATCCACACCGGACAAAATTAAACAACTAGACAATATGCACATAAAACCGATAACAATAAGGTGTTACAATGGAACTGATTTCCAACTAACAGAATAAGTGATTCTTTGATCGCAATCAAACATATTTCTTAAACAGAAATAATAATTTTCAAAAAATCAGATATAACTAGTTCGAGTGACGCTTTAGCTACATTCCCCCGCACAGAAAATTATATTACACAACAGATAGTAGTAAGCAAAGGCCGAACGCAATCATATCTCATTCACGATTTTCCTAAAGATAAAAAGAATTAGAAATTTAATATCACAATTAGGGTTAGGGATTCCCTTTCACATTAATCCTAATTCTTAAACACTGCATCTGTCTACATTTTCTGCAGTGGCCACTGGGATGTGCCAATCAAATCTAGATCTTTTAACAGAAATTGAAAATTAACGGATTTAATTGTGAAATAAGGGAAATCAATAGGGCTTGTAAAGGAAAGAATAGAATAACAAGAAATTAGGGTTTTGAAAAACGAAATCGAGTGGGTACAAAATCGATGAAGAAATTGCAAAAAGTAAGAACGAACAAGAGAACGGATTGAAGAGAGTAGTACCTCTTTGGAATGGTGGAGGCATTCGAGGTAATCTTCACGGAGGAGAGTACAGTCTTTGGGTTCTCTGCAGGTAGACATACACTCGCTGAAATCGATCCAGAAATCGTAGCATCGGCCTTTGTTTCCTGTGATTCCCCATCCTGACGCCATTTCTAGAGCTTCACCTAGCTTCTTCCGCTTCTCCGATCTCGTAGAGTTTTGTTCTGAATTACAAGTTCGAAACTATCTCCTTCTTCATCTTCTTACAGCGTTAAATTACCAAAATACCATCACTATTTCATTTTTTTGCCAGCAATTTTTTTTTAATTCTTAATTGCAATATTGGTC
The DNA here is from genome assembly GCA_021764765.1 of Vicia sativa. Lineage (NCBI taxonomy): Eukaryota > Viridiplantae > Streptophyta > Magnoliopsida > Fabales > Fabaceae > Vicia > Vicia sativa. Next base: position 100,253,353 of record CM038795.1, on the reverse strand, counting down.
CCATTGTTTTCTTTCGATTTTAATTTTCACCTTTTTTTTCATCTTTTCAAATAATGAAATATAAGGATCTTCGGAATCCAATCAAATTATGAATCGGAACAAATTAAATTAAAAATTTCAATAAATTATATTTGGTTCGGATGTGTTTGAATCATTTAATATTCTACTATCTAACATATACTAACATATAAACTATTATTTTCAAAAAAATATTTTACAACTATATTTTGGACATTTTATTAATTAACAAAATAATCCTTAACTTTTTCTATTTCTGATTAGTCCATATTAAAAAACTTATTTTCTCATATTACACTACTTTCTCTTTTTTCTCCCTTCTCTTTTTTTTTTAATATAAATTTACTTTATTAATTCAAAAAACACTAAGAAACAAGCGATCCAAACCAGGGATCCAGCTACTACACTATCCAATTACAATTCCAATGATTGATAAAAGTCAACAATCTCAAAAGAAAAAACTATATCTCCTACATCAAAAGGAATGCAATGTCAGGTCAGAGTTTCTTTTTTATTCCACCCTGTATACACAAAAGTATCTATAATTCTCTTTCCTATACTTGTGATATCAACATTTTCCCCGAAATTTTTATGATTCAAAATCTTCCAAAATTCATATAGTGTTTCCGATATTGTCATTTTAATGATAGTCGCTTTCACTCCCTTCCCTTTTGTCTGTTGCGTTAACCACATAATTTCCTCTTACCACTTCCCCGGAGTATGGGATATTTGAGCTCAATCTAGAACTTCTAGCCATATTTTCTTCATAGTTAGACACTCAAAGAATAGATGTTTCACTAATTCCTCTTTTTCACAAAAGCAACAATCAGAGTTATCAATCATACCAAACCTATACAATCTATCATTGGTTGCCAATCTATCATGACAGACAAGCCACAGGATAAAGTTAGCTCGGGGTCTAGCATTATTAGCGTATAATAACGTCTTCCACTCTATCTTCTTCCCAAAATCTCGAAGCTTCCTATAGATATTACCCATGTTAAACTTTTCCTCTTTCATTATTTCTTCCAAATTACCCATTTCTCTAATTTCATCTCGCTGGTTAAGAATAACTTTAAACATCCAAGAATAATTATTATTACAATGGATATCTATTCTCTTTTCATTTATATGATTATTTAATACATTTAAATTTTAATATAATTAATTCTTTTACAATTAAATATCTCATTTTAAATTTACATTTTATGACATATTTTATCTTTTCTATTTGTTTATTATCACTGAAAATACTAATTGATCTATTATTTAACTTTAATAAAAATAAAAATATATTTTATGAAATTGAATAATACTACATATCACTCACACAACTAATTTTTTATCTTACGGGTCACTATCAAATTATTACCATTATTTTCAAATTTTAATTTTTTTTCTTTCTTCGTATCACAATTTTTTTAAAATTACTTAATACATTGAGTTTATTTTAACATTACGTAATTCAATTTAAATTCACATGCGTATCTAAATACATCATTTATGAAGTTTACCATTATATTTTGTATAATCATATTATTTGTTGTAATATTTTGATTTCATAATTTTTCATTGTACTTTCCATTAAATACTAATTAATATATTATTTAACTTTAATAAAATAAAAAATATATTTTATGAAATTGAATAATACTACATATCATTCACACAACTAATTTTTTATTTTACGGGCCCCTATCAAATTATTACCATTATTTTTAAGTTTTAATTTTTTTCTTTCTCCATGTCACAAGTTTTTTTAAAAATTACTTAATACATTGAGTTTATTTTTACATTACGTAACTCAATTTAAATTCACATGTGTATCTAAATACGTTATTTGTCAAATTTACCATTATATTTTGTATAATCATATTATTTGTTGTAATATTTTGATTTCATAATTTTTCATTGTACTTTCGCAATAAATACGATTTTTTCATATGTATATAAAAAAATTATTTCGTCAATATTAAAATAAATTCACTCGTACTCTCGCACAGGTCTCTGAGTAGTATTATAATAAAATTAACTACGTAGTACAGTTCGATTTGGGATTTGATTTTAATTTTCACATTTTTTTCAAATAGTGAAATATAGGGTATTCAAAATCGTACTTGGCCAATAGAAAATAATTAACCAAACTAAATCAAATATATATATATATATATATATATATATATATATATATATATATATATATATATATATATATATATATATATATATATATATATATATATATATTATAAAAATGTGGTTTGTATCTTACAATTTTTTTTAATAAACCAAAATATATTAAAACAAAATAAAGATTACAAAAAACACAAGAGGGAGTCCAAATCAAAATATCTTAAGAGCCATCCTAATTCTAGGGGCATCCGTCTTGTCTAACAAGTAATCCAAAATTAAACTATTATGAACATAGTTATACCAAGTGAAAACATTTCTTTTTAAGCCTAAATTCGTCAGGAAATCCACCCAAAAATTGGCCTATTTGAAAATATGAGTTATCATGAAATCGATGTTGAGAGTATATGCCCAACACGCAAGTCAATGAAATTTGATTTTCCAAGGCTAAATAATGATTCGAGAAAGCTTTCACAACACGTATACAATCAGTTTCCATCCAATTTTTTGTCCACTGCAACTCCTTAGCTTTCTCAATGGCAATGACTGCTGCCATGAATTCAGCAAAAATAAGAGTGCCTTCATTCAAACAAGCACTGAAACTTAGCAAATGATTGGCCTTTTCGTCCTTGAAAATGCCACCACAGGCAGAAAGCAAAGGTGAGCTGGATGTAACACCATCAATGTTACATTTTATCCAACCTCTTTGAGGAGGAATCGAAAGAACCTCAAGTAAAGCAGGTTGCGACCGAGGATTATTGGTAATGTCAAAACCTTTAAGCAAAGAGAAACAAGTAATAAAAGTATTAGATTTCTTAGAGGATAAGTTTCCAAATATTTTTGCACGAGCTGCAATTACCAAACTGCAGAATTTCCAAGAGATGCTTTTGTTGTCAAACCTGACTTTGTTCCTAGCTTTCCATATCAAATAAAATGTATAGATTGTACAAGCTTTGGCTATAGCAGTAGGTTAAGGGTTCCAACCTTAGTCCAAAATTTTCTTATAATCCTCCTGATTTTTAATGTTGAATGAAATCTGAAACTTAGCCATAAACCAATTCCATATATTTGATGCAAAAAAGCAGTCAAAGAAAAGATGCTCAGAAGTTTCACCAGCTGTAGAGAAAACATAACATATATAAGGAAAGGAGAAGCCACTAAGAGTGAGATTATCGTTAGTTGGAATTTTTGTGTGCAAATATCTCCAGACTAACATAGAGTATGGGCATAGTCTTTATCCCAAGGGAGGTCAGACCAAGCAACGAAATGAGCACTCTTCAAAGCAGTGTTGTAAGCATGTTTCATGGTTAACCTGCCATCATCAATGCTTTTTCCAAGCCAAATAATCCCCAAAGTTCACCTCAGAGCATATGCAAGGAGAGATAAGAGGCTTGAGAGATGGAAGAGCTAATGTCATGTAGTCACTTATAAAACTTGCTTTCTTTTTCTTTTGAAAACTAAAACACCTAATAATGGTTCAAAACTCCTTTCTTAAAGGTAACAGCAACCAACCAAGACAAACTCTTTTTTCGCCTACAGACTCATTTTTCTCTTTGTGTTTAAAACCTTTTTCATAAGTAAAAAACACAAAACCCACCAAAACAAGTGAGCAAAACTACGACGCTCTGAATTTCCCATTGCACGAGGGAATACGTAGGCATCTTGTCACGGGGCTCGATCGAGCACAACTTGTAAAAACTTCCTTCTTTTCCCCGTGGTTTCTTTATTTTCCTTTTCTTTTGCATGCATTGTAGCGATTAAGTGATAGATAGATATAACACACCCCTTAGATAGAAAATAGAAGTGGATACCGTAGAGTACTACAGGCGTGTGGAGTGCTAATCCATTCCTCTCGCGTAACAGACTCCCTTACCCAAATCTCTCGGTCGTAAGACCGTGATTTCTTCCCTTTCAGATTTACTCGATGTTTTCCTTTCTCCTTCGCGAGATAAAAAATGTTTGATGGCGACTCCATTGATATACCCTATCAGTCGACGTTCAGCCGGGTGATTTCAATGCGCATTCGTGCGTAAACAAGTATTAGAATGTGCGTTCGTACACACTTGAATCAAGGGAACATGCAAGAGAAGTGAAAATCAAATAAGCAGACAAAGGTTTGAGCGTTCGTACGCAAACAAGTAATGGAATGTGCGTTCGTGCACATTCTAATCCAAACAACCTGTCAGAGGAATCCCACCACAACCAGACAATAATATGTACACGTATGTGCACAAGCAAAAAGAATGTGCGTTCGTACACTTTCAAGCAAATGGATAACTTGCAAGCAAGGTGTCAATCCAAGCAATATACAAACAGTATGTGCGTTCGTACACATACAAGCAATAGAATGTGTGTTCATGCACATTTGAACAATTGGATAACCTGCAAGAAAGGTGTAAATCCAAATAACAAGACAAAAATGCGTGTTCGTACGCAAACAAGCAATAGAACATGCGTTCGTGCACATTCAAACAATCAGATAACCTGCAAGAAAGGTATAAATCCAAACAATACACGAGTGGTATGCACGTTCGTACGAATACAAGCATTAGAATGCACGTTCGTACGCATTCAAGATTGGATAACCTGCAAGAAAGGTGACAATCCAAACAAACAGATAATAGAATGCACATGTATATGTGCAAGCACAAGATAAGGATGCAAAAAATCCAAATCTCAAGTAAAAGTATCCTAAACACCTTGCACATGAAATAAAGTGTCAGAATTAACAAAGCAAGTGCTAGAAATAAAGCACTAAATGCAAAACCGATTAAAGATATGATTATAAACTAGTATAAGCATGTAGGAAGTGAAATAAAATCACAAAAATCGACTTGGGAAGACAATTTTTCGAAACCGGAGCGAAAAATCAACTTCTTGGAATCGATTAAGAATCGCATGGTTGCTTGCAAAAAACGTCAACAAATTAAAAAACGTGAGCGGTCTTAATTAATTCCGAGTGGAAGTGACATTTTTTGGACCTTAAAGTGACGGGGCAACAACTCTGTTTAGGCATGTTGTGCTTGGAATTTCGTTCCGAAACCTCCAAAAATTGTTCCGAAACATGCCAAAATGTAGGGGACATGTACCGTTACTTTGGTCTTTTGCGGAAAAATGAGTTCCGATGCACAAAAACGTTGAAAAACGCTTATGGAATCACAAAATTTATGTGTTGAATTAAATTCTGATTCGCTTTTGTTTTGATTTTTGAAATGTGAAATGAATTGGAATTTAACTCACCTACATGTAATCAACAAGCCAAAACAAAGTGAAATGCAAATTGTACAAAATGAAAAGTTATTTGAATGAGAATGAATGCAAAACTATGCATGTAAATGCATATTTAATCACATTTCCTATGATGTTTCAGGTATGAAATGAGAATAAATGACATACAATATGTGGATGATGGATGCTCAATGTAAACCATACCTAAATTCAATCTAAAACATGATTAATGTCATATGAAATCAAGAATGCAAAGTGTTGTGCTATTGTGGTTTCATACATGTGATCAAGTGTCTTCAACATGTGAAAAAGTGAGTGAAAGTGAAGTTTCGACACACTTAAATGTCATAAACTCGATTCAATTATTCAATATGCATGTATGTCAATACACAAGGATGCAAATTATGTCCTAGATGCAAGTTTAGATGCATTATGTACAATGCAAATGCTACCTACAACTAAAATGTGCCTAAAGCTACATTTCGACATAATTTTATTTATGAACTAAGCTTTAATTCACATGATTCAATGCAATTTAATTAACCTATATGCTATTTATTGAATGAGCATGTGATAGGTGATGCAAATGTTCAATTAAAGTGATTAAAATGCAAAGAAAAATAACTACACAAGTGTATGTATGTGTTATGTATAATTTTCTTTCACACCGACACACTTTAACGTCACAAAATCGGAATCAAATCAAGGAATTCGGAAACAAAAATTCAAGAATCTAAATCCACACGGAAATTGCAATCAAATTCAATCATCAATTTCAAGAAAAGTCGAAATCGAAAAATTGATTAAAATAAGTGCTTATTGAATAAGCTACTTGCTTGTTTTTGAAGTTTTACTTGAAATTTTGAAGAAAATACCAAGTTCTAGCTCCAATTGATGATAATAATCAGAATTGAAGTAGAAATCAGAAGAAGAATGAAGAGGAAAGGCTTAATTCTTGAGAATTGGAGCAAATATGAAGGAAGAGGTGCTCCTTCAACACAAACCGAGCAAGAAGAGAAAGCTAGGGAAGAGGTCGGCCGATTATAACCCTTGGTCGAGTAAGGTGCGGTGGAGATATGAGAAAGCCTGACCGGAATGGCCTAGATCGGGAGAGGAGGGACGCGCTGATGAGGTGAACGAAGGTGAGCAGATCGGTCCTTGTAGAAGGCTGATCGGAGGACCGGTGAGGGTGGCGGTTGAACGGTCGAAGGAGTGGCTGCCGGAGGTAAGGGCAGTGGCCGGACAAGGGAGGAGGTTGGTGCGGTGATCCGATTGAGAGTGAGGGAGGTTGGTTTCTTGGAGAGAGGAAAAGGTGATTTGGCTTTTGAACTTTTTCTTTTTCCTTTGTGTGAATTGAGAGAATTAGGAGAGTAGAAAGTGAGATTTGAGAGATAATTTTAGCAAATGAATGTGTGTGTAAGAATTTTGAAGGAAACAATTTATTTATAGTGTGAAAAATTGGGCCTTAGAGTGCCTTGGATCAACAATTTAGTCCAAATCACGATTATCTAAATAACTTTCGTATTTAGTCCAAAACAGCTCGATCCGTGCGAAGTTTGAAGTCGGACTCTAAACAAAAAATGTCCAGAACGCGATTTTGCCTGTAACAGTTAAAATTTCGACTCAATCGGACGAACGGTCTAGGCGATACAAATTTTTGAAATTTCAGCACACATTTCGGGCGTCTGACACATGCAGAATTTTTATTGCGCTCTTCAAAGATCATTGCCTCGAACGAAGGTCTTCTGATCAAAATTCGAACTCGGTGTTGCCACAACAAATGAAGCTAACAGAAAATTTGAACTTTTGGCACTAGTCCCGTATCGTTTCGATGAAAATCGAGCGAGATATGATTTTTTGAACTTCGCGTATCATATAAAAATTGTTCGGTTCGTCTCAAAATCAAGTCCAAAGAATAAAAAACTGCTTCTAAATGGTAAGGAATTATCTCTGGACTTGTTCATGAGAGTTATATAGGACTTTGATACTGAATTTTAGAAATCTTCCCCGCTCAGTTTCGACATTCTAGCTGGGAGATATGAATTTTTTAGCGCGTCTAGAACACGGTACAACACTAAAATTCAGTTTAATCCACTTGAAAGATCAATTACTTTGAGGACCTTCTTCATATAATTTGCTTCCGAATTTTAAACAAGAGTTGTATATAATAGTGAGAGGGACTTTCGAGTCGAAAATCATCCGAAAATACCTGACGAGCTGAGAGATATGCCTTCGGGAGTACCCAAAACGCACCGAAAAACCAAAATTCACTTTATTGAGAAATAAACAATTAAAGTCTTTTTCTTGACGAAACGACCTCCGATCTGAATAGATAAATTGGAGACAATATTGAAATGATCCCAATGCTCATGGAACCAAACCAAAATAGTTTTCTGACCAGAAAATCTTGCATCCAATATACGAACCGAAAAAAAAAATTGATATCGGTTCAAGAATGATCTGAGATAGCCGAAACGCACAGTTTCTTTCGCAAACTGAGATACTTAGAACCTGGTAGCCATATGATCAATGATATGTATGTGTATGCATGCACATTTATGATTATGAAACTATAAGTCAGAAATATCAAAATGATGAGGGTAAATTTTGGGGTACAACATGTTGTAGTAATCTTATTTGAAACAATGTCAACAATTTATGGTTATGTTTTGTTTATATGAAAAATGTATTATGATTATGTTTCAAGATAATAATCACGTGGTTACAAGTGTTAAGTATGTTGTAGTTTATTTTGTTGAGCATATTATATGCATAAGTTTGGTTTAAGAAATCTTTCCTCTTTTAGAATTTGGTCCTGCATTAACCAAAGTTAGAATCCCAGTAACCAAGTTATTTTTTATTAATTACCCGATGTATGCTAGTTTGTTAACCAACTATTAACGAAGTTAATCCTTTTGTTAACCAACTTTCTGTACTACATTAATCAAGTTCATTTTTATTAATTACCCCATGTATGTCAGTCCGAGACTTTATTAACCAAGTTAATCATTTCATTAACCAACTTTTTGCACTACATAAACCAAGTTCATTTTTAGTAATTTCCCCATGTATGTCAGTCTGGGACTGCATTAACCAAGTTAATTCTTTCATTAACCAACTTTCTGCACTACATTAACCAAGTTCATTTTTATTAATTTCCCCGTGTATGTTAGTCTGGGACTGCATTAACCAAGTTAATCCTTTCATTAATCAACTTTCTGAACCACATTAACCAAGTTCATTTTTTTAATTCCCCCATGTATGTTAGTATGGGATTGCATTAACCAAGTTAATCCTTTCATTAACCAACTTTATACACTACATTAGCCAAGTTCATTTTTATTTTCCCTATGTATGTCAGTATGGGACTACATTAACCAAGTTAATCCTTTCATTAATCAACTTTCTGCACTACATTAACCAAGTTCATTTTTATTAATGTATGTCAGTTTGGGACTGCATTAACCAAGTCAATCCTTTCATTAACCAACTTTCTACACTACATCAACCAAGTTCATGTTTATTAATTTCTCAATGTATGCTAATTTTGGGACTGCATCAACCAAGTTATTCCTTTCATTAATCAATTTTATGCACTACATTAACCAAGTTTGTTTTTATTAATTTCCCTATGTATGCAAGTCTTAGACTATATTAACCATGTTATTAGTTTTGAAATTCCTGGCAGCAGATACGTGATGTCACAGAGAATGTTATGACACACTGTCTAACACTCTGTTAACAATTCACACAGTAAATATAAACAGCAGTAAAGAACACAATAAGTTGTTTACCCAGTTCAGTGTCTAACTACACCTACATCTGGGAGCTACCAAGCCAGGGAGGAAATTCACTATTAGTAGAATTAATTCAGGAATAAACCAACCAGTTTATCAACTTCACTTAAAACCTACCCAATGCAACTTCAACCTAAGTCCTACTTAGATCTGAGTTCCTACTCACTCCCCCTCAATCACAGCAGTGATATCAACCTATCGAATAATTGAATTGTGAAGACACACTTCAATAAACTATCTTGATCTTGCTTTAAAGCTTTCAATCAAGAGACAAACACTCGTGCTTCAAAGTTTTGAGTGATAAACTACCCTTACACACAAATCCTAGTCCAAGGCACTTATCAATTGATAGTTGCTTGGCTCACAAGAGAAACTAGAATTACACAATACAACTGTTAACTCTCCTAACAATACACAAATAACAACCTGCTATATCTTCAATAAATTCCAGAGGCGCAACAACAGTATAAGGGTTGAATTCCTTTTATAGAAGCAGTCCTGAAACTTCAGTTTTGGGCTTCCATAAAGATAGCTAGGGTTCACTTAATTTAATCCTAAAAACATGGTCTTTTCAACAACCAATTTAGGTTTAATTAAGATTAACCTAGCAGCCACGTGAGCATGCTTTCTAATAACAGAAAAACACAATTTAGCAGCTCAACAAACTTCCGAAAAGTCTCGGGAAAAATAGATTCGAGCAGAATGTCACCGAATGTCATAACATCTGTTATGACATCGATTTCTGCAATTTCCGGCCGATTTAGCTTCCGAAATGTTCTTTAACATCCTTAGCAAGTAGGATTTATCTTCAATCTCTGAATGTCATGACATTTATCAAGACATTGCTATAGCCTAGTTTTACCAAAATTAATGTCAACTAAAAACACTAACAAACTCCCCCTTTGGCACATTTTTGGCTAAAACTACTTAACACATCAGAGTAACTATGCAGCAGAAGACAAACTAGTTCTAAGCTTAAAGAAACTAGAACCTAGAGATAAGATAAATTCTACCCATACATAAATCCCACAATTTCCACAATTGCCCACATACAAATTAAAATTGCCATACAATTTCCCAAAATCCCAATACTACTGTCATACAGTAGTTCTTCTCCCCCTTTTTAGCCATAAAGGGCCAAAGGAAACAATACAATTGCCCCAAACAATCAACATATGATTAAGTACCAGCATTGTTTAGGGGTACATTTCTGTCAAGGCATTACAAACCTGTCAATAAAAGGATTACAATCATCCAGAATACACAAACATTTGAAAAAAAAAGAACAAGAACAAGAACAAATTGACAGAATAAAGATAGAAGCAACAGGGGCACAAGGATACAACTCAAGTGCTTTCTTCTCCAGAAGAAGCACTGTGGAAGGAAACATCTTCAGAGCCTTCTTCACCAGCAGCTGCTTGGTCAGCATCAACATCTTCATCCATATGAGCAGCAGAATTAGCACCATCAAGCCTTTCTTCCTCGACCTCTGTGTCTTCCTCCTTTTCAAGTGTAGAGATCAGTTCTTCAATGGTCTGCTTCCTTGCTTCAAGTTCCCTACAGGTCTCTTTTAGCACAGCAATGACATCTGCCTTCTGAGAATTTGCCTTGACATGTGATGTCTCAGCCGATGTCATGACAATGTCAGGGACATGCTTCCCTTGAAATAGTTTGTAGTGGAAGCCAAGGGCAAGAGCTCTTTTACACACTGTATCTCTATTTCCCAGAATGTCAGGGTATTGATCAGTTATAATACCACACAAAAGGAAGGGAAATGCTATTGGTCCTTTTATAGCATAACTGTCAACATGTTTTAGGATCTGATCAAAAATGTAGCTTCCATAATCAAACTTTGCTTTTGTTCCAACAACAAAAATGAACCTCCCCAGACCAATGGAGATGGTTGACTTGTGGTTTGTGGGAACCCAGTTGGTTGCACCTATCTTGTGTAGAATAGCAAATTTGACACTCAATTTGCTAGCAGTAAGCTTTCCCTTCAAAGACCAATGTTTTACTTGCTTGGCAGTAATTGTTTGACACACTTGATTATCAGTTTCTTCAAGCTCAGGTTGAGCATCATCTGATCTCCCCAAATACTTGTTGATTACACTTGGGGAAAACTTCACTTTTCTTCCCCTGACAAACACAGTCTTAAAATCTGCTGATCTTCCATCAGCACATCCACTTGACAGATTCACAATGAACTCCTTCACCAAACCTTCATAACAATTTGAGAACTTCACCACAGTTCTCATCAACCCAGCTTGTTTGATCAGATCAATCACATCCTTGCATTCAAGAGCATCTTTATTTAGTTCCCTTTCAAGTGCAATTCTCTTCAAACTCACATATTTCCACCTGTTAGCATTCTCAGGGTGGTGGAAGGAAATGTTGTCAATTGCCACTTCAGGGACTATGGGCATTTTCCCAAGGGACAACCTCTTTCTTGAATGAATGTCAGAGACATTCTCTGTAACATCAAAATCAGAATCATCCTGTTCTGAGGGCTCAGGTGCTTTCCTTTTCTTCACAATTGAGGTGCTCTTTGCCTTAGAGGTACCACCTGTACTCTTCATCTTACTCTTCCCTTTGGAAGTTTTAGCCTTCTCTTTGCCAGATTTTTCCACAGTCTTGTTCACAACCCTAGGAGACCTATGAGAAGCTTTAGTAACCTTCTCCTGAACAGGACTTGGAATAGCATTTTGCTTCCCTTTCATATTCATTACCCTCCTAGCAATGCTGGGATTAACCTTTGCTATGAGGTCATTATCATAAAACTCTTCATCTAAATTGATGATGTGGGAATCAACATTCTGATTAGTGTTTTTCTCAGAAGACTCTTCCAGGTTGTCATCAGCTTGTTTTTCTGGAATTTCTTCAAGAATGCTATCAGAGATGTTACCAGCAGAGATAGCAGGAGATTTATCAGAGGTACAATGATCTGGGGATTTCTCTAGAATCTCATCAGAAATCTCATTCTCACTAGCAGCAGGGGATTCAATTACATTATCATCTTTACACCCTTCAGGAACTGGAGCAGAAGGATTTACATCGTTTTTGACAGGAGAGTCAACATCATCACCAGATGTCTTGACATTCTCATTGACATCTGGATCAACTGCTAAGCTAGGGCTAGCAGACTTATGATTCAGAGGGACTGAAATCCCAGGAACAGATTGATTCTCATTGAGGATACTAGTCACTATCCTAGCTATGGCCTCATGCACTGACCTAAACCCCTCTCTGTTCACTAGTTCTGGGGGAATAGAGGATGATGGTATAGAAGTCTTACCAGAAGGAGATGCTTGTGCCCTTCTTGCATTTCTTGTGCGTAACTTCTTGACTTTTTCTGGGTCAGTGGCCATTGCACGCAGCAGAGTAACCCTTAGCGCTTCAGCTTGCATGGCTTCACCATTTGCCCTAACTTCAGCCATGGGTGAAGATGAAGATCCTGATTCTTGAGATGATGAAGACATTTTTCGCTGATGGTTTTTGAGAGGATGAAAGTGAAAATGGCAGAGAGTTTCAGAGTTTCTTTTGGGAGAAGAAAGTGTGGTACTACTTTCAAAAGAAGAAACTATTATATGAGGATGTCTCTTCCTATTCTTGGAACTTTTAAAATAAGGATGAAAATACCTAAATAACCCTCTTAAAAATAATTGAAATAAAAAAGTCCCTTTCATCCCTTGTTGTAGGCACAGTTAATTGCTACAACTCCTCATATTGACAAATACCCAATTTGTCCCTTAAAGTCTTAAATTGACCATCCTCAAGAGCTTTAATAACAATGTCACAGTATAATGTCATGACATCCTGTATGACATTGCACTTAGTTAGCATCTGCTTCATCCAGATCATCTGAGAGAAATTGCTACCAGCTGCTATGTATTCAATTTCAACATTGTACAAAGCCACACAGTTTTGCTTCTTGCTGATCCAAGAAGTGAGATTGTTTCTCAAGAAGAACCACCCATCAAAAGGGCTTTTACACAAGCTTTGATCAACACTTACTCCACTTGTTTTCTTGGACAACTTCAAAAGTGGAGGGGTAAGAGTCCTAGTGTGGCTGTCATTCTTCATTCCAAGTTTCTTGACACAATTCCTTGCATACTTGCTCTGTGAAAGAAGTGTTGACTCTTTCATCTGTGAGACTTGCAGTCCAAGAAAATGAATCAACTCTCCAATGTGGCTCATCCCAGATCCAGCTTGCAATTGGTTGTCATAATGTTTCACACTTGTGTCAGGTATTCCTCCAAAAACTATGTTATTAACATAAATTTTAGGCACCATGATCTTTCCCCCTTCATTTGTGACAAAGAGGATTTTATCCAAGACTTCTCTCCTATAAGCTTTGATAATAAGGTGCTTGGTTAGCCTTTCATACCAGATCCTAGTACTTTGCTTCAGTACTTTAGAGGTGGTCAGATGTCTAGACATTGTGTGTGACATTCTGATTTCCTGTCCAGCCTTACACTTACCACAAATTCTCCCTTTGTCCATGTGAATTCTTGGTATCCTTCTGACTCCCTATATGGAACTGATCCTTTTCATTCCTCTGAGATGTGGATGACCAGATTCTTGCTGCCACATCTTTACTTCCTCTTCATCTTTGTCTGTAGAGCACACAGAGGGCAGAGTGGTGTTCTCAGATTCCCACATGTAGCAGTTGTCCTTTGATCTGACTCCTCTCATAATCACTACTTGTTCATCATTGATTACAAGACATTCAGCCTTAGTGAAGTTGACTGTGAATCCCATATCACATAGCTGACTTATGCTAATGAGATTTGCATTCAGACCTTTTACCAGCAACACTCCATCTAGGTTTGGAGCTCCAGACCAGTTTGAGTTGCCAACACCTTTGATTTCTCCTTTAGCTCCATCTCCAAAAGTAACAAAGCTGGTAGAATGAGGCTTAACATAATTGAGAAGATTCTGTCTCGGTCATGTGCTTGGAACACCCACTGTCAAAGTACCAATCTTTCTTGGCAGACACTCTAAGAGAAGTGTTAGCTACCAGAGCAACAGTCTTCTTCTTCCACTGTTGAGTGTATGATACCCTGTTGGTTTTAGGCTTCCCATAAGAACCTTGATTAGGATATCCATGTAGCCTGTAGCAAAAAGATTTTATGTGACCAAACCTTCCACAATAATGACATCTCCATCTTTGAAACTTTTTGTTCATGTTTCTATGATTTTGATGTTGAACCCAATGTTGTGACATCTGTTTTGACATTGGTTTATTAGGTCTGTTCTTCCTTTTGTTATTAACAAACTTCTTAGCCTCCACATATCCTGAGGCAGACCTATTTCCTGTTTTGTGGTGTGACATCTTCTTTGCCATAGACTTGCCAGGTTTGTTCCTCTCCTGGTTATTAGCAAATCTCTTTGCAGCCACATACCCTGAGCCAGACACATTTCCTGTTTTATGTTGTGACAACTGTTTTGACATTGGTTTCCCATGTCTCTTCTTCTTAATGTCACCAACAGGTTTCTTTTCAGCCACATATCTTAGACCATGCTTATTTTCTGCATTTTATCCAAGCTGAAGAATTTCTTCCAACTTATCAGTACCAGATGTCAACATTTTGACAGATTTAGACATCTGATCAAGTTTGGAATTCAACATTACAATATCACTATTGAGGTGGTTTATAGTGGCTGTGTTTTCCTTTTTCTCAGCCTCCAGCTTCACGTTCTTAGCTTCCAACTTGTTAATCAGCTTTTTCTGTTCCTCATTTTGCTGACATACTTCACCATTTTTTATACACAGCTTCCTGTAGGTTTCAGCAAGCTCTTCAAATGTCACTTCCTCATCACTAGAATCCATATCATAATTGTACACTCCAGAGAGAGCAGTGACAAGTTTGGCACCTTCTTCCTCAGATTCACTTCCTGAATCACCATCAGACCAAGTGACAACCATTCCTTTCTTTTGTTTCTTTAGAAAGGTGGGACATTCAGCTCTAATATGTCCAAATCCTTCACATCCATGACATTGGATTCCACTGCCTTGACTTCCTTTCTCCTCGACTTGGATCTTCTTTGAGTCATAAGATCTCGATGTCGATGAAATGTCCTTGACATTTGACCTTGACTTTGGATCAATCCTCTTGATGAGCTTGTTGAACTGTCTTCCAAGCATAGCTATATCTTCAGATATCTTCTCTTCATCTTCCACCTTGCATCCTTCCTCAGTATTAGATACAAGTGCTATGCTCTTGTTCTTTTTGTCAACAGCGATTCCCATCTCAAAAGTCATAAGAGATTCTATAAGTTCTTCAACCTTCAAGGTGCTGATGTCTGAGCCTCTATTGCGTCACTTTCATTGCAAACCTTTTAGGCAAGGATCTGAGAATCTTTCTCACCAACTTTTCTTTTGACATCTTTTCACCAAGTGCTCCTGAGGCGTTGGCAATCTCCAAAATATTCATGTGAAACTCATAAATAGTCTCATCTTCTTTCATCTTCAAATTCTCAAATTTGGTAGTGAGCATCCAAGTCTTGACATCTTCACCTTGGATGTTCCTCATGAGTAGTTTTGAGAGTGTCCCAAACATCCTTGGCCACTCACATTGATGGACCAGTCGAAGATGTTTGTCAATACCATTGAATAGGGCATTCAATGCTTTAGAGTTCCCCAGAGCTAGCTCCTCTTCCTCTTTGCTCCATTCCTCCTCAGGTTTCAAGACAGTAGTCCCATCTTTCTCAAGCTTGATGGGATGTTTCCATCCTTGTCGTGACTCCAAGCCTTAATGTCCATTGATCTTAAGAAGGCAACCACGAGGCTTCCGGTAATCATAATTAGACTCATCCGAATAGGTGGTCTACCTCCAAATCCTCCTTCCTTATCCATTACGCCGAAACTATTATCCCTAGATCTCACCAAATAACAGGGGTGCCCGCTCGATGCCAATTGAAATTCTGGCAGCAGATCGTGATGTCCGAGAATGTTATGACACACTATCGACACTGTTAACAATTCACACAAATATAAGCAGTAAAGAACACAATAAGTTGTTTACCCAGTTTAGTGTCTAACTACACCTACATATGGGGGCTACCAAGCCAGGGAGGAAATTCACTATTAGTAGAATTAATTCGGGAATAAACCAACGGTTTATCTCCTTCACTTAAAACTACCCAATGCAACTTCAACCTAAGTCCTACTTAGATCTGAGTTCCTACTCACTCCCCCTCAATCACAGCAGTGATATCAACCTATCGAATAATTGAATTGTGAATACACACTTCAATAAACTATCTTGATCTTGCTTTAAAGCTTTCAATCAAGAGACAAACACTCGTGCTTCAAAGCTTTGAGTGATAAACTACCCTTACACATAAATCCTAGTCCAAGGCACTTATCAATTGATAGTTGCTTGGCTCACAAGAGAAACTAGAATTACACAATACAACTGTTAACTCTCCTAACAGTACACAAATAACAACCTGCTATATCTTCAATAAATTCCGATAGTATAAGGGTTGAATTCCTTTAGAAGCACCGAAACTTCGGTTTGGGCTTCCATAAAGATAACTAGGGTTCACTTAATTTAATCCTAAAAACATGGTCTTTTCAACAACCAATTTAGGTTTAATTAAGATTAACCTAGCAGCCACGTGAGCATGCTTTCTAATAACAGAAAAACACAATTTAGCAGCTCAACAAACTTCCGAAAAGTCTCAAAAAATAGATTCTGCAGAATGTCACTGAATGTCATAACATCCGTTATGACATCGATTTTTCCGAATTTCCTGACTTTAGCTTCCAGCGAGTTGTTCTTTAACATCCTTAGCAAGTAGGATTTATCTTCAATCTCTGAATGTCATGACATTTATCAAGACATTGCTATAGCCTAGTTTTACCAAAATTAATGCCAACTAAAAACACTAACAAGTTTCATTAACCAACTTTCTGCACTACAATAACCAAAAATGTTTTTATTAAATTTTACCGCTGTAAGTCTGGGACTGTATTAACCAATTTATGACTTTCATTAACCAACTATTCATATTGTATTAACCAACTATTTTATACGAAACATACAACAACAAATTTTTGTACAAAAGTTACATAGATTTACATGACAAAAGTTATTTGACAAGATATGTGTCAATCATCCCCAAAAAACACATGCCTCTAGTGAATAACCAAAAAAATTTCAAAGTGATCCTCAATTTGTACAAACTTGAGATGAACTCATCCAAGGTGTTTCACATGTTGTCAAAAGATCCATGAATGACATATTACTTCCACTACCAACCTCAATATATGAATCTACACAATTGTTACTTCCAGACTGATTTCCCACCAGTCCAGTAGTAAGCTCAACGTGATCATTTTCTTTGTTCGCTTCCTTGACCTCTTAACAACTATTTCAGAGATATATGTTTTTCTTTTAGATGGAGGAGGACCTTTGCGCTTGACATGTTTTGGGCTATGAATTCCACTTGTATTGATTGTGTTAGAATCATCATTGAGATTCTTTTCAACATGTGTACTAACTTTTATGGATATTGGAGCTAAACAAATTTAATGTTTCATGGAGGTCATCAGTAGCATGCTCTGACTCTGCAGCTACTTTCGCAACATCATAAAAATGTTTGCATAATTTATCAGACCTATCCATTTTTGGCTTAAATTCTGTTACACCATAACTAGTCCTTATATATGAATGCTTCTTTTTGATGTTTTTCTTCCATCTCAGGAAAATGTACTTATCTGGTAGACTTGTAATCCTTTCTTGACTACACACAGATAACACATGACGACACACAATACCTCTAAACTCAAACAATGAGCATTCACGTTTGAAATCTTGATTTTCCTTATTAAGCACAACTTTTAAGACTCGTTCTTTACGCATGTCCTCAACTAGTATCTCCTCCAACACATGATACATAGCAAAGCAACCTTCTACGCCATTCAATGAGGTAGAAAAATTCAGTTTAGATCTGAATTCCACTAGAATTTCCTTGAATTTGGCATGAGTAAATTCATTTTAGAATTTCTTCTTAACGGTTAAGTTTGACCCACATGGAATTGTTGTATCCATCGAGTTAAAGTCAGCTTTGAATTCCTTTTCTGCCTGACTTCTAAGAGCATTATCATTGAAATTCTGGTATCAGATATAAGATGTCAAATGTAATGTCACGACACTTAAATCTGCTATGGACACAAACACACAACATAGAGTTGCAGAGTACAGAAAATAGTAAAGGACACAGAAAATTGATAACCTAGTTCGACTCTCAATAACCTACGTCTGGGGGATTCTAAGCCAGGAATGAAGTTCACTATTAGTAGTACTAATTCGTAGCTAAACCTTACCCGTTTACCCCTCCCCACTTAATCAAACTACCCTGTGATCCTTCTACCTAAGATACCACACTTAGATATGAGAATCCTCTATTCACTCCCTCAGTACCACTACCCGTGATACTAAAAAACTAATAAAGATTGAAGATACTCTTCAAAGACACACAATCACGCTTGCTTCAAAGCTCTTGGTGATTGAAAACTAACAACCTAGAAACGTCCTTCTCAAGTAACTTACAAGAGAGGCTCACAATTGACAACTTAAAATCAAAACAAAGCACAACGAAATTAAAATCTAGAATCACTAAAATTGGAACGACCAACTGCAAAAGTAGGATTGCAGCCCTTTAAATAGACTGAAAGTAACTAGGGTTGCTTGACTCACAAGTCTTCACGCGTTCTGTCTTCTCTCCATGAAACCAGGATAATAAATCTCCAAAATAATTATTGAGGACGTTTTTCCAGCTTCCTTAATCGAAGCGCACAATTGATAACAAACTGACTTCCTAAAAATTATGCACTTAAGTTAGTTACACATGTCAGGACATCTGATACTTCAGTAAACTTCAAGACAATTTTTAGCATAATGTTTTACCAAAATTGCGGCCAATCAATAGAACCAACAAACTCCCCCTTTGGAAAATTTTGGCTAAAACATTATTTGGGGTGTAGACCATACAATCAAAATAGTAACACAACTAACATGGGCACACATTTATCAGAGCAACACCAACACAGTAAAAGCAACATCACAATAAAAACAGAGTTAGCACCAGATAACATATATGTCACAACATCATTTGGGACATTTAAAGATGTAGTCTTTTACTCCCCCTGCACATATGCACACAGATGCACAAAAATTTTGCTCCCCTGTACAACAGCTTCTCCTCTTGTGGAAACACATAGTATCTTCAAAGATACACAATCAAAAACTTTAGCAAAACCTCCTTAGCACATTCATATGATGTTCACACATAATGGAAGCACAAGACATATATGGGAATCTTCAATGTTGTTTTGGTCCACCCCAGTCATCTGGAGCACCAGGATATTTACTTCCCCTTTTTAGCCATAATATGCCAAATATAAGGAGAGCAATTTGTGATTGCTACGCCTCTTCATGTATGCAAATGCCAAGTTTTCCTCTTAAGATCTCAAATTGATTTGCATCTAGTGTCTTGGTGAAGATATCTGCCAGTTGTTTTTATGTAGTTACGTGTTCCAATGTAACTATTTTATCTTCAACTAGGTCTCTAATAAAGTGGTGGTGTATATCAATGTGTTTGGTTCTGCTATGCTGAATAAGATTATTGGATATGTTGATGGCACTTAAGTTGTCACAATATAATGTCATGACATCTTGTTTGACAATGCATTCTATTAGCATTTGTTTCATCCAGACTAGTTGAGAGCAACTACTTCCAGCGGATATATATTCAACTTCAGCTGTTGAAAGTGATACACAGTTTTGTTTCTTGCTAAACCATGAAATAAGATTGTTGCCCAAGAAGAAACATCCACCACATGTGCTTTTTCTATCATCATCACTTCCTGCCTAGTCTGCATCACAATATCCACTTAGAATGCATCTTGATCCATGAGAGTACAGCATGCCATAATCAGATGTTCCATTGACATATTTCAGTATCCTCTTTACTTGATTGATATGGCTTACTTTAGGTTCGGCTTGATATGTGGCACATACTCCAACAGCAAATGCAATGTCTGGTCTGCTAGCTGTGAGATATAGTAGACTACCTATCATGCTTCGATAGAGACTTTGATTAACACTGACGCCTGTTTTATCTTTAGATAACTTTAAGTGAGTAGGAGCAGATGTCCTCTTGTGACTTGAATTCTCCATCCCAAACTTTTTGACAATATTTTTGGCATACTTGCTTTGAGATATGAATATGAAGTCTTCCATTTGTTTGACTTGTAGTCCAAGGAAATAAATTAGTTCCCCAACCAGTCTCATTTCAAATTTTGACTGCATTTGTTTTATAAACTGTTGCACCATTCTATCAAACATTCCACCAAAAACTATGTCATCAACATAGATTTGAGCAATCATGAGACTTTCTTCTTCGTTTTTGACAAACAGAGTTTTGTCTATACCGCCTTTCATGTATCCATTTTCAACTAGAAGTTCAGTCAACCTCTCATACCAAGCTCGGGGAGCTTGTTTTAAACCATAAAGTGTTTTCCTTAATCTGTATACATGGTTTGAAGTTGTGGGATAAACAAATCCTTTAGGTTGTTCCACATATACTTCTTTATTTAAGTAGCCATTTTAGAATGCACTCTTCACATCCATCTGAAACAGTTTAAACTTCAGTATGCAGGCAACTTCTAGTAGGAGTCTGATTAATTAAAGATGAGCTACTAGGGAAAAGGTATCATCAAAGTTTATGCCTTCTATTTGTGTGTATCCTTGAGCAACCAACCTGGGTTTGTTTTTGGTGATTATTCCTTCCTCATCAGATTTGTTCTTATAAACCCACTTGGTGCCTATAACAATTACGCCTTCTGGTCTAGGGACTAAATCCCAGACTTCATTCCTCTTGAATTGTTCTAGTTCTTCTTGCATAACATTGATCCATAATTCATCTTTCAGGGCTTCTTTGACATTTTTGGGCTCAATTTTTGAGACAAAGCAAGAGTTGGTGATGACTTCTCTTGATCTGGTGGTGACTCCTTTGTTTGGATCTCCTATGATGAGCTCTTTGGGATGGTCTTTTTGAATTCTGGTAGAGGGTTCTTCGTTGGCTTGGTTTTCTTGAGGTTCTTCATTATTGTGAGGAGGAGCCTCGTGTTCTTCTGTGTTAGTAACTGGAGTGTCTTCTGGAGATGTTTCAACATTGTCTAAGACAACTGCTTCTTTATTCCAACCATTGTCATGAATGACAACATTTATGGATTCCATCATGACTTTTGTTCGGTTGTTAAAGACTTTGTATGATCTGCTGTTAGAGGAGTATCCTAGGAATATGCCTTCATCACTCTTGAGATCAAGGTTTCTTCTTTGTTCACGATCAGCCAGTTGTTGTACCCCAAAATTTACCCTCATTCTTCTTGTATTTTTGGCTTATAATTCGATTGCATAAACATACATGTAGTCGCATACATAACATTGATCATGAGGTTATCTGGTTCAAGGTGGTCCAGGTGAAAACAAAGCAAAAAAGAATCAAATTCTGCATGTGCCAGTCATCGGAAATTGTGCTGAAACTTCAAAAATTTATTATGTTCTGACCGTTCGCCTGATCGTGTCAAAAGTTTGATTCGCGTAAGCAGAATCACATTCTGTGCACTTTTCGTTTAGAGTCCGACTTCAAATTCTCAACGGATTTGGCAGTTTTGGGTTAATTACGAAAATTATCCGGATAATCATAATTTGGGCTTGATTATGGATCTAAAGCTATAAATACATTTGGCCTTCACAAAAAGGGGGGGATTCATTTTGTAAAATTTTTTGACCACAACTCACTTCAACATTCTCTCTCAACCAAAAAAAGCAAAAAGTTCAAACTACAATTTTCCCTCCAAACAACCACCACAGGCCGCCACCGGACCTCTGCACAACAACTGCCACCACCGCAGACCGCGCTAAGCGCGCCCTGCGATCTCTAGTTTTCTTCATCGCAGCTTTTCTCCTATCAATCTGGATCTTCTTCTTCTTGTTCTGTTGGAATCTGACTTAGAAGAAGCCAATTCCTCTGGATTTCCCTTCAATTTCAAGAATTAAGCAATTCTCCTTCATCTTCCCCAATCCTCCATTGAAGACTTCAAGTTTTCTTCAAGGATTCAAGGTTAATTCCAAGGATTATCAACAATTCCTCACTGATTTGGTATTTTCTTTGAAGAGCTCAAGGAATTCCTCTTCAATTTGGCTCAAACTTCAAGTTCAAGTAAGTGTTAGGTTCAAATAATCACTTATTTTAAGTTGTTATGAACTTTCAGCTTTTCTTGAAATCGAATAATGGAATTGCATGCAAATTCAATGTAGATTCTGAATCTAGAACTTGTACTCTTGAATTCCTTGATTTGAATGGGATTTTGCCGCCTTATTCGCGTCGGAGTGAGGATTTTGTACATAGCATGCATGTAACTCTACGCATTTGTGTTTCTCCCGTACATAAGCCGCAAATTCATGCACATTGCATCATCCATCACATGCTCGTGCATTAGGGAACATTTAGCTTGATTTGTTTGCATCGATTCATGGTGACTTGAAGTGTAATTTGCCTTCGGCATGTAGATATTCAAGCATTTCGTTCATTATGCTCCGCATGCATTGTATACAGCTCATGCATATGCATTTCAAGTTTTTGTGTTAATGTGTCATTAGGATTCGACATGATCATTCCTTATTTCCTCATGGTATGCCATGCTTGTATCGATACTTTGTATATGGAACACTAGGTGGTTGGTACAACTTGCATCTTAGGCATATTCATGCACCGGTTTTCATTGTATGCATTAGAATGGTTAACCACTTGCATTCCTTACATGTTCGCACCTAGTCTTGCACATGAGCATTGAAACTCCGGTTTCACATTACACTCTTAGCATGTTCATGCATAACCATATATGTGATGATTGTTGATTTGCATTCTATACATATCTATGCATAACATTGCACACACAAGCATGGGAACTATTAATTCATCATTTGCATTCCATATATGTTTATGCATAACATTGCATACATGAGCATGAAAATTATTGATTCATCACTCGCATTCCGTATACACTCACACATAGCATCGCATACGAGCATCAGAATCATCATTCCATCGTTAGCATGCCGCACATGTTCATGCATAGCATTGTGCATATGAGCATTGAAACCATTGTGTCAACTTGCATTCCACATATGTCCAGGCATAACATTGCATACATGAGCATTGGAATAATTGTCTAACTGTATGGATCAACTTTTTGGCATGAGAACTTCATGGATAGGTGATTCGATGCAAAAACAACTTTTCTGCAGGTTACAGACTGTGCTTAGCGCCACCAGAAGCGCGCTAAGCGCCAAATTCTCTGACTTGTGTGTTGCAGGTCGCACTTAGCACGGTATAACGGGCTTAGCGCGGCCTGGTTTTTCTGCTATTTCTTGTTTCTAAGTGCAAACAACAGGTGTTCTAACATCCTTAGGCACTGTTTGACATGTGTTTGATGCATGGCATGTGTTGTAAGCATACATGACACCCTTCTTTGGTTGTTTCACGTTCGTATACCCACATATACGTTCCTTTGCTTGCGTTTTGGGTCTAACTCCCTTTTTGCAGGTTTCTCATGTTTGTATACCCATGTATACATTCCTTGTGCCTGCCTCTTGGGTCCAACTCCCTTTTCGCAGATTGATGTGCGTTTGTATACCCACGTATACATCCGTTTGTCTGTTCTTTGGGTCTAACTCCCTTCTTGCAGGTGTTTTGCGTTTGTACACCCAGGTGTGCATTCCTCTACTTGTTCTTTGGGTCTAACTCCCTTCTTGCAGATTTTGTTGCTCCGGATGCGTACGAACGCGCATTCCTTTTGCTCTGATGCCTCGAGTTATTCTCACCGGTTTACCCTTATTGTATGGCTGCAGTACTTGAAGTTTTCCGGAGTATTTCCCTAGCTCACAGTGCTCTTCGGATTCTATATCCGTTTGGTAGTTTCTACACCATTTACCGCATTCTCTTACAACTTTCTTTTGCCATGAGAAGTAGGAATAGAGATGCATGATGGGGCTTCCGTAGCTGGAGCATGTTCAGGAACCCCTCTGGTTTATTTAAAGACCCGTTTAGGGCAATTCTACTTGTGGATTGTGCTTGCTTTGATTGCTTTTCTCCAGGTTCTCTAGCCTAGACTTTAGGGTTCCCATCCTTTGCATGTAAACATAGGTAGAGATTCCCTCGCATCCTCCACCATAGAATCCATTTCTTTTGCTTGACAACATTGAGGTGGTGCTTATCTAGTCTCCCTTTTGTTTTGCTAGTTTCTTTTGCATGTTGCATGTAATAAAACTAAAGCTTTCTTTCTTTTTCCTTTGCAAACAAAACACCTAATAATGGTTTGAATTCCTTTATCAAGGTAAAAACAACCAACCAACACAAACTCTTTTCGCCTTTGCGCGCTTTCATTTCTTTTGTGTTTAAAACCTTTTTCACAAGTAAAAAACACAAAACCCACCAAAACAAGTGAGCCGAACTACGGTGCTCTGACTTTCCCATTGCATGCGGGAATACGTAGGCATCTTGTCACGGGGCTCGATCGAGCAAACTTTGTAAATACTTCCTTCTTTTCCCCGTGGGTTTCTTATTTTCTCTTTTTTTCTTTTGCATGCATGATTAGCGATTAAGCATAGATATAACACACCCTTTAGCTAGAAATAGAAAGTGGATACCGTAGAGTACTACGGGCGTGTGGGGTGCTAATCCATTCCCCTCGCGTAACTAACTCCCTTACCTAGATTCTCTCAATTTCACGGTCACAGGACCGCGATTTCTCCCCTCAGGTTTACTCGATGTTTTCCTTTCTCCCTCGTGAGATAAAAGATGTTCGATGGCGACTCTATTTGATACCAGTTATCAGTCGGAGGTTCCGCCGGTGTTTTCACCAGTATATAACATTTTCTTCCAAAGATGTGAAAGTATTTGACAGTAGGTTTTCTGCCCTTCCACATTTCATAAATGGTAGTTGATGTACCTTTTCTTAGAGTTACCTTGTTATGTATGTAGCATGCAGTATTCATGGCCTCCGCCCAAAAGTGATAAGGTAGCTTCTTTGCATGGATCATAGCTTTGGAAGATTCTTGCAATGTAAGATTTTTGAGTTCTACAATCCCATTTTGTTGAGGAGTAATGGGTGATGAGAATTCGTGAGTGATTCCTTCAGAGGAACAGAACCCAGTGAATTTGTTGTTTTCAAATTCCTTTCCATGATCATTTTTGATTCTAATCACATAACTGCCTTTTTCTCTTTGAATTCTCTGGAAGAGGTCCTTGAAGACGTCAAATACTTCTATCTTATCCCCGATGAAGTTCACCCAGGTGTATCTGGAGTAATCGTCTACTATTACATAAGCATATTTCTTTCCACCAAGACTTTATGTAACACCCGAGGCCAAAGTAGGCAGGGGTGGTTACACCACATGTAACACTCGAGGCCGAAGAGGGCTAAGAGTGGTCGCCACATTGGAATGAGAGGGATTATGAGACTGCATGGTTGAAGGATGGCTTATAAGGATTAATTGGTACTACCTATACCAACAAGATGCATCTTCTTTTCGGTAGCCTAACCATGAGAACTCTATAGTTAAGCGTGCTTGGCTTGAAGCAATTATGGGATGGGTGACCTTCTGGGAAGTTTCCCGAAAAGCGTGCGAGTGAGGCCAAACCATGCTAAAAAGACTCGTGCTGGTCTGTGGGGTCAATCGATGATCCTGATGGCAGTCCAGGGCGTTACAAGTTGTATCAGAGTCATGTGAAGTAGTTCTAGAACTTTTGTGGTTGTAAGATGTTGAACCTTCTAATGTGATGTCTTGGTTTTCTTTCCAACTTGGCATTCGCCACAAACTCTGCCAATACGCAGTTTTGGGATTCCTCTCACTGCATCCATAGATATGATCCTTTTCATTCCTTTCATGTGCAGATGTCCCAACTTCTGATGCCATATCTTAACTTCATCTTCCTTGGCTAAAGAGAAAGTTAAGGATACACTTAAGTCTCCAGGTATCCACAAGTAGTAGTTGTCTTTGGATCTCCCACCCTTTGTTAAAACTTCACCTTTATCATTTGTAACAATGCATTCGCTTTTTGTGAAGTTTACTTTAAAACCTTGATCACAGAGTTGGTTGATGCTGATCAGATTTGCTGTTAACCCTTTGACAAGCAAAACATTCTCCAGATTTAGGACTCCTGGACAATTTAGTTTTCCAACACCTTTGATTTCTCCTTTAGCTCCGTCTCCAAATGTTACATAGCTAGTGGTGTGTGATATGATGTCAACTAGTGTGTTTTTAACTCCAATCATGTATCTTGAACATCCACTGTCAAAGTACCAGTCTTCTTTGGTCGATGTTCTAAGATATGTATGAGCTATGAGACAATTAGTGGCAACTTTGGGCATCCATTGTTTCTTGTTTCTCTCAGCCTGGTTTGTTTGATTGGGTTGAGAGTCAGATTTTGGATATCCATGTAGCTTGTAGCAGAATAACTTTATATGACCGAATCACCCGCATTGGTAACATCTCTAATGTCTGTGTCTTCTTTTGGAGTGTCCTAAATTTCTTCTTTCAAGATGTTGAGACATGTGTGTCAACATTTGAGGTTTATACTTAAGGTTATTCATGTTCGAATGATGTCTCTTCTTGGTTGTTTTATTATATCCCAAACCACTCACTTCCTTTGCATCTATTCCAGTCATGAGTAAGTTATC
This sequence comes from Vicia sativa, assembly GCA_021764765.1. Classification (NCBI taxonomy): domain Eukaryota; kingdom Viridiplantae; phylum Streptophyta; class Magnoliopsida; order Fabales; family Fabaceae; genus Vicia; species Vicia sativa. The sequence continues at coordinate 100,226,422 of CM038795.1, read as the reverse complement.
CAATACATTTGACCCGTTATTCAGTATTCTGACAGATTTGGTTAGGCTTGTTAGATCAGACTTGATATGATTTAATTTTTCCTCCAATTCTGAAATGGTATTTAAGTTCTTATTCTTTTCTGCTTGTAGTTGAGTTACCATTTTCTTTTGATCCTCTAGTTCTTTATGCATTTCGTCATAACCTCCATTTGATCTGCAGATCCCAGTTAGGGTAGTGACTTCCTTGGATGAATCTTCTTCAACTTCACCCCCAGAGTCTTCGTCAGACCATGTTACTGCTAGTTCATTTGTTTTTATCTTTAGATATGTAGGACATTCAACTATGATATGTCCAGATCCTTCACAACATTGACACTTTGATTATTTGTCTTGGTTGACTTTGTTTTCTGATCTGGTTCTTCTGCCATAATTTACTGACCTTCTGATGTCATGTGAGATGTTCCTAACATTTGGTCTTGAGTCTTCTTCCATTCTTTTCAGCATCTTGTTGAGTTGTCTTCTAAGAAAGACAATGGTGTTAGAAAGTCCTTCTTCACTGTCCATGTCAAATTCCTCGACTTCTTCAGTGTTGGCCTTGAAGGCTATACTCTTAGAATTTTTGTCTAACTTTTCATTCATGCCCAACTCAAAAGTCTGGAGAGAAACAATTAATTCATCAACTTTCATGTTGTTGATTTCTTGAGCCTCTTCAATCGCTGTAACCTTCATGTCAAATCTCTTAGGAAGAGATCTGAGGATCTTTCTTACCAACTTTTCTTCTGGTATCTTCTCTCCCAAGGCACTACATGCGTTAGCAATCTCAAGAACATTAATGTGAAACTCTTGAACGCTTTCTTCTTCCTTCATTCTTAAGTTTTCAAATTTGGTAGTGAGTAGTTGAAGTCTTGACATCTTGACTTTGGAGGTATCTTCACGAGTTATTCTAAGAATTTCCCAAGCATCTATGGCCACTTCACATGTATTGATTAGTCTGAAGATGTTTCTGCCAACTCCGCCAAATATAGCATTCGAGGCCTTTAAATCTGCAAGAGCCAGTTCATCATCATCTTTTGACCAATTTTCTTCAGGTTTCAGCTCACCAGTAGGTTGGTTATCAACTCCAATAATCGCAGGGTGAGTCCATCCTTTCAATCCTTCCAAGCCTTGTTATCCAAGGACCTTATAAACGCTGCCATACGAGGCTTCCACAGATCATAATTATAACCATCCAGAATAGGTGGTCTACTCAGGAATACTGCCTCCTTGTCCATCTTACCAGAAAGTGTCTTCCATAGATCTCACCCAGAGACAGAGCAGGATGCCCGCTCTGATAACAATTGAAATTATGGTATCAGATATAAGATGTCGAATGTAATGTCACGACACTTAAATCTGCTATGGACATAAACACACCACACAAAGTTGTAGAGTACAAAAAATAGTAAAGGACACAAAAAATTGATAACCCAATTTGGCTCTCAATAACCTACATCTGGGGGCTTCCAGGCCAAGGATGAAGTTCACTATTAGTAGTATTAATTCGGAGCTAAACCTTACCCATTTATCCCTCCTCACCTAATCAAACTACCCAGTGATCTTTCTACCTAAGATACCACACTTAGATATGAGAATCCTCTGCTCACTCCCTCAGTACCACTACACGTGATATACTAAAAAACTAATAAAGATTGAAGATACTCTTCAAAGACACACAATCACGCTTGCTTTAAAGCTCTTGGTGATTGAAAACTAACAACCTAGAAACGTCCTTCTCAAGTAACTTACAAGAGAGGCTCACAATTGACAACTTAAAACCAAAACAAAGCACAACGAAATTAAAATCTAGAATCACTAAAATTGGAACGACCATCTGCTACTTTAGTAAACTTTAAGACATTTCTTAGCAGAATGTTTTACCAAAATTGCTGCTAATCAATAGAACCAACAATCATATTGTTTCACAAACTGGTTTAGACTTATTGTAGAATCAATATATTAATCAAAGAAAGCATGTATGCTCTCACTACACTGCGTAGTTGACATACCTGCCCAAAAATATTTTCTTAACAGGGTTGATGCCCACATATGACGCTCAATATACAACCCACCCACCCAACCAATCATTTTCTTGGAGATTGAAATTTTCTATGAAGGAACACCATTTTTGTTCAAAACTAGTTGTTGTGAATGTATCATAGACAACTTATTTCATTGCATACTTATTCCTTTTGTATTCACCATATCCGCCAAGATTTTCTGGAACTTTTTTCATTATGTCATAAACACCATCTATGACCAGTTGTAGGCAAGACTAACTCAATAACATTTTTCATAGCCTTACATTGATCGGTCACAATACCCAAAGGTGTTTTTTCTAGCATACAACGAAGCCATGACTTGAAAATCCACACAAAGTAATCGGTGTCTTCACCTAATAACAATCCACACCCAAGTAAAGTTGATTGACCATGGTGTTTCACCCCTACTAATGCATCAAAAGGCATGTCATACTTGTTAGTCAAGTATGTTGTGTCAAATGTTACAACATCTCCAAGATATTCATAAACGACTCTAGTTCTTGCATCAGCCAAAAATACATTCCTCACATGAAAATCATCATCCAAATCTATGTCATAGAAGAAATTTAAATTTTGCTCCCTTATTTTACAAAAAATAACTTATCAAAGCCTTACCATCACCTTCTTTTCCAATTGCACGACGTTCTTTGTTGATATAGTTCCTAACGTCTTTTTCACAAAAAGGAAGATTTTCATGCCCTCCTGCATCTTTAACTAGCGACTGAAAAGTCTTGTTGATTCTTACTCCCGCATCATCATTGATTTGGATTGTTCTTCTCACATGTAAGTTCATTTTCTTGTTGGCCTTGAACAATCTTGATTTAGTAGGGCTAGTCTCATGAGTATGGTTAGATTCAAATTGTGTAACGTACCACAAACCATATTCTTTCATTTTAATATAAATCTTGGCAGGACAATTTTTTGGTCTAGATGGTAGTGTCTTAAACGTGCATGATATTTTTGAAACATTAGACCCTCCATTGAACATGAAAGTATTAGGTAGTTGTGCTCCCCATCATCTCCCTTTTTTGATGATCCAATCCTCCATCCAAAACCCATTTTCAAAGCATACTGTTGATAATATGTTTTAACTTCCTTTACACAAGAAAAACACATCCCAACTTCAGGAACCCAACGTGAATCATCGTCAACGTCATCACCATCACCGTTGTCAATTTCTACATCTTCTATTTAACTACCACCACAATCTATCAAAATGTTTGAACTGTTTATTCTGTCACAAAAACTGCACAAAATATGCCAATTAGACGTATAACATAAATTTGTTATAAAGTTGGTTAATAGTGTGCAACAACATGTTGATATTGTGTATAACTTGGTTAGTATAATCCGAGATATAACTGCAAGTTTATAACATTTCTTTATTATACAGTTGGTTAATAGTGTCACACAAGTGGGTTAATATAGTACATAAAATGGTTAGCGAACCTACTAGAGTAAATATATGAAACCGTTTGAACAGTAAATACATATGATTAACGTTGTGATCAAAGTTGGTCAATATAGTTTACAACACGATTAATGAATAATCAACCATTCAATATGAAATCAATAATATTTTTTATTCATCTTTCAATATAAACAACACAAAATTTGATTCAAAATAAGAAGATTGTTATTAGTGGATGAAACTTTAATGATACCTAAAAGTTTAATGAGTTAAATCTTCCATCTTCATTGCTTATGATGTCAAATAAAATTGATTTTTTTTAATGAGTTAAATTTGTTTCATTGCTTAAATCTTCATCTTCATCTTCATCGATGATGGTTGGAGATATTATGAAAAAAGAATGGTGGGAAAAGCTAAGGAAGAGCGAAGAAGAGAAACAAGAAGGAAGAATAATGTGACACTGTAAAACCGAATGAGTGATTGGTGTTAAGAGAGAGAAAATAAATCCAGACTACTTAATTAGATATATTTGACCCCTTTGGCCCACACACTTAACAAATCTATTTCATATTATTTAATTCATATATCAAAGTATACATGAACAATTGCATTAGTGTAAAATAAAATGTAAGAATAATTTGTAGTCGAAAATGTAATATATATTTTTCATGGAGACAAAACAAAAATGATAAAATATCCATATAATTAATGATGAGCCATAAATCACTAGGATTTGCATAATGTCCTTATGGCTTAATTATTTGAAGAATCTAGTTTTCGGCTTTGAGTTAGGCACGTAAGTATCCTAAACTTCTACTTGTCATATTTTCCATTATCCAAAAGAAAAAAATATGTGACATTAGACTTATGTAAGTAAGCCTAACATTAGATATTTATGGAAATCAAATTAAAATAATTAAGCTCTCAGTCTCTCACTCGTCGTCTTCTTCTTGCCGTGATCGTTTCATTTTTATTTTTGGTTTCTGGCATGAAATGGTAATTAGACATTAATTTAGTCTAACTATAAACGCAAAGAAACATATTTAACCGATTGAGTAATGGAAACACATTATTGATACGAAATTGAAATGTTTTATGTCACGAAATGTTTCCATCACCATCACAGCCAAAATGTGTCGCTTAATAATATTATTGGGTATTGATAATCTTTTCCATCCAAATCTGATTTTTAAAAACCATCCTCTATTATAAATTTATAAAAATAAAAGTATCAATAATTTACCACAACACCCTTTTTAAAAAATTACAAAATTACAATTTGGTCTATAAAATATTGATTTGGAGGTGATGGATCACTCTCACATTTTTTCCATTTTATTAATTTTTTATTCTCTCATATTTTTTCCCATTTTATTAATTTTTTATTTTATACACTAAACCAAATCCTGTTGTTAACTTAATTGCAACGTAATTACAATGCAAGCAATGAAAGTTCTGGGGAAGCCAACCGTTCTTCTCTTCCCATGCTCCATTATCTGTTCTTCTCTTCCCCATCTGTTAATAAAATGTTATCTGTTCTTCTCTTCCCCATCTGTTAATAAAATGTTTATTGGCATGTTTGTTTTCTGCAGGTTGGGAAAAGGAATTTTTTAATTTTTTTAATTCAATTTTTGCAGCGGAAGGATCAATAAAACCAAGCAATGGGACAAGCTTAAGCTGAGTTTGAGGATAAGAACTCCTCAGATCTATTGTTGATAGTGCGACTCTATCAATGTCCTTGCAGGAATGTGCTGCTGATAGTGCGGCTCTATCAAGGTCCTTGCAGCATTTTTTTAAAGTAGAATTTTGATTCTAGAAAAGAGAACATAAACCAGTTGGTGTTTTTGTTAGTTCAAAAGGCATGTTCATCTTGATTTGATTCCATAAAATTTATGCCTGATTCCATAAAATTTATGCCTGATTTTAGTCTATAAACCTACATAATATTTTATTTTTTGTGCATGATTTGATTTCATAAAATTTATGATCAATAAAATTTAAATTCTATTTTATATAGAATGAAAATTATAATTTAACAAATAAAATTTTCTACCGTTTCTTATGTATTTATTTTGTGTGAAATTTAAATAAAAGTAGTATTTTGTATTGATATATTTTTATTTTAGTTGTTATAATTTTAGAAACAATTATTACAATTTCTTATAGTGTTTATGATTTATTTTTGTTTAACATTTTTTAAGTATGACTAATTAATATTTTTTATCAAATATTAGAAACAAATATTACAATTTTGGTTATCAAATAGTAGTATTTGAGTACCATTTAAATCGAACGGTACAAATATATCTTTTGAATGGAGAAATTAATATCATTTATTTTTATTATACTTATATATAGAAATTATTTTGAATGATTACATTAATATATTTATTTTTATGCATGATTTGATTCCATAAGATTTACGATCAATAATTTATGATCAATCTATTTTATTTATATGCATGATTTGATTCCACAAAATATTATGATCAATAAAATTTGAATTCTATTTTAATATTATAAATTTGATGCTGTTTCATATTGTAAAAATGTTATAGACATTAGAATATATAAATCGAAATTTTACAAATATATCTTTTTAATGGAGGCATTAATATCATTTATTTTTATTATATAGCCAAATTATTTTGAATGATGACATTAATATATTTATGATTTATTTTTTTAAAGTACGACTAATTAATATATTTTTATACAATAGTAGAAATAGATATTACAATTTTTAATCAAATATTTGAGTACCATTTAATTCGATACTTTACCAATATATCTTTTGAATGGAGACATTATTATCATTTATTTTTATTATACTTATATGGAAATTATTTTGAATGGTGACATACATATGTTTAATTTTTATGTATGATTTGATTCTGTAAAATATTATGATCAATAAAATTTGAATTCTCTTTTAATATTATAGGTTTGATACTGTTTCATATTGTAGCAATATTTTATACATTAGAATATATAAAAATATGGAAAAAAATTAAATCAAAACTTTACAAATATATCTTTTGAATGAAGGTATTAATATTATTTAATTTTATTATATATAGAAAGTATTTTGAATGGTCACATTAATATATTTTATTTTTATGTATGATTTGATTTCAAAAATTTATGATCAATAAATTTTGAATGGAATTATAATTTAACCAATAAAATTTCTCCCGACTTCTAAATATATTTATGTATATTTTTTAAAAGGTTTCATTTATATTCTTGAAAAAATTAACGTAGTTTAAACGATGTATTGTTAACTATAAATATATTGTTAATAAAATTAACAAAAATATATATTATAAATATATAAAAAGGTAAAGTAAATAAGAACTCTAATGTTTATCTTAAATATTTAAAGCATATCACAATCTTTTTAAATTAACTTTACAATTGTAATCATGATAAAAAAAAGTTAAATTGTAGTCATGAAAATTTAATGAAAAATGATAATCATAAAAATTAATAATAAAAGGTATAAATTTATTCATACAATCCTTTTTATAAATTGAATAAGTTACATTTTTTTATAGTTTAAATAATATTTTGTTACTAAAAATATTTAAAATTATATATTTTTATAAAATATTAATAAAAATCATGTATTTTAAAGAAATATTTATTTAACTAATTATTTACTCGATTATATGTATAGTAACTTTATTAAAGAGTTAATTGATCAATTAACTCAATTAAATTATTTTTAAAATATTAGTTGATCCATTAAAAATCAATTTAATGTAAATAATGGAAATAAAATATATATATAATATTGGTATAATTTTAAATAGTATTTAGAAAGTAGTTTAAGAAAAAACTATATGATTTTGAATGTTATTGATATATTTTAAAAAAAATGAAAGTCATGTCATATCCACAAACATTTCTATATGATCTTTTACTATATCGATTTCTCTTGATTTAGTTGAATATATGTTTTGGGAAGAATTTCTCTAATCAAGGTTGTTGTTAGAGCCTATAATATTCTCCAATTAAAATAAAAATTATGATTTATTTAAATAAAGATGATATCTTTTCTTTCTCTCTTTTGATAATTTTTTATTTTTCTACTAATATCAACAATAATAAATGTTAAATTATTATTTAATATTTTAAGCGATTTTTCGATATTCTTAGATCTAATTTTTTATTTTTTCCCCTACGGATATCTATAATAATAAATGTTATATTATTATTTATAGTTGTAATTTTTTTAATTATCAATAATACATTTATATTAAAACAAAAATTATTATATTATTAAAATTATTATTCTCTTTTATTTTCATATTTATAACATAATAAAAAATAAATTATATTTTTATCCATAAAATTTTATAATATGATAAAAAATTATTTTTTATAAACAAAAAAAAAGTTATAATAATTTTTATAAACGGGAATAAGTTACAAATATTTTTATAATAAAAAAATTCAACTATTGATGCAATTGTTTTTAACATGAATAAGTTAAAAATAATTTCGTAAAACATTACATAGGTTAATGACACTTATAAACAAAAAAATTTATATTTATATAATTATTTTATTAACGGAAATAAGTTATAATATTAAACATAAGGACTAAAGTATCGGTGAGAAGGTTTTAAAAGTATGTAAAATTTATAAATATGATCTAATAAGAAGGTTTTAAAATTGAAATGTAACGAGAAGTTGTCATACATTGTAGGATATAATTTTTTGGATTCATACTGGTTTGTTAAAACATCTGGATTCACGGGTAGATGTGAACGCATCTATGAGATATCAATTGTACTGTACTGATATTGTTAACTCATCTAGATTCACGGGTAGATGTGAATGTATCTATGAGATATCAAATGTACTGAGTTTGTTAACTCATCTAGATTCACCGGTAAATGTGAACGTATTTATGAGATATCAACTGTACTGGGTTTGTTATCACCGGTAAATGTGAACGTATTTATGAGATATCAACTGTACTGGATTTGTTATCACCGGTAAATGTGAACGTATTTATGAGATATCAACTGTACTGGGTTTGTTAACTCATTTGGATTCACACGTACTTATGAGATATCAACTGTAGGGTGTTCATTTTAATGTCAATCTTTTAAATTTGTTTTACTATTGTTTTATATAGTTGAAGTTAGAGAATTGAATGTACGATTTATTATAAGTACAGATCAATACTTAAAAGTTTGTGTATATTATTAGTTTATATTAAAACCTATAAGAATGTTAACCAATTGAAAAATGAATTCAAACTTTACAAATAATGATTTAGTAGACATGTATAAATGAGAATAAGCGACATATATTGGAAGTAATTAATATATTGTATAGTTAGAATAAGTTACATATTTACATAGTTTATTAATTTTTGACGGGGTACAGTAAAAAATTAATAAACTATGTAAAATTTATAAATATCATCTAATAAGAAGATAATAAAATTGAAATGTAACGAGAAGTTGTCATACATTGTAGGATGTAATATAGTTTTAGAATTAACTTATTTGGATTCAACTGGATTTGTTAACTCATCTGGATTTACGGGTAGATGTGAATGTATCTATGAGATAACAGCTGTAGACCGTTCATTTTAATGTTCATATTTTAAAAATTTATATTGCTATTGTTTTATATAATTGAAGTTAGAGAATCGAATGTACGATTTATTATAAGTACATATCAATGCTTAAAAATTTATGTATATTATTAACTTATATTTATAGGGAAGTTGTCATACATTTTATATTTGGAAAATATGCTAATATCTAAAATATGACAACCAACTATTGACTGGTCATTTTAATATCTATCTGTTAACTATTTTTTTAATTGTTGTCTTATATAATTGAAAATACGCTGTCATACTTAAAAAATATAGGAATATTCTATTACATGACAAAGTTAGTTCCATGTTATATGAAATCTCGACCGGACCCGTGCGACAGCACGGGTTACTTACTAGTTTTATTCTTAAAATCTTACTCGTGGAATTTGGTGATATTCATCTCTCTCTCTCTCTCCAATCTACTTCAACTAATAAGATAAAGTTAGACAATTTTTTAATCCACCTAATATAATTTTTATACACTACTTAAAATTTTAAAAATACTCCTAAAAATCAGAAATATATTTTCGATACGTACTTATTCTTTCGTTTTTTTAAATTTTTTTAAAAATGTACTTCCGATATAAAATCCTAAATACACTTCCGATTTTTACGGTTGTTGTTTAGTTTTCTTATTGATGACTTCTTCCTCTTAAACCAAATCATTCAACATTAATGTCTTGCCACTTTCTTCTTTAATCTTATCACAACACCTCTAGAAACCCCAACAACCCGAAAAAAATCCATCTTCCTCAACTCACAATTTCATCCAACACTTCCATTCTTTACCAGAAACACTTCAAAATTCAAGCTTTTCACTGCCTTATCACCTTCTCAGTTAACAGATGCAAGAAGTAATCTTCAACTGGATGATGATGAGGTAGAAGCTGAAACATGTTCGAAGAAATTTGTCTGGTAATCACAGTGGTACCCTCTGATGCTAATTTGTGATCTTGATAAATTTGACTGGTTTAGGAAGAAAGTCAGCAAAAAGAAAACTAAAAATTATTATGAAAACCGGAAGTGTACTTTCGGTTTTATACCGGAAGTGTATTTCTAAAAAAATGTGAAAAAAATAAATGAATTAGTACGCACTAGAAATATATTTTTAATTTTTAAAGATATTTTTGAAATTTCAATGGTGTATAAAAACACATAAGATGGATTAAGAAATTCTCTTAAATTATCCATTTAAGAATCTTAGCCCACATGTTGTTGGATTCACCAGACTAATTTACTCACTTATGAAGCTTAACTCATACGTCGTTCGATTCATTTGATCGATTGCATGATATCCATCACAAGATATACACCCACAAAATGGTGTAGGAGGTCTAGGAACCAGGGCCAGTCATGCTTTTTTAGAGGTCTAGGACGAATAATAAAAATGAACCTTTAATAAATAATATATTTTTTTAATAAAAAGTATCATCTACTTAAATCGGAAATAGCACCAACACCAATAGCATCAAAAAAACATTATATTCTAATCAATATTATCAAAATACATTTTAACTACTTGAAAAATTTTCTCTTCTAATATATTTTTTTTCTTAAAAGCAAGGTTTTATAATATAACTCAACAAATTTTTCTTTAAAAGCAAATTGAATAAGAAATTAAACAATAAACAATATATAAGAAAAAGAAATTATCAATTCATAAAAGAAAAAATTTAACAATAATCTTGAATTTTGATTTTTAGGTTTTATTTTTTCAAAAGAGGTTAAACTATTATTTTAGGAAAATATGTGAATTTTTTATTAAGTTAATATTTACCTCATAAATTAATATTTAGGATTATTTTTTAGAAATGAAAAAAAAACAAAATAAATATAAAAGTATAGATGTTCTATATTATTTAAAAGAAAAAACATATAAAATTATGTTGTATTATTATTTAGAACCTAACTAGTACTTTTACCCAATGCGATATATGTGTTTAGGCGGAATTTTACTCTAATTTTGACACCTAAACGTGTATTCTGTTTTAATATATTAAGGATAACCTAAATATGCGGTATATTCTCAATTTGACATTAAATTTATGATTCACGAATGTTAAATAAAAAGAAAAAAACATCATTTAAGTCGCTAGGACTCGAACTCGCATTATTCCCTTTAGTAAGATATCCTATACACTGTTGGGCTGCAACTGTAACTATGACATGATTTTCAACTCATATTATATAGACGATTTTAATATTTATTTTGTAAAGCCCAAAACATAATAATTTGAGACCCCATTTATTTTGAGGCCCTGGGCTGTGGGCCTGGTTGTCTTGGCCCAAGGTCGACCCTTCTAGGAACTATGGTATGGTCCATTCCTATTAATATCACACATGAACAAAGTTGTAAAAAGTCTCACGTACCGTTGAATTAGGCATCACTCTTTTAAATAGTTATCTAAAAATAAAGTTTTAGTGTCAGAGAATTTAAGATGGACATGTCTTAGAAAGACATCTGATCAAAGTAGTCAGAAGGCTCGGGACGACTAGATCATACTCACAAGGATCTTCTGACATTTGTCCTCTCATACATTTGTAAAACATAGAAGATTTCATGTCCCTAAATACCCTAGAATCCTACTATAAAAGTTGGTGAAGACCCTATATCCATGTATACAATATATTATCGTTTAATATCGTTCACCTTTGATCATCACTAACTTAGACTTAAAAGTATCTACATGTACACTTGTTTGCCCTGGAAATTGGTAAACAACGCTAGTCTCTTGTTAAAGGTTGCTTTGCGAGATCGATTAATGAATCTCAGGACAATGCTTCAACTTTAAAGTGTTTTGAGATAAAAATGTGATGCGTAACTTGAATGCAAGTGACCTCGACACGGTGTGAAATCAACTTATTTTTGCAAAATCATAAATAAAACTAAACATATTTGAAAGTTAAGAAGAAAATAGATTTGCACAACTTAAGTAAAGTTGAAAGTAAATTTACTTGATATGAAAGAAAAAATGGTGATTCAAACATACATTGGTCTTGCTTGATTCATTTCACTTTTCATTTGAGTACTCTAAGTGTTTGCATAAGATGAGAGTAAGTTTGAATCCCCTATAATCTATTTAAAATGGTTTATTTATAATACAAGAATGTAACTGCTCCCTTGGCGGGCTTCCCTTCTCTGAGTGCCACATGTCTGTCAGTTCCTCCATTATCGTACATGTTCCCACGTTTGTGAACCCACTTACGAGTAGTCTTTTCCTGCGTTTGTCTCCCTATAACTGCCTATTGCGGACAAGCCTTTCATGTCGCCACCTAGCTCCATGCGGACTTGACCTTCTAAGTTTTAGACAATTATCTTGTGTCTTTGTTCTTGATCAATATTTCTCCCATGGCCTTGAGCCACATTTGTTCCTCTTAACTGGATTTGACCTTTATCGAAATCCTGGCTAACAAATTGCCCCCAAAATGTCTCTGTCGACTAGTAATGAGAGAGAGGGCATTTTCGCCTTTCATGGGATGACGTCAATGTCATCACCACTTTCATTTCAAAAGACCATGTCTGAAGTAATGTATCCCTACAAATCACAACTATGTCCCTATAATGACAAGTAGGTTTCTATTGGGAGCTTGTGTATACACTAGAATAACAACTTTCAGAGCTCTTCTACTTTAGAAACAATGAACATTGGTTGGACTTCATGCTTCGAAGAAAACGAAAAAAACAAAGATAAAAATGAAGAAAATCAATATTGCCCTAATTTGATTTGAGTTGCAAAAAATGGGTAAAGTGGAAAACGAAGAATAACAGTGGTAATAAGAAATATGGTGTGCCATTTCCAGGTCAGCTGCCATGTACACTAGCATACATAGACGTTTGAGGAAAACATATGAGAGGGACTCATATGCATATATAAAAAAAATTAAAGTATCAATGTGACACAAAAAAAAGTTTAGGGACCAATTTGAACTCAAGGGTATAGTTAAGAGACCAAAAAGGGTATTTTTCCTTTTAAGCACTTGAGGTTTAAAGTGTTACACCCTACGGGGAATTATATTGCTAGACTTCCACTAAAAGATCCTTGATGCCCTTCAGGGTAATACATTATTGTACTTCCACTAGAAGATCCTTGTCGTCCTACTGGGTAATATATTAATGGAATTCCACTAGAAGGTCTCCGCCTCCCTATGGGGCAATACATTGTTGTACTTTCACTAGAAGATCTTTACCGCCTACGGGGTAATACATTGCTTAACTTCTACTAAAAGATTCTTGTCGCCCTACAGGGTTTTACATTGTTGGACTTCCATTAAAAAATCCTTTCCGCCCTACGAGGTAATACATTTTTGGACTTCTACTGGAAGATCCTTGCCTCTCTACGAGGTAATTACATTGTGGGACCCTCATAGAAAAACCCTTGACATGATGCTCATTCAACGCTAATACTATGAATAATAGACAAGACACAATAATAAGTACTACCTCCGTTCCTATATATAAGAGACAATTCAATTTTTAGATTCATTGAATAATCAATGTACCTAGTCTATAAATTGACCAAATACATTGATTATTCAATGAATTTAAAAAATGAATTGTCTCTTATATATAGAAACAGAGGTAGTATTTCATAAACAAACTGTCAATGTCATGAACATATTTGTTAAAGAAAATCCCATAAAAGGCATGGTTATAAACAGTCTTACAAAGGACAAGGATACAAATAACATACAAAATACAATGAATGGAACACACCCCAAAAAATCTTTTGAGGGAATCCCCTAAGGGACTCAACTTACTGTCTCACTTGAGGGACTCAACTTAAAATATCTCCCAAAAAATGTTATCTTCAGCCTGGACTAAACCATTTCGATCTTTTGCAAAGTAATCGTGCTTGAGAGATTATTTAATGGTATAAATTTACCATCCCTTGAGAATGGATACCTTATGGTAAGTAAGATGGACGAGATACTCTTCCAAAGACCAAGGCCACTCCATTAGGACATATAGACCGCACATAATGGGGTATAATGTCGCCTTAATTAGAATAACGAGGCACCTACTTAGAGTTGGTCCCTCTAAACCCATGTTCATGGTCCCCCAAGTGGAAATTATGTGTTCTAATAATAGCCAACTTAGAGTCCAAGAGGCATAACCACTTGTCCACGATCCAAGGAATTCAGCTTCTTCTTCCCCATGATTTTTGTTATGGTGCGGAAGCCACATCCCTCAATCCAGGCCCAAGAGGTTTCTATAAATACCTCAGCCTTAGAACTGAGAAGATTCATTCACAAATTCAGGGGAGAGACACACAAAATCCCCCATTCACAATGTGAGTGGGCTTTACCTCCTCTACTATACTTTTAGCAAGTACATTATCACAAAGCTCCCGATTTTTTAGGCTCACTTCTGCATTAACTCTATTCGCAATCGATAAGTTTTTTCCTCCTTTAATAGAAGATTTTTGTTACTTTTTCCAATAAATTTCCCGTAATTGTTACTTTTAAGAATTCTTTATTCTATTTCTAGCTGTTTTTTAACCGTTATCACTATCCATTCTCATTTGAACCACATAAGAGATTTTTTTTCTCACAAAGACATACCACGTGTCATCATAATCACCTTTATTTTCATAAGTCCAACGATCAGTTTGGTCATCCATCCCTCATAATTTCAGTTAAAAGGTCAAAATTACATTTCAACATACTTTGATTTTGCGTATTTTTTATATGATTCACTTTTTATTCGGTTATTTGTTCAAAGCTTGTTGTCTCGTAAATGGAAGAAGTTATAAATGGTAGTACATATTTAACAACTATAGTTAATAGTTTTAACTCTCGATCTTTTACTGTTTGTGTTAATACTCCTAAGAATACTTGGATTCATGACTTTGGTGCTTCTAATCATATGACATTTTATTCCACGTTACAATCCTCTTATACTTCTCTTTCAAGTATTCCTCATATCAATGTTATTGATTTCACTAATGCTCTTGTTGTTGTCACTAGAGTTATTGACTTATAACCTTCATTTAAGTTTTAATCAACATTTCATGACCCAACATTTTCCAACAACTTGATTTCCATCCATAAACATACTCGTGATTGGAATTGTAACGTATCTTTTTTCTCATTATATTTTTCAAGATCTTACCACTATAGAGATCTGCAAAAGAAAATGAAGTCTTATACTACTTCTATAAAGAGCCAAATGGTTAAAAGGTATTGTTCTCTTATATCTAATTTGAGTGTTCCTATTCTTCCTTATAAATTCGGCTTCACCATGAGCGTCTTTGTCATCCTCCATTTTATATAATTTAGTATATGTTTATGTCTTTGTTCTCAAAACATTATGTTAAGTCTTTTAAGTGTGATGTTTGTCAATTGGAAAACATAATATTTTTGGTGCAAAATGGTTAACCTCATTTATTAACAATTGTACTCGACTAACTTGAAACTTTTTGATGAATACCAAATTATAAGTACCACAATTATTTATATATGTTTTTATAATATGGTACAGACAAATTTTGGAAAGGGTGTAAAAAGAGTTCGATCTGACAATGCTAAAGAATATGTCAACAAATTCACATGTGTCTACACCCCTTAACAAAATGGTATTGCAGAAAGAAAAAACTGCCATTTGCTTTAAGTTCCTTGATCTCTATTATTTCACATGTAAGTTTTAACCTCTTATAGGAGAGCGATGGTTCTTACTACTACTCATCTGATTAACTGGGTCTCATCTCGAGTATTAGTTCATGTAAGTCATGTTTAAATTATGCTTTCATGTTTTCCCTATGTTCCCATATTGCATAATCTTGAGTCTCATGTTTTTTATTGTATTGTGTTTGTTCATGTTTATAAACAATATTGCTTCAAATTAGATCCCCGTGTTGTCAGATATATCTTTTTGGGTTATGCACCTAACAAAAATGGTATAAATATTATCATCCTCTTAGTCAAAAAAATTTATCTCCAAAGATGTTACCTTTCATAAAAATATGTCATACTTCACTCTTTCACAATCTCACAGGGACAACAAAAATGACCTAGAGTCGGAGTCTATGTTCCTTATTGTTGGTCCTAGTTTTTCTGTTGCATATATTCATGTTTCAGTCGTAAACTTGAGTGCATAAGTGTTCAAACTATGGATGAGAAAATGGGAATTAAGAAATTGTTGAAAGATAATGAAGTAA
This sequence comes from Vicia sativa, assembly GCA_021764765.1. Classification (NCBI taxonomy): domain Eukaryota; kingdom Viridiplantae; phylum Streptophyta; class Magnoliopsida; order Fabales; family Fabaceae; genus Vicia; species Vicia sativa. The sequence goes on along the minus strand of CM038795.1, from coordinate 100,210,171 downwards.
CAAGTCAGTTGGTTGCAGATAGATCTATATAGTGAAACACAAGTTGTATGACACTCTTGATCGTTACAAGGTCAGACTAGTGGTAAAAGGATATACTCAGACATATTAAATTAATTGTGATGAGACATTTTCTCATGTAGCAAAGATAGATATTGTTAGGATATTGTCATTTCTTATTGCTCACTCTAGTTGAGAACTACATCATTTGATGTAAAAAATTATTTCTTGCATATATACCTAAAAGAGGATGTGTATACGGATATCCCACCTAGATTTGGTCTTACTGGGGAACCAACAACATGTATCGGTTGAAAATGGCCTTATGTGAGTTAAAGAAATCAGCTCAGTTCTGGTTTGGAAGACTTACAAAGGTCATGGTGTGTTTGGGCTATAAGACAATTCAATAAGACTGAATTTTCTTCTTCAAACATCCAAAGGGGTAAAAATGAACTGTACTTCTTATTTATATTGATGGTATTATCGTTATAGGTGAGATTCAATTGAAAGACAATTACTCAAAGAAAAGTTAACAATAGAGTTTAAGAAAAAAGACCTTGGCCAACTCAAGTATATCTAGGGAATTGAGGTAGCATACTCAAAACAAGGCCTCTTTATCTCTTATTGAAAATATGTGTTTGATATTCGTTGGAAACAATGAAACTTTGATGCAAATCAACATGTGCTCCTATAACGCAAAATCATAGGATAATCCTTTAAGAGAAAAATTTCAGAGTTGACAAGGTCAATATCAGAGATTAATGGAAAAGTTTATTTACTTGGCACATACTAGGTCATATTTGTCCTATGCAATTATTATTTTCAGCCAATTCATGCATGATCCAAGGGAGATACACTTGCAAGCTGTAGAACGTGTTCTACAATATCTGAAGTCACTCCGCGGAGGTGACTCTTATTTAAGAGAGGTGGAAGTCTAACTATAAAAGTTTAATCTAGTATTGATTATGTAGGTTCATAGAGTGATATAAGATCCACTTTGAACTATTGTACATTCTTGTGTGGAAACCTAGTTGCTTGGGCTTTGGAGAAATAAGAAACAAAATATAGTTGCTCAATCAAGCGTTGAGGCGGAACTCATTGCTATGGCACAAAGAATTTGTGAATTATTGTGGATGAAACAAATGTTAAAAGATTTGAAGATACAATGTGAAGGCTCTATAAAATTGTTTTTGTGATAATAAATCGACCATCAACATTATACATAATCTTTTTCAGTATTGCATAACAAAACACATTGAAATTAATCAGAGATTTATCAGAGAAAAGTTGGATAGTTAATTGATAACTACAAACTACATTCTTTATAGTTATCAACTAACATATGAATTAACAAATGCTTTACCAACATGATGATTCAATCTAACTTACTTAGAAGCTGAGAGTAATTTATATTCATTCACCAACTTAAAAGAGGGAGTATTAGTATGATGCCATTAAAAAAATCTATTAAAGTTACTTTTTTATTTCTACTTAAGTTGATTTATTTTCACCATTGTAATTACAACAGTATTTTACAACAACATTATACATGTGAAATACAAGTACTAAAAAGAACACAAAAATTCTAAATTAATAAAATCTCATCAAGACGAATCATCTTTTGCAAAGAGTCTTATTTTTTATAAACTTCCAACAAAACCAATTTATCCCAAACACTACATGATGAGCAAACGGATCTTCCATCTCTTTCTAAATTAGCACATTCTACACATTGATTCCCATTGCTTGATCATAGTGAACTTTATCAACAAAGAAAGAAGAATCTTCCACGATACTAAAATTGAACCAAATAAACTCTTATCAAGAAGTGAGAAAACTCACTCACCTTCCTTTCACATGTTACTACTACACACTTTCCCCACATCTCTCTTTTTTAATGCATTCAATAGCCTCTTCCCTACACAACACAACACACCCTCCCCAAATGAAAAAGTCCCAAAAAGTTAGACATTACATGATGTAACCATTTAAAGCCTACCTTAAAACCTAATCACACAATCTCACACCTTATATATTCATTCCTAACTCCTCCCTCTCTTCTTAATACTATTAGCACCAAACTATATTCCCCTTCATTTTCTTCCAATTTCTTCATACTCATTCTACATATTACAAAATGTTCATAACATTGCGCCTTATGTTACTATTAATCATTGCAATATTTCTTTCACTCTTAACAAACACTAGCCAAATGGTATATCCAAAAGAAAACATCAACAACAACAATAATGTTAAGGAAGCATGTAGTGTCACAAGGTACAAAAACCTATGCATCCACACACTAGCACAATTCTCTAACACGGCAGGAAGAACCCCGAGCAAATGGGCGCGTGCGGGTGTATCCGTTACAATAGGCGAAGTTAAGAATGTTCAAGCATATCTTAAGAACTTAAAGTCACGCGGGAACATGAAAGGAAGAAACAAAATCGCGCTTTTAGATTGTATAGAGACTTTTGGCTATGCACTTGATGAGCTTCACAAATCACTTGGTGTGCTTAGAAGGTTAAGCAAAAAGACGTTTAGTACACAAATGGGAGATCTTAATACATGGATTAGTTCCGCGCTGACCGATGAAGATACTTGTCTTGATGGATTTGAAGGTGAAAATGAAAGGCGAATTAAATTGCTGCAAAATAAGGTTCAGAATGTTTCTTATATAACAAGTAACGCTCTTGCTCTCGTTAACAAACTTGCTTCTACAGGTTTCGAAAGTAGTATTATTGATCCATAGAAGTTCTTAATTTAATGGATAACTGAAATATATATATTACTGTCTAAATTAAGGTTATAGAAATAAGCAATGAAAAATGAGTCCAAAAATGTGTGTAAGCAAAGTTTGGCATATGTATGAATTTTGATTTTTGTTGTAGTGATGTTGATTGGAACTTGATGCTGTTTGCTCTATGTATATGTGATGACATGCAATCCTAAATGTTTTTTAATGAACTAGAATTTATTTAGCTTAAACCAAATTTCAGATTGCTTGGATTTTTCATATAGTTGGAAGATTATTGCATTATAATATTAGGCTCTCTTTGATAAAACTTATAACTGATGACTGATATGATAGTTCATAGGTTATAGCTGATGATGACTGATATGATAGTTCATAGGTTATAGGTGATGACGGGTAGCTGATAGCAAATGATTCTTAGTCATGTTATAGTAAAATTATTTAGTGGTATTTGTTAGACAGATTCAGTCAAAAAAAACATAGTGAAATTAAGCAAAACGGAAAAGATGTCCATAGTAAACCATTATATAGCTACATCACAGATTCAGTCACAGTTCCAACCAGAGTGTGTTCATTATAGTCTAGTTTGCCGAGTGATGTAACAAACGACTTCCTTTCAATCCACATAGATAACTTTTTCGCCTATGAGTTTGCTTCATAATAGTGTTTGGTGTCAATTTCTCAATGTCATAGTTATAAGTCTTAATTGTTGGATTTGAAGACTCAAGAGCAGCACTGTTACTGTTAGAATGTTTGTCTAGCCATGTTATGATGTCTTCGAAGACTTTCTCGATATTATCATCAGGCTCGCCGGATGTTAAACCATGCCACATTCCAGGATACAATTTAAAGGTCTTATCTTTGCTACCGGCTCTCTCATATAATGCCCTGCTGACTTCTGGATCTGTCACTGTATCTGTTTCTCCATGCATTACGAAAAACGGCATAGTCACCTGCTCAAAATTCACACGAATTGGATTAAATATGAATCAACCTCAACAAGCTATAAGTATCGCGTTGAATAAATGCATTCATAGATTAACCTTGTATAAGGTGTCTTCAAGACTCATGCTGGTTCTTAACATTTCTAATGCTGTTTTTAGCCTTGGTTTGTCCTGGTATATCAACTTGTTTTTCCTTATCTGCAATCACAGTCAATGAAAGAGGCATGTCAACAACATCGTCTTTAGTTTTTATAGAAGCTGCGTTGATTAGCTATTAGTCAACTGTGACAAAACAACTAAAGGCCTTATTTATCTGTGGTTTACACACGAAAAACCTATTATGAGACCCTATTTACCCATAATTTAACTTTGGGAAATTTAGAGAAAAAAATCTCACCCTTTCGCGTTTAGCTGGATCTTTGAAGGCTAAATTGATGACATCTTTTGTTGGAACAATCTTCCACTTTGGTATGATATCTTCTACTTTAGTCAATATGTTAATCACCACTTGGTGTGGCTTCACCTTCTCTGATATCTAGTTTATTGTTTCAACATTTGCATAAGATCAGCCACATTTCATACTCTTACACTGCCAATAAATTATAATCGTTGAAACTACCTTACACATGGGCGCGACAAGAACGGCGCCGTCCCAAAAAGAAGGGTCTTTCTGATGCAAAAGTAGGCTAACAGCTCCACCCATGGACTCTCCATACAAGAACCTAGCCTTTCCCTTATACTCTTGGAGCACTGAGATGTAAATGCAAATGCAAAAGAAAAATGAAAGATGAAACACAAATGTAAATAACTGAATGTATAACTGAATGTTTCGAGTTCATACCAGAAACTGACTTGAAAAACTCGTAACAGTCATTAACAAGGTTATCGAAGCTCTTAATGTAACAACGAACGCCTTCAGAACGTCCATGTCCTTCATAATCAATACCATATACAGCATATCTAGCACAAGCTAGCCTCACTCCACATTCTGCACAGATCAGGATAAAGTCTGAAGACTTAAAAATATTGTTATATTAAAAATTGAAATAAATTATTCATATAACTTTTTTTATAAAGAATTACTCTATTGAGAAACAAAATCATTGGTATCATTTTTTTCAAAACTCAGTATCCGACCCTATGACCAATTAGACCGTCCTTGTGTTAGGTCTCATTTAAAGCTAGAACTCAACAGGTCTAATACAAACATTATTAACATTTAACAGAATTCAAACCACGGACCTTAGAAGTGGAATATACTCTGAGGTCCCAAATCTACTACCCAGGGGTTAAAATCACTAGCATGATATTAATCCAAGCCTAGAATATTTGGTGAAGAAAATGTGAGGGCATGGCATGCCCCACCACAAGTACTAACACTAGGATCGTCCTTTAATGTTCCCTTTCATTGCAATATGGCATGGGAGGGGTATTAATTATTTCATCAAAAATGTACACAACTATTTGACCTACCAATTCCTTGTAGATATCAATTTTCCCAGATAGTTTCTGAGAATTGATTAACCTAAGTGCAACAACATCAGAACCACACTGACACTCTACATTCTTGGACCTCAACTATTTCTTCAATTCACCGCCATTTCAAGATCTAAGTCATTGGTGCATTATTGCTTGAAGTTGACACATCTATTAACAATAATATTTTTGTTTTGTTGGTTGAGCTAATGATCAACAACTCTTTGGGAGAGGGAGGACTTTTTTGTAAAATAGAAAAAAGATACTAACTTGTAAAATAATTAATGATAAAAATAAGGATATTATAGCAAAATTGGTCACCTAATTAGTAGACACCAAATTGGCATCTTTGTATAGACCAAATTGGTCACCTAACTAGTGTATGTTATGTTCAACCATTACCAAATTACTACGTTTTATGTGTTTTATTTTTTCATTGGAGGCTCAACTACCTGCTAGAAAATGACAAGTAACTAAATAGAGAAAAACATAATCTTCGCAAAATTACATTTATGTTTATGTTAAATAAGTTTAAAATATCATTATTATAAATTAAATTTTATTATATTAGTCATAAAATATATTTGTAAGATAATTCATATTATTTTGAGAAAATAAATAATGAATATAATTTTTTTTTACACGATCATGAATCACGACAAGTTATATTATAGTTTAAAAAAATTATATAATATAATAATACGTTATAAATTTATTGGATGACAATATAATTCTCCAGATTTTTATTTTCTAAATAAGAAATATTCGAGTCAATAATATTATATATTCAACAAAATGTATTTTTTTTCATTTTCTTTAAACCGACTTTAAATATAATAATACAGTAAAAAAAGAAAATGAAAATAGAGAAAAGGAATAAACAAGTTATATTATGGAACAACATTTATTACCTCTCATGAAACGACTGCATTCCATACCATAACCTGCAATAGATATTTAATGAAGCAGAAGTAAAATATAATAAAATAAAATCACACTTTCTAAGATAGAGAGAGAAATTTAGAATTTCAAAAAACAAAAAACAAATTCATTACCATGACAAAGAAAAACAAGAGCTTTTGGAGAAGACAATGGCAACCATTTGCAAGTGAATAGTTGCACTCCTCTTGAGTTTCTCCAGAACTCCTAATGCATGTTACATATATATATTTATGTACATACAAAATTAATCTCCATAATAATAATGATAATAATATATAATATTATGATTAATTATTGTAACATATATTTGTGTAAGAGAAAAAGAACTTACTTCTTGATATTGAAACTCTAAATCCATAGCAAAAAATTAATCGATCTGATGCAGTAATAATTATGAATATATTAAGCCTTTGGGGAAGTGATGGATCTGCAAGTGAAAGGGAAACTTGATCTAGCTCTTAATTAAAAGATAATTATAAGTAGTTAATGCAAAAAAGTTGATGGTGAGAGATATTAATTAGAGGAGGAAAGAAGAAAAGTTTAGGTACGTGCATAAGAGAGGGAAGGAGTAAAAGAGAGCGATGTGACAGAAGAAAATATTGATAGTAGTAGAAAAGAGGAGATAGAGAAGAGTATGCTAAGAAAAAGGTTATAGAGAAGAGACGGTGAGACTGAGAGTGTGTATTAATTTGTGAGTTAAAATAGAGTCGAATTCAATTCAAGAAAATCATATGAAATGTCAATATAGAATTTAACCATCTGGTGATGTATAACTTCTAATAACTTAATCTCGTGTGTGTCGTGGCAAAGATCTCTTAGTTTCAAAACGGTTGTCCTATTAACCATTTTATAAAAATGAAAAAAGTAAAATAAAATAAACTTTTTAACTAAAGTGTTGATACATTTGTATTAGAATTAATATATATAAGGAATGATTTAATATAAAATCCATAAATTGTATTAATTAGAAAGTAGGATAGAAAAAAATAATTGAGTTACATTAAATATCGTGAGTATAATTTAACATATTTTTGGTTAAGGGTCTGTTTGATAAAAATAACAGTTGACTGATAAGCTAGCTAATAATTTATAGCTTATAACTGATAGTTGATAACTAATAGTTTATAGCTTATAACTGATGGTTGAGACTGATGACTGATAAGTTAATTGAAGTGATTGATAAAATTAACAGTTCAACTAACTTATAAATGTAAAAAGACATAAAAGATATTTAATATATAATTATTTTATTTTAAATAAAAATAAATTATTGAAGATAAAAGTGAATTTTTGTTAAAATAATAAGGATAAAAAAGGAAGAAAAAATAATAAGCTATAAGTTAAAACGTTATTTGAAATAACGTCTGAAAAGTAAGCTATAAACTAGCAAAATAAGCTATAAGCTCGTGATTCAAAGACCGTTACCAAACAAGAATAAAATGTCATATGAACTTACAAACTATAAGCTATAAGTCATAAATTCAAAAAATTGACTTACCAAATAGATTATAAATATTTTTTTTTCCCTCTTAAATATCTCACATTTATTTTAATTCTCTCTAAAAAACATTCTTTAAAGAATAACCCTCTTAAAAATTTTAATTTTAACATTTTATCCTTCATGTCAAAATTATTGTTAAAATTGTTACTAATTCTGTCGTTAAATAAAAATCATTGTTAATTTCGTTATTAAATTATAAAAACAGTCGCTAAAATACAAAAAGGGTTAAAAGTTAAAATTAAAAATTTTAGAAAGATTATTCTTTAAAATTTTTTTAGAGAAATTAAAATTAAATATGAAATATTTAGGAAGACTAAATATATTTACACCTATTTTATAAATATGATACTCCCTCCGTTCATTTTTAAGTGTCATTTTAGCATAAAGCTCTTCAACCAAGATAGTGGATTATTAGAGTTATATTTTCTATTATACCCTCATTTATTTTCTCTTTCCTAATAAATTCATTCATGCACTCTCTCTCATTTATTGAGAAAGTAAGGGTATAATTGATAAATTATGACATTAAACTCTAAAACGACACTTAAATAGAAACAAAAAAATTCTTCTAAAACGACACTTAAAAAGGAACGGAGGGAGTAGTTATTAAGGAATTAAGAAAAACAACTTTTTTTTATAAGTAAAATGGATTAAAGCTAGCACTAGGGTGCTAAACCCTTACAAAAAGTGTAAAAACAGATAAAATATCTTTTCTAGTCCCGTAATTTTAGTTAGGAGTTTATTTTGGTCTCTCAATTTTAAAACCGATCACTTTAGTCTTTTAATTTTTTAAAATGTGTCATATTAATCATTTTTGTCCAAATTTCATTAACGACATTCATTATTTATTGGTGTGTAACCTTATTTACCGTCTTCTTTTTCAAAACTATTTAAACCTAAAACCTAATTTTGAATTATACAAAATTAATACCGTACAATTGGAAAATGATCCAACTCAATCCACACATATTCATTCATGTTAGGGTTAAATAAGTTTTTAGTCCCTATAAATATCTCAAATTTCATTTTTGTCCCTCTAAAATTTTTCTTTAAAGAATGGTCCTCCTAAAAATTTAAATTTTAACTTTTAGTCCTTCGTGGCAAAATCGTAGTTAAAATAGTCTCTAATTCCGTCACTAAATAAAAAACGTCGCTAAAACCGTCATAAGAATCGTCGCTAAATAAAAAACCATCGTAAAAACTATCGCTAAATTGTAAAAATCATCGTTAAATTGCATGAGGGACCAAAAATTTAAATTTAAATTTTTAGAAGGACCATTATTTTAAAAAAAAATTTAGAAAGACTAAAAACAAAATTTGAGATATTTATAAGGACAAAAAATTTATTTAACCCTTCATATTGTTACAACAACATTGGCAAACCAAAACTAGAAGAAAAATCAAGCAAAAACCTAGAGAAAATTTACGAGCGTAGCCGACATCAGCAATAAATATGGAGTTGGTTTGGTTGTTGAAGCTCTCAATGGATTATATGTTGAGTAGAGGTTTTGTTGGAGTTTTGGCAGGCGGTGTTTGTGTGGTTTGAAGTTGAGTGGTTTTTTGTTTTTTCTATCTCCATGAAAAAGGACAAAAAATATTACATGTTCATGCTTTTTCAATTTTCCAGATCCATTTTCAAATGGTAGAAGAGAGATAGAGGAAATGTGGTGTTGTTGAAGGTTTCACATGATGGTGTTGGTGGTGATATAAAGCAATAATCATTATACAAACTGTTCTGGGCTGGCCCACGCTCTAGGCCCAATAGACTCTAGGCCCAATTGTCCTTGGAAAACAACCTGGAGTGTCCACGCGAGGGCCACGTGACCAACGGTCCTTGACTGCCACGTGCCCCCCGATAAAATCGGACCCTTTTACTAGATCTCCTCAACCGTCACACGTCCTCCAGGAACTTGGCAACAGACCCGGATTTCCCGGGCGACAATCTAGGGAGGAGGCCACGTGTTGGCCTCCCTGCACACGCAAGCCCTAGCAATCCGCTAGTGGGCTTGGATTTCTGCCCACTAATCGGATCTTGGCCCAGCGCTGGGGGCTATAAATACCCTCTCACTTGAGAGGGTCAGGTATCTCATTCTCTACTCTTTTCTTACTTGCTTGCTTTCTCTCTGCCTCTACTTACTTTGGCATCGGAGTATCTTGCAGGTACCCCCCCCTTCTCTTTCACTTTGGACCACCATTGCAGATTGGGCCAAGACACCTTCTGATCAGGTACGATCAGTGGCGCCGTCTGTGGGAATCTTGCTTCCCCGTCTCCTTTCATTCAGTTGACCAAAGCAAAACAGAACTCCGTTTGTCATGGCCGACTCTGCAACCAACATGCAAAATCCCCCTCACGACGATCTGGCCGAGCAAAACGATACCGTTTTCCCGAGCGGAGATCCTCGGGACGGGAAAACTGCCTCCTCCTTGACCGGATCCTATCGAAGAGACGAGCGCAGAGCTGAATCAAATCGCCGTCGGGCAGCTGAACCCGCGGTTTTCCAAGAGGTCCATCCGCCTCCCGACGCCGATGCCACAGTCACCGCCCTCTTCGTGGCCATCAACAACACCAATCTCCTGCTCTTCACCCAGGGAGAACGTCTCCACGTCCTCGAAGCTTCCCGCCGATCACCGCGGAGGCATCGACGACCAGACTCGTGGTCACCATCACCCCGACGGCATCGCTCCCGAACTCCCCCGCGGAGAACCAAGAAGGACGACTCTCGCAGCCCGACACGCTGCTCCCGAGGAAAGGGACCCATGACCGAGCGATGAGACCAAGAACAACCCAAGGAGCGACCTCAATCACCTCCCCGACATGAGCGGGGGGCCAATGAATCAAGAAGGACCAAGAGCAGACATACTCGAACCAAATCTCAGCGCCGCTCTCGCTCGCGCTCTCCTCACCGGAGCGACGAGGATGACCCCCACGGTCCTCTGTCTGCCAGCATCATGAATGCCCCAATTCCCCGGGGAATGGAGAAACTGCCCTAGCTCGCCAGCTATGATGGAGTGGACGACCCTATCGACCACATCGACAGTTTCGAAGCCATGCTCCAATACCTCAACGTTGGAGGACCAATCAAGTGCAGGCTGTTCCCCACCACCCTTAGGAAAACAGCAATGGACTGGTATAAGAGCTTGCCCCCGGGGTCCATACACTCTTGGAGAGAGCTCAAAGCCCAGTTCACGAGCACATTCACAGCCTCCCGCAGGCATCCAAAGACCGAGGCCTCCCTCGAGGCCATCATTCAGAAAAGCGATGAAACTCTCCGAGAGTACATCGACCGCTTCAATAGGGAAGCCATACAAGTCCCCTGCGATGATCAAATGAAGCGATACTTACTGGAAAGAGGGCTCCTCCCCGGCACAGATTTCAGGAAGGCCGTCGTCATCGAGCCCCCGACCACCTTCGATGCCCTCCTCGACAAGACTCGCGCTTATATCACATACGAGGAGAAGGAAGCCGCCAACCGCGCCAGAGACTCAAGGAGTCGAGGCTCGGGGAACTCCACAAGGCACCAGGATAACCGACGACCAGAAGCAGGGTCATCTCGTCGCCCTGATGAAAAACGGCGCGAGGATAGGCCCCGGGAATCCCGCGATCAGCGAGGTCCAGCTGGACGTTTCACCGACTACACACCGCTGATCGCTTCCCGCGAGTGAATCCTAGCAGAATGCTCGACTACTGAGTTCAAGGACGGAGGAGTCAGACGCCCGAAACCCACTCCTACGAAACCAGGCGCTGACAGAACAAAGTATTGCCAGTATCACCGTAGTCACGACCACCTGACCGAAGATTGCGTCCATCTCAAGGACGCGATCGAAACACTAATCAAAGGCGGTAGGCTCGGACAATACAAAAAGCTTGAAGCATCACGAAGTGCCCGGGAGACCAAAGAAGTCGAGGACGAGGGCCGACCACAAGGGGACTCCGGCCGCTATCAAATAGCATACTCGGTGACTAGGCCCGAAGACTTTCAGAGCCATGTATTCACCCACATCCCATGAGAAGAATTCCCCTCTGCCATGGTCATCTCCGGCGGTGGCGACGCCCAGCTGTCCATTAACTCAGCCAAAAGAAAGTTTGACGAGCTGATCGACAAGGCCCCAGCCAACGAGGTCTCGCTTCGAGCAGTTCCGCGGCAAATCTGAACCAATCACTTTCTACTTGGAAGAACTTCTCGGAGGAGAACCGAACGCCCATATTCCCCTCCTTATCAAAGCAAAAATGGCAAACTTCGAAGTCCACAGGATCCTGGTCGACGAAGGAAGCTCGGTCGACGTCATGTACACCCACTTGTTCCGGACACTCCAGCTCGATGAATCTCACCTATCACCATACGTGGGATCCGACCTTCAGGGATTCAACGGCTCAACGTCCCGACCCTGGGGGTACGTCGAGCTCCTCGTCACCTTCGGCGAGGACGTTGCCTCACGACAGGTCAAAGTCCGCTTTCTGGTGATCGACTGCTATTCCCTCTACAACGCTATTCTGGGCAAAACTACACTGGCCGAACTCACAGCAGTTCCTTCGACCGTCCATCTGAAGCTCAAGTTCTACACTAAACGGGGACGCGTCGCTACCATCTGCGGCGATATCAAAGCTGCGAGGAGGTGCCACAACGCCGTGGCCAGGGGACAGACCCTGGTCGACCCAAAAGCGCCCGCCACCAGCAAGAAGGAAGGGTTGGACAACGCCCAGATCGAGCTCCCCAAAACCGCGGAGGACCAGGCTCCCAACGTCAGCTCAGTGGACCTCGACACCAGATTTGCAAAGGACGAAGTCGACGGACAAGCAGGGGACGCGGATCCACTTCGCCCAATTCCAGACGGCGAGTTCGAGCTCGTGCCCCTCGGGGAAGATCCCAGCAAATGCGTCAAGATCGGCGCCGACCTCCCCGACCTAGCAAAGAAGCAGCTCAGAGCTTGCCTTCGAGAGAACGCAGACCTCTTCGCATGGAGTGCAGCGGAGATGCCCGGACTCGACCTTGAGGTCGCCTGCCATCAGCTCGCCATAGATCCAGCCTCTAGGGCCATAGTACAACGTAGGCGTAGGCAATCTCCCGAGAAAGCGGAGGCCGCTGAAAAAGCTGTAAAAGACCTCCTAGAGGCAAATTTTATTTCCGAAGCCAAGTATTCAACTTGGTTGTCAAACGTTGTACTCGTTAAAAAATCTAATGGAAAATGGCGTATGTGCGTTGACTACACTGATCTCAATCGGGCATGTCCCAAAGATGCTTTTCCTTTACCTAATATTGATAGACTGGTCGACAACTCGGCCGACTATAAACTGCTTTCTTTTTTGGATGCTTACTCAGGTTACAACCAGATCCCCATGGATATGGCTGACAGGACCTGCACGGCCTTCATGACGGAGTCGGGGAACTACTACTACAACGTAATGCCCTTCGGACTGAAGAACGCCGGAGCAACCTACCAGCGAATGATGAACAAGGTATTTCAAAACGAAATCGGCGACATGCTCGAGGTATACATGGACGACATGATCGTGAAATCTCAAGCCGAGGACGACCACACTTCACGTCTGAAGAAAGTCTTCGACCAAGCTCGAAAGCACAGAATGCGCTTCAACCCGGAGAAGTGCACGTTCGGAGTCAAGGCCGGCAAGTTCCTCGGTTTCTATCTAACAGAACGAGGGATTGAGGCCAACCCCGACAAATGTCGGGCATTCTCCGAACTGCCCACGCCCAGGTCCAAGAAGTCCATTCAAGTCTTGAACGACATGCTAACCTCTTTATCCCGGTTCGTAGCGAGGTCGGCACAACATGCACTCCCATTTTTCAAATTATTGAGGAAGGGGCCGACCTTCGAATGGAACGAGGAATGCGAGCAAGCCCTCCTACACCTCAAACGGGCACTTTCGCAACCACCAGTACTCTCACGGCCACAGCTCGGGGAAACATTATATTTGTACTTAGCCGTATCCAATGAAGCAGTGAGCGCGGTACTCATATGTGAAACTGAAGACGGGCAAAAACCCGTCTACTTCACGAGCAAAGCCCTTCAAGGGCCCGAAATCAGATATCAGCAAATCGAAAAGGTCGCACTCGCCCTTGTCATCATCGCGAGGAGATTGTGATATTATTTCCTCGCCCACGTAATCGTCGTACGCACGGAGCAGCCCGTAAAGCAGCTCCTCGCCCGCCCGGATATGGCCGGACGCATGCTGAGGTGGTCCCTCGAACTTTCCGAGTTCGATATCCAATATGAGGGACGGAAAGCCCTGAAAGCACAAGCGCTAGCCGACTTCATCGCCTAAATGACCGCCCACGAGCAAGCGCCCCAGGCGGGCAACCGATGAACCCTGCATGTCGACGGAGCCTCAAGTTCGACGGGGAGCGGCGCCGGCGTCCTCCTCGAGAACGAGGAAGGCATCGTCATCGAGCACTCTTTAACTCTGGCCTTCCCAACGTCCAACAATCAGGCTGAGTATGAAGCTCTTCTCGCGGGGCTGCGCTTGGCCGAGGACATAGGCGCTCAGGACATTCAAATTTTCACTGACTCCCAACTCGTCGCGTCGCAAGTCCTCGGAGATTACCAGGCTAAAAACGACAGCCTGATCGAATACCTTCACCGTATAAAGGAAAAACTGAAGGGCTTCGACCGAGCAGAGATTAAGCATGTCCCCCGTGAACAGAACACCCGGGCAGACATCTTGTCCAAGCTCGCGAGCACAAAGAAAAGGGGAGGAAACTGGTCAGTGATACAAGAAACACTCACCCAACCGAGCATCGAAAGGTCCACGACGACACTCGACATAAATGCGATCGGTGATGTAGACTGCTGGATGACCCCCGTGTTCAACTACCTCACTCGCGGGGAGTTGCCCACTAACAAGTTAGAAGCCGCCGCCACCAAACGCCGTGCATGCTCTTACGTCGTCCTTCGAGCAGCGTCTGTATCGGCGAGGCTTCTCCATTCCCCTCCTCAAGTGCGTCGAGGAATCCAAGGTGCCCGACATCCTTCATGAAATCCACGAAGGAATTAACGCCCAACACTTGGGAGGCCGGTCTCTTGCCCGCAAGGCATTGCGCACCGGCTACTATTGGCCCACCATGCAAAGGGACGCCAAAGAACACGTCAAAAAATGCGACAAGTGCCAACGCTACGCCGACATGCACATCGTGCCACCTCACGAGCTCACGACGCTCACATCCCCGTGGCCTTTCAGCTGGTGGGGGATGGATATCCTCGGTCCTTTCACGCAAGGCTCTTACCAAAACAAATACCTTATTGTGGTCGTAGACTACTTCACAAAATGGATAGAGGCCGAGGCACTCGCCAAAATCACCTCCTTCAACATCCTTCGTTTTTACAAACGAAACGTCCTTGCCCGCTTCGGTATTCCACAGGCCCTCGTCACGGACAATGGGACACAGTTCACCGATCAAAACTTCCGCAATTTCGTAGCACGGCTGGGCACCAAACACCACTTCACATCGCCGAGCATCCCGCATAACGGCCAGCGAGGCCGCGAAGGTCTTATTACGGACTCAGCGGAGACTTGGGAAGCCAGAGCAGTGGGTGGAAGAAGCGCAGCGCTATGGGCTTACCGAACAACTCCCATTCAACCACGGGAATCCCGTTTGTATACGGAACAGGCGGTCATACCGTCGAGATCGAGAACCATCGAGACGTACCGAATTTCCCCTAGAGGAGGAAACAAACGACGAGGCATTGCGCGAGGAGCTGGATTTAGTCGACGAGATCCGCGAAGGCGCAACACTACGGGAAGCACGTTTAAAACAGCAGATCACGCTGCGCCACGACCGCAAGGTCATCAAACGCGAGTTCGAAGTCGACAGCTTGGTCCTCCGCAGGAACCAGAAGGAATCTCGCGAAGGAAAGTTGGCCGCCAACTGGGAAGGGCCATATCGTGTCCGAGCCACGACGGGCAAAGGAGCATATTACTTAGAAAATCTGAACGGAGTACAACTCTCTCGACCTTGGAACGCTACAAAGCTCAAACAATACTATAGCTGAGCCAGAACGACCACATGATCGGCACTGAGTGGCCATCGATCCCCTCAACGAAGATTCAGCTCAGCCTTGGGTCGCGGAATGGTGCTCGCACACGACCCAAGCCACATATAAGCGGGGGACCTCCTCGACTACAATGAGTAGGATCCCCGTTCGAAGCGGAGTCCTCGATCGAGATCCGCGGGTTTCTCATGCACCTTTGGCAGGATGTCCAGCTCGCGACGGACGGTCCACGCCTCGAGTATGTGGTCTCCTAACACAACCACATCCTCGCCCGGAGGCTTCAAGACTCCAAGCCTAGCATACAAGTTAGGAACAACAAGGTCGAGCATCTATCTATATAAACGAACAGATATAGCAATAAACAATCACCACAATTATCATAAAGCATTTGTAAATAAATGGCCGACAATGGCCAGCAAAATATCCACGGGCACTAGACCCAAATTACAAATATCCAAAAAAAACAAAAAAAAAACATAACGGGCATCAGCCCAGTGTACGAACATAAATAACAAGGGGCACGCAGGCCAGAGATAACGAGCTCGCAGGCCCAAACAATTACAAGTCAAGAATCAGGAGCCACGATCTCCCCGTCGACCACACGGTGGAAAGGGCCAATCCCAAGAGTCACCAGCTCCACCCTGGGGTTCACTATCTGCACCTGCTGGAGAGCCCGATCAAACCTGAATGACAGCGCCTCCACGGTGTCCTCCTCGAGGATCCTCACCCGGCCAATCAAATCTGCCCGGGAGAGAAGCGCCTGCTCATCAGCAGATTCGTCCTCAGCAGGGGCCGTTCGCTCTCTCAGCAATTTGACCTCGGCCTCCAGTTTGTTCTTCTCCTCGACCAGTGGCTCGTACTTGTCAGTCATTTCCCTTAGCTCTGCCGCCAGCGCCTTGTGCATGGCATCCAAACCCCGGAGCTTCTGCAATTCATTCCAATGCGCCATATTCTCCAGCTCCAGGGCAGCAGCCCGATCGTTGGCTTTGGAGGCTTGGGCCCGGGAGTTGGCCACCTCGTCGTTGAGAGTCAACGAGGTCTCGAGCAGCCGGATGACCGCGGATACATCGGCATTCAGGCCCTCTCCCCGCACCTTCGGGTCGAGCCCCAAGCTCATCTCCCTCTCGGCCGCCTGGACCGCCAGGGGTTTCCCCTCAAAAAGTTGCCTCTGAGCGAAGCATGGAGGCAATACAAAAGCGTCCCCGGTTGAAACTGAAGTCCCCTGCGCTCCCTGCTCGGAACGTTCAGCTCTTCGCCTCTTGAGTGGTTGGTCGGGGGAAGAAGCCGGGGAAGGAGTGTTGGCGGCGGGCTGAGAGTCTTCACGCGCCTGCCGTTGAAGATCAACAACTCGATCTTTGGCGGTCACGCGGGGACCCTTGGATCGCAGCTTGAGCATACGCTCCTCCATGGCCGCCATTTTATCTGCAAAACAAACGAAGAAAACATGTCAGCAAATATATGAGCAACTCCTCCCCCCATTTTTGTCTCATACTGCTAAATACCTAAGAGCCTCAGCGCGTCCTCGTCGGACTCGCAGTCGAGGAGGGCCTTGGTGTTGATATATCGCCGGGCAATATCGAT
This sequence comes from Vicia sativa, assembly GCA_021764765.1. Lineage (NCBI taxonomy): Eukaryota > Viridiplantae > Streptophyta > Magnoliopsida > Fabales > Fabaceae > Vicia > Vicia sativa. The sequence goes on along the minus strand of CM038795.1, from coordinate 100,192,971 downwards.
TTCCCTGCTGGAGTCGAGGAGTACGTTCCCTTCCCGGTCGACGCAGATTGCCGGCCTAAAGCTCTTTACAAAATTTTCCAACCTCTCGTAAGAGAGTTGGTCGTCCCTATCCATCTTCTCGGGCTTCACGGAATAGAAATCTGGTCCCCGTTCATAGTGTTTCCTTTCCCATTCGAGGGGAAACTTCGCCCATATCCTTTCTACCTCCTTCCCGTCCTCGTTGACCCCCACGGTACGCTCGAACAGGGTATCCTCGGCCTCTCTTGTGACGGGCTTTACCACATAGAACCGCTTCTTAAAGTCCCGCACAGAGTCCAGGTACGGCCTGAAGAGCTTACCCGACTGTTTGAACGATACCCAGGCGCACTTATCCCCGACCATCTGCCGTTGTAGATGGAATATACGGAAGAAGAGGGGGAGGGTGGCACCTACGCCCAGATAACGGCATACGATCTCGAATTCCCGCATGAAGGCCATGGCGTTCGGATGCAGTTGCGAGGGGGCGAGATCTAACCACGTGAAGACCCCTGTTTGGAAACCGGTGAAGGGCATGCGGAAGCCCGCTTCCCGGAATGTAAAGTCGTACATTGGAAACCTGGTAGAAGTGTACGACGAGCAGATCCTCCTGCCCGGCCCAGGAATCTGCACGATCCAGGAAGGTTCAACACCCTCATCCACGTCTTTTATCCGGTTGAACACACTGGAGGAATCGATGGAGAAGTCCGAGCGGAAGTCCCTCGGCTCGGGCGCAACCCAGGAGAGGTCAGCGGCCAGTCTTATCCAGCGAGGTCCGCCCGTACCCTGTCGTTGCGAGCTTGGTCCCCGGCACCTGAAAAGCAGCGAAAGAAAAGTGAATTCGAGGATATCAAATCCACCCCTCCACCACGACTCAAGTGACACGGCGAGGGGCCAGGAAACACAAGCAACTTCGATCAACTATTAATCCCTGTCGAGGACCCCGCACGGATCGCATCCCCCTCCGACGTACTCGAACTTGTCAACTAATCATCCGGACCTCCCCATAATAACTATAAGATTCCCCATGCTATTCAACAATCTCCCCGCGAGGTTCAAGTTTCTGCTCGTATCACTCAACTCTCTCCCCGCGAGGTTCAAGTTTCTGCTCGTGGCACTCAAGTTCCTACCCGTGGTATTCAAGTTCCTACCCATATCATCCTAATCTCTGCCCGTAAGATTCAACTCTCTCCCCGCTATATGCAAGTATCTCCCCGCGACATTCAATCTCCTCCCCGCGATATTCATAAAAAATAAACCCTAAATTCATCCTAAAAACATGAATTGGAAAGAGATTAACAAAGAATTAGGGATGTTTACCTACATTTGGAGTCGAAGACATATTGAGAGTTCAAGATAGGAGGTTGTGGAAGATTCTGCGTTCAAGAGCTTTTGAGTTGGAGAGTTGGAGGAGAATAAACAAATGAAACCCTAAAAGGTCCTTTTTATAGCCAAACTTCTTGGGCATACGAAAGGTCACGCCTTTCAGGCGCCAAACACCCCATTTCAAGATGACAAGTGGCATCAAACTGACGCAACGCTTGACCTAGGAACTATCCCCCGAGGACCGCGCAGCCCAATTCGCTAGCCTCACAACCCGACGTTCCCACGCGGATGTCCCCGAGTTCAACAATCCAAAATATGCCCGTCGAACGGCTACAACATCTACGGGCTTATGACCGTTGCCTACCCGGGCAAAGGTCGTCGCTGGTTACCGTTGAGGACGTGCCCAGTTCAAAGTGATTACTCTGCTAGAGCAAAGACTTGGGGGGCTCCTGTTCTGGGCTGGCCCACGCTCTAGGCCCAATAGACTCTAGGCCCAATTGCCCTTGGAAAGCAACCTGGAGTGTCCACGCGAGGGCCACGTGGCCAACGGTCCTTGACTGCCACGTGCCCCCCGATAAAATCGGACCCTTTTACTGGATCTCCTCAACCGTCACACGTCCTCCAGGAACTTGGCAACAAACCCGGATTTCCCGAACGACAATCTAGGGAGGAAGCCACGTCCTCCAGGCTAGTGGGCTTGGATTTCTGCCCACTAATCGGATCTTGGCCCAGCGCTGGGGGCTATAAATACCCTCTCACTTGAGAGGGTCAGGTATCTCATTCTCTACTCTTTTCTTACTTGCTTGCTTTCTCTCTGCCTCTACTTACTTTGGCATCGGAGTATCTTGCAGGTACCCCCCCTTCTCTTTCACTTTGGACCACCGTTGCAGATTGGGCCAAGACACATTCTGATCAGGTACGATCACAAACATAACCTCCACCACGAGGAATTGGATATATATAGCAATAGAAATTTCTATTGGATATGCTGCCTTTATATTATATACAATGTATAATAATTAAAATAGGTGACTGACAAAAGTGAGAGTGTATCCACAAATTCATTCTAAATTTTCAATGAGTTGGCATTATCATGTTTCTAACGGGTTATTAGTAAATGATGTTGTAGCCGCGCGTGCATTCTATACTTGTAATAAGATGCTATTAGTATCCACATTAAATAAGAAAATAAAATTTTACAACAATTTTATGTAGTTTCGCATGGATTAGATGTAGTATAATAAAAAAAATGTTTGTCTAAAACAACTTCAAAGGTTAGGTATTAGTGGAAAAAGACTATAAAAGATGTAATGGAAACTATTGCAGTGAATAATACTGATATATTGAATCTTGTGAGTGAAATTTCTTAAAGTGTTTAAGGGTATGTATCAAATGCAAACGTTCTTACAAATTAAGGATCGATCCTTAAAGAGTAAGGGTCCTTCAGAAGAATTTATAAAGAAAGATACCAAGACAAGGATGTCGACAAAGAAACGTGTCGACCCGAGAAATAAACAAGGAAATTGGTCGATTCGACCAAAGTGTCAAATAATGAAGAAGGAGTCGAAGCTGAACCCAGTCGATTGTGGAGATTTCCAGACTTGGAGAATTTTGTGTTTTGTGTCTTTGATGAGGGAAAAGCGTCGAAATCAAGAGCAATTAACTTTTGTAAGCCAGAGGCGGGAAACATTTAAAACTCAAGATTGTGGGTGGTTAGTGAAGCTTCGTGTGTTTTAAGCGCCAAACAGGTGGTGAAATCTGGTGGAACGGTTTCTCAAGGATCGAACGCCTGCCATAGATTGTCTATAGGCAGTTACTTTGTAAATACTATAAATAAGTCATTTTACTGTAAAATTGGTGTGTTCACTTGTATACTCCAACTACTTGCAAAAACTCTGCCCAATTCCGAGCGTCAGGAAAAAGAGTTGTGAAAGTATTTGAATGTACGTGAATCACCATTTTTTATTTTAATGCAAAACCTTTACATTTCAGTCATTTTCTTTGAAGCTCTTACTTGCATTTTATTTACTTTTCAGCAATCACTTTGCGTTTTCGTTTACATTGATGCTCTCTTTGTTACAAGTTTCGAGTTAACAAAAGAGTCCTTCAACCCTTATTTCGCATAGAACAGAACTGGATCCACTGCCTTCTGTCAGTCACGAGTCACCGTAGTAGGTTTAAAACCACAGTGAACATTCAGATTTGTCAAGTTATTTAGGCTTGTTGTCTCTGTTGGTCACGAGTCACCTATCGGTCGAACCTGAACTATTGTGTGGAAAGCCGTTGTACTAACTACCTTGGTTTTAGGAAACCGTTTCTTAGGCAAGGATTTCGACAGATTCAGTACAACCTCAAAAATCGTATCATATGTCTTAAGATCAACTGGTCGATCTTGCGAGTGACCCTTAGTTTAAGGCTTTGGGAGGACCAACGGTTGTTTACTATTTTCCACTGTAAACAGTGAGAGACACAATGACCCGAGAACAACCATAATTTAATTTATGTCTTATTAGTACCCAACCATACATGGATAAATAACGTACGTACAAATTTAGAAGAATGTACACATGGACCATTACGATACATAAATAAATTAAGTGAATGTTAAAGTAACATAATCCTTTATAAATGTAATCCATTAGGAACAAAGAGTGCCATTTTGGCTAATCTTTATAAGATAGGAAAATAAATAGTAGAATATTCCAACACTCGATAACCTTTATAAGCCTCAGTTGATGAGAGTTCTCTTTAACACAAGGCATAACATCTCTGCTTGACTAATTTGATCCAGCAGCAACCTGAGCATTCCCATGATTAAGCTTGCCTCAAATCTGCATTGAAATGATATTTCTCCAACAAACATGATTGGGGACCACAACTTGTTGGAACATTGTTTCAAACAAACTTACTTCACCATGCACCTACTATTTCATAGGAGCAATATATAAGATGAATTAAACATCATCATTCAAACCAAACACCCAAATTGACCAATGTATGTGATAACATTAAATTACTATAACTTAATGTAACATAGGTTTAATTTTACATATCCAACTTAGCAATTTAAACAAACACAAAACCAAAATATTAGCAATTGTCCACACAATACCAAAATAATAAGAAGCAATTCACATAAACAAAGTACATCCCAACTAATCCTTCTTCTCCAATTTGATAAACTTCTTAATCTTGGTTGATGAATGTTCTCATTCACACAAGCCTTGCAAGGTTGTTGATTCACTTGATCCACCTGGAAACTATCATTTACTAGGTGTTATTGGATCAAGGTTATGCTTAGATGTAATTTCCAAATCATGTAACAACCATTTAGACCCAAGTTTAGTAGTTGAAATTTGGACCAATATATATATATAAAACATTTCAAATTAAATTTATGCACACAGTGGGATTTCATTCAAGGTTACCGTGACCAAATCACATTCCTCGGAGGGCAGAAGTATTTGCCTCATCAACACTATCTTTAATCTAAACATAATAAAAGTTTTTATAATGTATTGTGTAACACCTCTAAATCTCACGGAAATAATATGGCATAATTAGAGTAAATTAGCATGCATATCAACAGAGGGTGTCACATATATTTTAAAACCAACAAAACTAAACACAAAATACATTGGTCAAGCTCATAACGCCTTCAAAAGTTCATGTTTCATACATTGACAACATATGCACAACACAACGGAATAATTCTCACTTCGAAATGGTAATAAATGATTGAAATTCTATATTGAAAATCATACCATAAAACATCGGGCACTAAGGCTAACTGTAACACCCCAAATTCTACCCAGAAAATATATCGAAAATCAGAGTATTTTAAAACTTCAAGCAACACATGAGATGTCACATTTCAACATTAACAACACAAACAGATAAGATACATAACACTTTTTAAAATGGAGGATCACATAACAACTTGCAATAGTTTTCAAACAAAATACCTTTTTATTACTACGCATAAAAATTCATGGTTATATAACTTAAAACAACTTATCATATTTATTCACTTAAACAACTTGAAACATCATGTTCAACTTCCAAAATACTTAACAACATTTATTTCACAACATCACTTAAGATTCAACAATTACTAACAACAACAAGAGTCACCAATATAAACGACATAGACAAAACATCCCCCCCGAGTGCTACATATCAGAGCAATGACACCGACTTGAACTAACAACAAATGACTTTTCCATTCTTGAATACCTACACGTTACCAGTATAAAGGCAACGACGAAACAAATGAAAGGGGTGAGATATCTAACAATATAATCGAATTCATGATAAATAATATGTTAGAATTTAAATCATGTAATTCACCGCTTCACATATTCTAAACAGTAGTTATAACAACAAATCGACAATATTTAGCAACAACGACAATCATAATAATAGTTATAATAACTATTTTCACATCTTCTCAATAATACCTGTCACAATACAACATCAGCACAATTTCACACTAAGTCATCAACAACATATTCACAATCCACATAGTCAACGTAATACATCACTTATCACAACAAAAGCCTCAACTGCATATTACAACAAAATCATCATCAACGAATTCATTTATAATGTGACTCTTAACAATGCACGTGCATATGGTACCAGTGGAGTAAACTCCCAACGCAAACAATTGCCAGGTTATCGAGGCACAAGGCATAAGCCTTCAACGTAATCATTTTGCCAATACAGGCCGTCACAAATCCGCCAATACAGACCTTCACAAATGCAGATGTATGTGACTCAATAAATACACAATCACATACAACAACATCATAAATCACTTCACGAGGCATACACCTATATCACTACTTCACTGGTCATAGGCCTACAACGTCATCAACATAATCAACAACAGTTCACAATAACATATTCATCTTCACATCACAAACATCACAACATCACAACAAAATCAATATCAACACAAAACGTCGATCATAAGACCCACAAACAACAGTGTCCATAAATTGGGACAATTCACTTACTCAGTTGTACTTGCAAGTCAGCATATTCGACACAATTCCAACAAAATAAATCAACCGAATTTACCTACTAATTTATCTTAGTTACCCCGGGAAATTTCAATTAATTCCGAACAACTAATTATACTACTTATTTCGGCTATTTCGACTAAACGGTACTGTTATTAACTTTTTGCATTCCTACCACTTAATTATATTGTTATGTTATTGAAAATTTGCTACATACTTCCCACTCTGTAATTTAATGAATCTCTATTTCATCGATTATGTACTTTTGCTGCTATTAAAAATTCCTCTGCCATTCAACAATCTACTTAAACTAATTCATAATTAGATTAATTAATTCATATATATATATATATATATATATATATATATATATATATATATATATATATATATATATATATATATATATCAAAAACTATTAATTAATCTATAATTTCTAATAATTAATTCCTTAATTAATTTAATTAACTAATTAATTAAATTCGGAGCGTTCCATTAACCATCACATAATCCCGAATACAATATAAAATATTCAGAAAGTATGACAACATCTCTCAAAGCAACATAAATATAACATGAATCCAATGTTCCCCGTGTTATATGACTAGAGCATGACAACTACCTAATAAACGAATAAACAAGAGACTAATCTCCTTCAAGTAATCCTCGCAAGAAACACTGTTATCTTCGGTACCTGAGCGATGTCATACAAAACATCATTTCAACAGAAGGGTGAGAATTCACATTATTATATAAATATATAATAAGAAGTAATGCATCATATACAAGTAACAGTTGAATTCATCACACTTCACATAATCATGTATTCACATATACAACATTGCTAAGTGATTTCTAATTCAAATGAAATCAACCACAAATACCACAAATGTAACATTCACACCAATATCATATATTGTACACCAATTCAATATTTCACATCGACACATGCGACTCGAATGCAACCCAATGCAATATGCATGTGGTACCAATTGTTATCCTTACTGGTCCTTTCGGGTCCATCTCTCAGACAAATAACCACCAAAATATCATCTCTCAAGCTTTCAAACCCATCTCCAAGCTTAGTACAAGCCACTAATCTTCACGAAATTAGAAGACATTGTCTATTGATATAAAGGATGCATCTGCAATATCAACAATTATATGTAGTTAAGATCGTCTCTCAATCTTAATCATAGTAGCATATATCATATAATTCATCACATTGAATTATATTCACCATTGCACAAACATACACATCTCATCAAATCAATCACATACAATTCACTTTCATAGTAATCACCAATTCAATACCTCTCAATTAGCACATAGCAAGTAATATCACAATGTATTACAATCTAACACCGATTCACAATAATCACATAACACATATACATGTCATTTTACACAAACACTTAATAAATAAATTATATACTGCCCCTAACTCTATTTTTATCGAAAAGATTATCACGATAGCTTTCTAAGGCTTCGAACGAAACTCAATACGGAGTTACGAATTAAAAGATACGAATATTACAAATTATGTCTGCCTATGACATAATGGCAGACGCCATAAGGTAACGGCGAGCGCCACCTTCTAAAAGGCCATTGTGAATGCCATGAGAGTGACAACGAACACCATTGCCTCTGCGACTGCGCAGACAATAGTTCTTCAGTGCGATTTCCTCCCCCAAATCACAATTTTTCACCCAAGTAAGTTGTGATTTTCATAGTATATCACCCATATAACACCATAACATAATCACAAACATTACTAAACAATCATACATCAAACACATGGATTCCCAAATCAAAACCTAAGTGATTGAAAAATGAAAATTAGTAAAATTGATCATAATTCATGTTACTACCCATCACATACCATCATACAATCCCATAATGATCAAATTACCCACCCTTATCTTTCTTCTCTTATCTTATTTTCTTTACTATCTCTCTCTAATTTTATATTTCCCTTATTTTGTTAAATTCTTATTAATTCTAAATGGGTTTAACTTCACTCACCCACTCTAAAGTAACATAAGACCCAAATATGTATTTTGTTATTCTCACACTCAATAACTCAATAACATATAATACACATTCCAATTAAATCAATTATTCACATATTCACTAAAATTAAATAATCATATAATTATTTTTCTGGATTGCCCGAATGGCTGTCGGACAATCCATCTCTTCGAGCATAGTAGTAAGTCGAACAAACCAAAAGGCCTTCAAAGAGCATCATTTGCCTGCTCTTCACGTGGCCAGAACCCGTCTGCTCGACGGGTGTCAAGCAGATCGGACCAACTCTCCCCGTTGAGGTCCATGCCCGTTATGCCTTATCTGCTCGACATAACGGCTAGTTATGGGCACCACCGCCCAATTTGACCTAGTTAGCTTGGACTGCTATATTCGCGGATCCGCATATCTCATCCCAAATATAGAAACCAATGAGAGTCTCCTAAGATCATTATATAAACCCTCATACTTTTGAAGGAAAGGTATCACTTTCTTACACTCAAAATCTTAATATTTTCTATCCTCTTCCTTGAACATTTACTTACTTTAGCATCCGAGTGCCTTGCAGGTACACCACTCCCTCCTCAATATTAACTTGCTCGAAGGATCATCAATCGTTCCAGCTGTCTCCGATTCAGATCACTTGTTCAGATCAGTGGCGTCGTCTATGGGAATTTATCTTCCCCATCTTCATTCCTCATCAAGAATCAAGAAGATCAAAGATACCTCAACACCTCTAAGAAGATGGCTGAAAGCAACGACCTGTTCGCTTTGGGAAAGACCATCCCCTTGCAAGTCCGCAAGACAGACAGGAACGACGCCTCTCCTCATCTCTAGGATTTCATGCATAACAAGGATGACAGGACCTCCTCCCTCGATTCCGAAGAAGTCGGTGACCAAGATTCTTCCTTGGATAATAAAAAATCCAAGAACCAGGAAGACGATATCATCACATTTCCTCCTTCGGTACCATCACCGACCAGCAACGATCCAGTCTTGGCAGCAATCTTGTCTGCCCTCAATCGCACCAACGATCTTTTCCTCCGGCAGGATTAGCGCATAGAGGACCTCGAAAAGAACAACTCCAAGTCTCTATCTCAGAGACCAAGTATGTTCGGTTCCTGTAGCCCCTCACTACGAAGACCTGGTCGGAATCAAACCCATGAACATCTTGGCCGATTTTTTTTGAATATGAGGGAGCATACTCACAGGAAAACCAAGAGAGAGCCATGTCGTCCCCGCGACCGAGACCTTTCTCCACCCTAGCGCATCAAGAACAACCGTTCTCTCTCTCTCTCTCCAAGTTGAAGCGACGAAAATGAACATCATGGTCCTCTTTGTTGGGCGATCATGGATATTCTCATCCCTTCCGGGTTGAAGAAACCCTCGAAGCTTGGACAGTATGATGACACTACTGATCCCGACGAGCACATCAAAAACATTAACACCCTGCTCGACTATCGAGCCGTTAGGGGCGCCATCAAGTGCAAATTGTTCCCCACACCTCTGAGGAAAGGGGAAATGTATTGGTACAAAAGCCTCCCCAACGAGTCCATCACCTCATGGAAGAAGTTGGGGAAGATGTTCTTAAGGAACTTCACTACCTCTTGTCGTCACCCAAAGACATAGGCCTCGCTAGAAGCGATCACACAAGGAGATGATGAACCTCTCCGAACATACATCGAGAGGTTCAACAAATAGGCCATCCAGGTCTCCACGACCAATGAGATGAAGAAGTACTTGCTCGAACGAAGATTACGCTCCCGCGTCGATTTTGCCAAAGTAGTTGGCATTGAAACACCAGCAACACTGGATTCTCTCCTCCTCAAGGCCCAGGCATACATCCAGTACAAGGAGAAGGAATCCGCCAATTATGCTCGACATTGCGACATAAACGACCTCGCAAGCCTCACTAACGGGCGGGCATAAACTGACAGAGATAATTTTCTCTACTATTACCAATAGAGCAGCATGTGCTCTTTAATAGAATACAATGTATATAGAAAAATAAATTCCTAATAAACACTCATCATTGTCCTCATAAATTTTATAGTTAAGAGCCAATAATTTATATAAATACAAACAGCTAGTCAAATCCTATTTATAGGATTTTAACATAAAACATACAACTGATTAACACATGTGCAGCTGGTTCTGACATAAACAAATCGTCCCCCACAGACACAACTGCCTGGCAGATATATCTTCCCCGTGAACATAAATGCCAGGCAGACATCTGTTCCCTGTGAACACAACTGCCTGGCGGACATACGTTTCCCGCATCTGAGTAAAAACGGAAAGAGGCATACTACCTAAAAAACCTATATAGGGAAGAACTTGCTCGATCATAAAACGCTGAAAAACTTAGACAATACTACGGTTAAGGCACGCACAATCGACATGCCTCAAAAATCCATCCGAGCATCAAGAGCTCGACATCAAGTGCATGCCTCGGTACCAGCGATGCGCCACAAACACGACATTAAGGGATCCTTGCTCCACATATATAATGATCCAAATCCTCACCTCGACACGGGGGACTCATACGAACCCCGTTGTCTAAGTACCTCGTCCGACAAAACACCCAACTTGCGATGGGACGTTCACGCTACCGATCTCAGGTCTTTAATCAAGACTTGAGTTTTGTATCAAGCCAAGTAAACAAACTGGCACCCTTCAACTAGTTATCCCACACTAGTGAAGACATAAACGGGCAAAAACCCCAAACACTTAGCAAAAAAAACTTGTAAAATAGCTTAAAACTATGAGCAGAAAAACGAACAAATCACGTACGAGCATGTCCTCGTAAAAGTCACAAAACGTCTCTATCACAGATGATAAACGCCATCAATTCACTTTTCCCCTTAATGCCCAGGTTGGATTTAAGTCATCACTTATGTGCCTAAAAGCAACGACTTGAGGGGCTACTGTTTTGGACTGCCCGAATGGCTGTCGGACAAGTCATCTCTTCGAGCCTAGTAGCATGTAGAACAGACCAAAAGGCCTTCAAAGAGTATCATTTTCCTGCTCTTCACGTGGCCAGAACCCGTCTGCTCGACGATTGTCGAGCATATCAGACCAACTCTCCCCGTTGAGGGTCATGCCCGTTATGCCTCCTCTGCTCGACATAATGGCTAGTTACGGGCACCATCGTTCGATTTGACCTAGTTAGCTCGAACAACTATATTCGCGGATCCGCATATCCTGGCCCAAATATAGCAACCAATGAGAGTCTCCTAAGATCATTATATAAACCCTCATACCTTTGAGAGCAAGGTATCACTTTCTTACACTCAAAACCCTAATATTTTATATCCTCTTCCTTGAACATTTGCTTACTTTAGCATCAGAGTGCCTTACAGGTACACCACCCCCTCCTCAACATCAACTTGCTCAAAGGATCATTAACCGTTCTGGCCGTCTCCGATTCTGATCACTTGTTCAGATCAATTATCAAACCAAATAATAATTAACATAGCAAATAAGTAATAAAATAATTTATAATAAAAAATCGGGTTGTTACAACTCTCCCCACTTAAAATATTTTAGAATAAGACTCCCTCATCTGACTCTCGAGTTCCCAAGTTATGTTTCCAACTGTCGGTCCTCCCCAAGTTACCTTTACCAAGGCAATCTCTTTACCACGAAGTTGTTTCAACTCCTAGTCCTTTATCCGCATAGGTGATACCTCTACCTCTATATTATCTCTTACATGTACATCATCTAATAGGACCACATGAAACGGATCAGAAATGTATCTCCTCAATTGAGACACATGAAACAAATCATGAAGATTAGCAAGCGATGGTGGCAAAGAAATCCGATAAGCCATTTCACCTACTTTCTCAGAAATCTGATAAGGACCAATAAAACGCGGCGTCAACTTACACGACTTCAACGCTCGACCAATACCCGTTAATGGAGTAACTCAAAGAAAAACATGATCTCCATTCTCAAACTCAAGTATTTTTCTCCTCTTATCATGATAACTCTTCTGAGGATCTGAGAAGACTTCATCTTCCCCCGAATCATCTTAATCTTATTCGTAGTTTGTTGAACTATCTGAAGTCCAACCATCGCATCTCACCAGACTCATACCAACATAAAGGCATCCTACACCTCGTACCATACAAAGCCTCAAACTGTGCCATTCTAATACTCGAAAGGAAACTATTGTTATAGGTAAACTCAACAAAAGGTAAATAATTATCCCAAACACCTCCTTGTTCTAATACACAAGTTCTCAAAAGATCCTCAAGTGACTGAATTGTCCTCCCACTCTGACCATTTGTTTGTGGATGATAAGCAGAACTCAAATGCAACTTTGTTTCCCTGTTGGATTCGTCTACATAACATAATAACGAATCCAACAGAGAAAAGCTGGCAATACGTCTTACATAGAATGCACTTATCTATAAACTGTTTGATTGGAAGAAATTTAGCATCGAGTAAGAGGATGGTAATATTGTACATGTTTGTCACCGACAGTGGAAACTTCCCTACATATCTAGTAAATTCTTAAAGTAACAACATGGTAATAAAGTAAGATGCGTGTTTGATTGATTAAAAAAATAAAACTACTAATAGCAACATATAAACCAACTAACCCTTCTCCTTCAATTTTGCGTACTTAAGAAAAACTACAGTTGGAACAAACACGTTGACCCTCCTCTGGTTGAACTTGATGAACTAGTCGGCATATGACTCCCAAAGAGTGCAGTTCATAGTATTGTTCCTAAACAAGGAAAATATTATAGCGTCAATTCAATTGAAATCATCATGCATTCAAACTAACAAATAAGAGTGGCTTTGGAAGTAGGTATACAAACCCGTGGTCCCTAAGCACCATATTAACTTGTTGTTTTTTCACACTCGACTGCGTTTGTGAATATCCAATACTGTCAACCATTCCAATGATATTTGACAAAAATAGTAACTTGGACATAACTGTAAAACAACAGTGTCAAATATACAAGTGTAAATAAAGATCAAATATTTGTTACCTATCAGGATATCTTTGTTAAATCTCCCTAAAAAGATATCAGAAAACTTGTAAATATCAGCAGTTTAGGAAGTAGTTTGTGTTTGTTATCATCTCCAACTGATGTACCTCCGGTAAACTTGACAGTATATTTGTGCGAAGATGGTTTGAAGGGCGCCAATTAAGCTGGACCTTAAAGTTCGAGACCGTGTAAGTATGGTCCAATGATAATCTATCTTAGAATGCAATAGAATGCAAGCATGTGTGTTGTTGGGTCAACAACATGTATGTCACCACCCATTGATGCAGAGATGCACAGAAATCAGGAAAGCATACAAAATAACAAAATACTCAAAAACCAAACGACATTAACGAAACTTCACAAGCAGCAACGCAAATTACATGTTTGCCTATGAATATCATCTCAAAGTTTTCTTTGTTGCTGGACACAACCTTCCATTTGTGATGCACACTGATAACCATCTTCCATAGATCCTTATTGTCATTGATGTCGCATATTTTCTCCAATGGTCTGGCCATGGTGAAGCGGTGGGAGTGGGTGGAAGAAAACCTCGATATTTCAGGCGAGTAGTATTGATGAAGAATTGTAGGTAAGGGTATAAATAAGTGAAGAAAGAAACACGGTACAATTGAAGGATAATGGATGGTGGAACCGTTGCAGAATATGGAATACAAATATTTGTGGGATACCGTCATTGGAAACTGCATATTGTAACCGTGCAGTAGTTTGTGTTTGTATCCAAATGATCTAGATTAATAAAAAAACTAGAAATGGGAGAAAATATGAATGAATTGCAAGATGAAAGATGAGGCCATCCATGTGGCATGTTGTGGAGCAAGAAGGAGCAAAAAGGATTTAGTTATCATTAACAGAACAATAAATTTTCTTATACTAGATTGTCGACCCGCGCGATGTGCGGCTGTATCCTTTGTTTTTGTCACTATCAACTCAATAAATTATATAATATTTATTATATTCATATTTTATATTTTTCAATTGACATGTGTCCTCGTAATTGTAAATTTTTTCTTTTGTGCAATTGAACAAAAAGTAAAATAATAACTTATAGAAGGATTTTTTAACAAAAAGTAAAATAATAATTTATAGAAGAATTTTCTAAAAGTGTGTTTATAACAATTAAATGAAATTTAAATATTATAGGTATGATTATAATCGATAGAAATCATAAATGGAATAAGGAAATTAAACAATAAAAATAATTTAATTGGTATGGTTAGATCTAGATGAAAGTAATGGTAAGGAGCGTATATTTCAATCTCCACTCTAAGGTTGTTATTCTTATAGACCATAAACTATAAAATTGTAAGACGTGTAGATTTATGTGTATCTTTATTACAAAGACAATAAACAAGTTATATCAAAATAATTATGAGTACAAAATATGATTAATATAATAATTAGAATTTGTATTAATGAAAAAAATAAAAATTTATATAAAAAGGAAAACATAACTATTATCATTCTAAACTTGAGAAGAAAGAGGAACTAAATTAAACCCAAAAAAATAAAAATTAATACAAAATAAATAAATATTTTAACATTGTTTCTAAAGTTGTGGTGCTCCAAATAATTGTTGTAAGTGTAAGAGACCTATATTTCAATCTTCATTCTAAGATTGTTGTTTATAGAAATTGAGGTCGATTAAACTCTCATTCAAATTGCAAAACCTGCAAAATAATAATTAGAAATTATATTAGACAATATGAATATGAGTATGAAATGAATTTGAACACGATCAAAATAATATTTATGAAATGAATTAGAAAATGATCAAAACAATAAAATTAAACTTTATACACAAAAATATGGATATGAAATTGATTTGAATTGTTGTAAAAAAATGAAACCTTCCAAGATTAGATAAAGATGGAAAAATCAATTGAATGTGTGTTGAATAATTCACTCATTCATCTCATATTTTTCCATTTTATGCATCAAATTCTAAAATATATGTGTCATGAAGAAAGTGAGAGGAATTTATATATTTAAGGTAGAAAATAGGACAACTTGACTGTTTAATAATAAAACGATATTATGGGATGAAATAAATCATCACATATATCTTGATTGAATTCTAACGATAATACAAACTATTAAATTATATAGCATATAATTAAAATTAAAAAACTCTTCCATTTATAACCTATTAAATTTATAATTTAATTTTTTTTCAATTAACTGTTATAAAACTCTTCCTTTTGTAACCATTAATTTTTACAATAATTAAAAAGAATATAACTAAAAAATTGTAACGGATAAGTAATAATAAACTGTAACTTATATATAGTATAATGATGTTGATATTAAAAACTAAAAACAAAAAATTAAATAAATTATTAAGTACTACTAGAATATAATTTTCTACAAAATAGAGTAAGAATAAAATAAGGGTTAAATAAGTTTTTGATCCCTCTAAAATTTATAAATTTCGTAGTCTCTCCAATATTTTCCTTCAAAAATTGATCCCTTCGATATGTTCCCTATGAAGAATTAGTCTCTAATGTTAAAAATTACTAATATCTGTTGAGTTGGCAATACATGTGTATTATATTTTTTTTATTTTTTTATTTCCATAAATGACAGCGTGGCCTTAGAGGGACTAAAAACGAAGTTTGTAAATTTTAGAGTGACCAAAAACTTATTTAACTCTTAAATAAATAAAACTGTAAAATTTCATAAAATTTGAGAAATAATTCTCAGAAACAGTGTTTTTCCGCTCTCTCCTTCTCTAAAATGTTAAAGTACTTCAGCTCATAGATATATCTATGTTTCTTGGAGGCAATAACTCTAACCCAATCTCTTAGAGAGATTGTTTCTTCAAATATTTCTTGATAAATACTTCAGATAATTGCCACCAATGGTATGTTAAACAAACCTTAGGTTATGGATTCAAGATCAATAACAAAAACATAACAATATTATTAGCGTAATAAATTCAGTGTTAAAAAATGAATTACCGCTTGAAAAAGTTGTTGTGAGAGGTAACAATAATCTTGGGTTTCTCCCTGATAATGGTGGTTGTGACAGAATCACCAAGAGCATCAGTTTTGTCACCCACCTTAATTCTTTCTTGAAGAAACTTCTCAAAGGAAACAATGTCCATGATCATGTCTTCCACTGGCTTAGTACAGTACAGTCAATAGTGAATGTTGCCTCATTCTTCTTTCCCTTGCTACAGCTGCATTAGGATTCATTTTTTCTTTCCAAAATAAATATTACTAATGGAGATGCTAAAGATTATTTAGGGTTTGTATTTGGAATTTATAGAAAAATGAAGAAATTCTAAGTGGTTAGAAAAGTGAAAAAAATCTATTTAATTTTATGAGAATAGTATATTATGATTTGATTAAATAGAAATTATTTATTACTATAAATAGAATATGATATTTTTATTAGAATCACATGTCACTAAATGACCATTTATTATTTAAATCAAGTAAAAAAAATGTGATTTAATTTAAATAGAAATAAAAAATAAAACTAAAATTTGTTTAAAAATAAAATGATCAAACTTTTTTATGTCAATAATCGTGAGTTTTTTTAGAAATATTTATATTCACTTTTAAAAAAATTGAAAAAGTATACTTTAAGTGAATAAAATTTACTTTTTTATGTCAATAATCGTAGACTTTTTATATAGTTTTTTAATATGATTTTGCATTCTATTTAAAAATTTACCAATTTTAAAGTATACTTTAAGTGAATAAAATATTATTTTATTTAAATTTAAAAAAGTGAAATTTATTTAAAATGGGGAGTAACAGTTTTTTATTAAATAACATTTGTTACAAAGAAAAGTTAAGAACTAATTATTTTAAAATTATTATTATAAGTTATATGGTTCTTATCAATAATTTTTTAATTAAGAATGATAATTTTTAAAGAAATATTTAATTCACATGATTGTTATCAATATTATAAAAATATGATTAAGTTTATAGAAAATAAAAATAAAAGCGAAATTTGTTTAAAAATACAACTAAACTAATTTAGAATCACTTTTCTTTTATAAAAAAGGGTTAAATAAGTTATTGGTCCCTCTAAATTTTCTAAATTTTGTTTTTAGTCCCTCCATTGCCACGCTGTCATTCATGAAAATAAAAAAAAATAAAAAATATAATTCACTTTCACCTGACGTTAGTGATTTTTAACGTTAGGGACTAATTCTTTAGACGAAATATATTGAAGGGACCAATTCTTGAAGAAAAATATTGGAGAGACTAAAAACAAAATTTAAAAATTTTAGACGGACCAAAAACTTATTTAACCCATAAAATAATTATTGATTACTTTACATAAATTTTAAACTTCTACATTTTTCAAAAGTATTTATAAAACGCTTATGAGAAACTTCATTGATAACTAAAAAGAATATTTTTAGTAGATTTGAAGAATAAAATAATACAATAACAATGTAAATAAAATTTAAAATTTGTAATAAAAAATTAATTAATTAATTAGATCAAAGTCTTCTTTTTTTAACATTCTCTCATTTATTTTATAAATCCAAACTATATAATTTATTAAGTAATAACACCTATTTACATTCATATCATAAAATCAATGATTTCATTAAAATATTCTTAAATAGATTATATTATAGGTATTGTTCTGGACTGTCCGAATAGCTGTAGGGCAAGTCATCTCTTCGAGCCTAGTAGCATGTCGAATAGACCGAGACCGAAAGACTTTCAAAGAGCATAATTTGCCCGCTCTTCACATGGTCAAAACCCGTCTGCTGGACGGTGTCGAGCAGATCAGACCAACTCTCCCCGTTAGGGGCCATGCCCGTTATGCCTCCTTTGTTCGACATAACGGCTAGTTACGGACATCATCGTCCGATTTGACCTAGTTAGCTCAGACAGATATTTTTGTGGATCCGCATATTCCGGCCCAAATATAGCAACCAATGAGAGTCTCCTAAGGTCAGTCATAAAAATATCATATAAGAATAAGTTTTTTTTTACTTTGCATATATTATTTATTATTGTTATTATTGTTTATTATTATTATTATTATTTTATAAATATTATTATGATTATGATTAGTAGCTATAATTTGGGTTAAATTATTGTTATTATTAACTAAACATTATATTATTATATATTACTTATACTATTATTACTAATAGTGGTGGCTGAATATTTATTATTTTTATTATTATTATTAATATTATTATTAGATAAATATTATATTATTTATTATTACTTATTAATTACATTATTATTTACAAAATTATTTTTTTAATAATAGTTAATATTTAATTTTTTTAGAGATTTTCATTATCAAGACTAAACAAAGGTTATACCATATTACAAATAAAATAAATAGTATAATAAACAATTATAATTATTTTATACCAATCCATAAAAAAATTGAAATTATAATTATAATAATAATAATAATTATAATTATTATTATTATTATTATTATTATTATTATTATTATCATTATTATTAATTTTAATATTATTATTAGTTATGATATTGAATTGGAGTCCGTGTGAAGAATTTAAAATAAAAATAGTTAATAAATTAATTTAATAAAGAGTGATAGTGAATATGAAAAACTATTTTCATTGTCAATGATAGTATCTATATATAGTAGGATCAAGTTTAAAGAATTTTTTATTTCAATTTTATTTTTATTTTCAATGTCATTAAAATATTTAATTCTTTATGTGTTACTAAATATATTTTTAGTATATTAATATAGTAGAATATTTTTATTAGTAATTAATATAATTTTTCAAAAAAAGAGCAATACAATAAAAATAATGTAAATTAAATAAAAGGTAAGATATATTAAAAGACTATTAAGTTTGAAGTGTGAAAATTAAATAGTTTTTGATATATTTTTAATAAGAACAGTTACTTATTATTATTATTTTTTTTTATTATTATTATTATTATTATTATTATTATTATTATATTAATAGTAGAAGTTGATTATATTATTATTATTATTATTATTATTATTATTATTATTATTATTATTATTATTATTATTATTATTATTATTATTATAAATTCAAAATTTTCATATGATACCAAATAAGATTTAAGGTTTCTAACATATGTCACATTAAATTTAAGGTTAGGGTTATATTCAAGATTATCATCATGACAACCTTAAATTTAAATTAAATAGATTATAATAAAATACGATATTGTAAAACATATCCTCGATATAATTATAAAGTATATGAAGTTGGAAGACTTCAAAGATTTTTTTTCAATAAAAGAAACTACTATAAAATATTATTTTAATTTTTTAAATACTATCTTTATAGTGACATACTGCTAATTGTAATAAAATAGTAGGAAAAAAGAGGATGCAATTTTTACACTTTCAATCGGTCATGTTGACGTGAATTCGGGGTGAAGTCATACATTTAATTTTAAAATATTAATATAATATAATTAAATACTATAATTTTATTAGATGATTATGGAAGCATATTCTCTCCCGTTAAATTTACCTCCAATGAAATTCCAACCTTTCATTTCTATAAACATTAAAAAAATTTCTTTTAAAAAATGAATGGTTAACTTAGGATGTCAACTTTATTCCATGAAAAATTTACAGGAGACAATCCTAATCCTCACATAGTATTGAAGGATGAAAAATTATATGGTGAAGTCATTAAAATGACTTCTTTAGTGAAGTTATTAGTCTCACTAATTAGAATTATGCCATAAACCTTAAAATGCCACATAAAACTGTATCATTTATGTCACTAACTGTGCTAATTTTTTCTTATGAATATTGCAGATAAGTTTCTAACATATAAATTGAGTTTTTAATTTTAATATCTATAATGAAAATTAGTTAAAATAAAATTAATTAAAACAACTTTAATTTCATCTTCCTCACTACCTCAACATCATAAATCTTAATTTTATTTTCGTCCCTAATCCTGAAATTATTCGTAGTGTCCGTCCGCCATCTTTATGTTTCATATTCTTTATAAACACTGCATACGAACATCAACACAACATTCATTGTGTTCGTCCGCCATTTTTTGAACATCGTAAAGTTATTCATCATTCTCATCTTTTGTTTCATATTCTTTGCCAACATTGCAGGCGAATTGAGGTTGTCTCATTCAATCGCTCACCAAACATAACACGACCAAAAGGTAAATTTGAAAATGTTTGTTCTATTTGTTTGAAATTAATCATTAAGATGAACTGATTTCAAATAAAGTATAAATGGAAGTGTTAAATTCGATTTCAAATTGGGAATTAGGGTTTATGCCTGAAATTTGATTTATTTACATGGATTTGAGATTGATGTTGAGTTTAGTTATGTTAAAAATTATGATAATTTAGATTTGGTGTTAAATTTGATTTAAATTTTATGAACTAAGGTTTATGCTTGATTTGAATAGGAAATTAGGTACTCTGATTTATATTGGGTTTTGGTGTGTTACAAAATGTATTAATTCAGGTTTACTATGGAAAACTACGACCATCATGATTCCAACGACGTTCGATGTCGTGATAGTGATACATCTGATGCTGAATCGGACTATGGTGAGGATGACAACAAATCGGTGTCCAGTGCGTTCGAAAGTTCAGATGATGGTGATGGCGATGGTAATAGTCACAACGAAGATAATGTTGAGGAAGATGCAGTTGTAGGTAATAGAAAGGTGAACATTAATGCCCTTACTGTTGATGAAATTTGTGCTATGGAATTCGGTACATTTGATGAAGCTAATGAATTTTATTATAAGTATGGTAAATGTAAAGGGTTTTCCATTAGGAAAAGTGATGTTAGGACTAGAGCGACTGAGAATGGTAAAATAACAATAATGAGGCAGTTTGTATGCAATAAACACGGTCTAAGAGAGATGAAACACTTTAGGAGGGTTGATAGGAAAAGAGAACACAGAGCTACGACCCGCGCTAAATGTCCCCTCAGGCTTCGTGTGCATTACAAAGCCGACAAGGATAGATATGTAGTGTCATTTTTTGAAGAGGCTCACAACTATGAATTAACCCCGACTAGGTTTATGCACTCACGTCCTATTTATGGTGATATTTCTGAAGTAGACAGAGCTCAGATTAATAGTCTTCAGTCACATGGAATTAGAACTTGTCATATAATGGGGTACATGGTTGCTCAGAAGGGTGGATACGATCGTGTTGCGTTTACAAAGAAGGATCTGTATAATTATTTTGATAGAAAAATGTGTGCTACTATTAAAGATGGTGACGTTGTCGCTGCTTTAAATTATCTAAAGGTGAAGTCATCTACTGATTCCATGGTATATGCTAAATATTCCATCAGCAGTGATGGACGAATGAAGTCTCTTTTTTGGGCTGATGGGAGAAGTAGATCTGACTTTTTTTTTGTTTTGGCGATGTGGTTGTGTACGATACGACTTACAAGAAGAACAAATACAACTATCCATTGGTTATATTTTCAGGGTGTAACCACCACTCTCAGACAGTTATTTTTGGTGTTGTATTGGTGTCAAATGAAATGATGGAGACGTACAAGTGGTTGTTGGAGTGTTTTTTAGAGAGCATGGAAGATAAATACCCAGATGCAATTGTAACATATGGAGATAGGGCGATGAGGGAAGCTATAAAACAGGTGTTTCTGGATGCGGCACATCGTTTATGCGCTTGACATTTGAATAAGAATGCAGACGAGGATGTAAAGAACTCTAGATTTTTGCAAGGTTTTCAAAAAGCCATGTTTTTTAATTTTGCAAAGGAACAATTTGAAATTTTTTTGCCAGAGCTAATTGAAGAAAACAAACTTCAAAGAAATCCTTGTGTTGAAAAAACGTACGATAACAAGTCACTATGGGCAACTGCATATCTACGTGAGAAGTTTTTTGGACGTATAAGAACTATGTCTCAATGTGACGCCGTCAATGCAATCATCAATAGTTATAGCAGGAAAAAAGGCTGAATTTTTGAATATATGCACAACTTTAAGCAGGCTTTGAGATATTATAGAAATAATGAACTGGTTGCCGATTTTAAATCAAAGTTTACAAAACCTGTGATGACTACTCACCTGGGTTTGCTTGAGATCCATGCCGCGAGAATTTATACTGCAGAGATTTTCAAAGAAGTCAAAGATGAAATAACGAAGGTTGGAGCATTGATTGTTAAGGACAAATTAAATCGCAGAGGAAGTAAGACTTATCAACTTACACAATATTGTCATGGAAGCTATGAAATAGAGGTTGTGTATGATGGTGACACATTGAAATGCGAGTGTAAGTTATGGGATTCTCGTGGGATTCCATGTTCTCATATGTTTTATGTCATGAAGGAAAAACATGTTGGTCACATTCCCCTTTTTGTTCATGTGTAGCAAATCCCCAGGAAAGTTATAAGGAAGTGTTTGGCATCTGGTCTTAGGCGCATTCACTTAATTGACTCGGATAATGGAGAAAGGTATGATTGTGAACTCCATATTGCTGAAAAAATGTACACTGTAGAAATGAATATCGGGCATGGTTGTTTTTTTTATATTTTTGGTCAAGTGGATGTGTTTCCTAATAAGGTTGTGGATTTTGGTGAAGGAATTGTGTTTTGTTTTGGTGGATCATATTCTAAAAACCCCTTTGTTAAGTTCAATGGTATTTGCTATAGGTATCCATTCATTTAATAACTCATTTAATAATAACTATTATTGTAATGGTAATTTGCCTTACTTTTGGATGTTATCCTTGAAACAACAACTGTAATGTAGGATGTTTATAAAAATTTAAAAAAATTGTTAACAAAAACTTATATTTATCTGCAGCAATTTCCTCAACATATCATCAAAACCTGCTCTTTGATTCCCAAAAGAATGATAGAGTTTAAGGATGGTGATAATGGTGATAGGCACGAGTGTGTGGTTCACACCTCATACAAGAAGAAGTATGTAGAAAAATATCTCGGGGGACGTTGGTTTTAGTTTGTAAAGAAAAAATGTCTTAGAAAAGGATACACTTTTGTATTTAGCATTAAGCTTCCTGAGGTTGCACGTGCAATAGTGATCGTTGCGAACCGATGAGTTCAAAATATATGTCCTTCCAAAACGATACTGGCTTGAATTCAAAAATTTTGTCCTTCCAAAATGATACTTGATTGGGTTCGAAATTTTTGTGCTTTGAAAACCACACTTTCTATTTATGAATTTGTGTTCTATTATGCTCTATTTTTACATATTGCTATGTTGAATGGTGTGTGCATTTTAAAGAATATGATATGTTCTAAAAAATTGTTTTTTATATCATGTGCATCGTTAGGTGCACAGTGAGATTGAACGGGAATTCTACGAAGAGTTCGGAGCTGAGTTGGGCAAAGTTTAGAGTCTATATGATGCCAACGGTCTTCGATTAATGGTTGAATTCAACGATGACGATGAAATCCCTAGGATCACCAATGGCTGGATGACTTTAAGAGAGCATTACAACTTACAAGTTCATCACCATATTTTCTTCAGGTACTTGGGAGAAAATGCATTTCACATCATTCCAATTATGGAACAGATTACTCCCGCCTCATTCCCCACTTAGAATACCAAAACTCGGCCCCTACGAAAAACAGTGAGATTCAATTTTATAGTGATAGAGAATCTCAATACCACTAAATATTTGGTTGGTTTATCAATCCACTAATTAGTTTTGCTAATGTTAACTCTGGTTTTTTTTGTGATTCAACTACTATAATTTTGAAGCTTGTTTTAACTGTATTATAGACTTCACCTCGTTCCATGGGAGAATACGTGGAAAATACGGGCTTGGATCATATAAATATGATTGGTCCAAATTTAGAATCTCAGCTTTGTATGTTGGAAGCGACACTTATCCTTTTGAAATGAGAATATGTAGTGGACGAAGGGCGTTTGCAGCCCAAATCCAAGTTGGAGTTATAGATGATATACAATTCAACATGTATAACCTGTATGACAACCATTCCGCTTAGGTGAGGAAGATGGATTGATGATGGGTGCAGACCACCGACCAATGTTGCTGAAGGAACTCAACAGATGTTTTGAAATGTGGATATAGATTTTTTATAGTTATTTGTTGTATTTATTAAGATAACTAGTACATTGTTATACAAGTTATCCTTTTTTAATTAAATGTCCATTGTAGATTTTTTGTAGTTATTTGTTGAATTTATTAAGACAACTGGTACATGGTGATACTTTTAATCCATGCACCTTGTAGAAGTTTTTGCAATGATAACATTTTTTGCAACTGTTATTGTTTTATTGTAATGTTGTGGTTGTAATGTTGAAGAAGACGAAATGAATTTGATGGAATCTGGGTTTTATATGCAGACATTGATTGTGTTCAAAGTTCAAATTTAAAAAGAGAAAGACCAAAATGCAGATAACGAAGTTTATGTTTTGAACTGGGATTGCAAAACATTAATAAGCCTAGGTTTGTTACCAAGTTATTTTGATACTTAGTTAATTGTTTGTGAAGAATAAACGAATTGGCATAACGCCCCAGTGAAGAGAGCACTGGTTAAAGACACTCTACATGCATTCATACACAAGGGTGCGGGCTCGATCCAATGTGAACCCCCCCTTTTGCTTTTTTCCATTTTTTTACCATTATTTGTATTCATTCATTTTTACCAAGTAAGTTTATTATTTATTTATTTGATTGTGAATAATAAACAAATTGGCATAGCGCCCCAGTGGAGAGAGCATTGGTTAAAGACACTTTACATGCATGCATACACAAGGGCGCGGGTTCGATCCAATGTGAACCCCCCTTGCTTTTTTCCACTTTCTTTTACAACTTTTACTGTGCAACAAAAAGTTGCTTTTTTCAAGTTACATTGAGAAGATAAATCATGAAATAACATTTGGTATGCTTAAGCATGCATGAATTACGCAAATATTTACTCTGAATGTTAAACATCGAACATGAACAGTTGCGAAATTGTGTGGAAGGGAAACGATCCAATACGAATTTTAAATTTAAGGAATAGGTCGAAATTGAGAGGTTGATGTAGAAGGAGCATCACGAATTTCGAATTAAGGAATTTAGAATTTTAGTTTGAAAAATTGGAAGAAGAAGAAGAACGAAGAATAAGAAGAAAAAAAAATTTAATGGAAACTAATATGTAAATATTAAAAATCTATTTTAAAATTGATCAAATGTAAAATTACTTTACTATAAATTCATATATTTTAGAGTTTTTTTTCTATTGAACGGTTAAAATAATTTCTTTAATAAAATTAGTTGTATGACTTTACCGTAAAAACTCCTTTAAAAGAGTCTATAATTGAATGCATTAAAAGCCTATAATAAAGTTCTATTTAATTTTACATTTTAATTTTGTATTTATGTTGCCGGCATTGCGGTTGAACAAGCCGCTCCGGTTGAACAAGATAATGTTTTCTAGGTGTCCCCAGATGTAATAAAATAAATTTACAATTTTAAACTTGAAATTGTTTTTTAATTTATATATAAATATTATTTTTAAAAATATTATGAATTAATTTCGTCTTAAATTTCAAAATGTATGGGACCGATCTTGCCGTGCATACGAATACTGATGTATTACGCACATTATTTTAAAAATATAATAATAATATAAAAAATAAAAACAAAATTGTTGTATCAAAATATTTTATAAAAGAACTTCCATATTTTGATTTATATATAAATTATAATATAATATTTTCATATATAAAAATATTTGAATGAATGGTATGTTATTTTTATGTTGACATTTATTTATAAAAATATTTAAATAAAAAATTTGTTTTCATTTTAAAAAAATAGTTAAAATGTATTCATTAATTTATAAATAACATTTATTAATGATATGATTACATCATGTATAGCTCGCTTCTCGATAAATTATTTTTAAGAAATTGTATCTTAATTTAAAAATAATTTTAAAATAAAAATATTAGTACATAAATAATTAAAGAAACAATTCATTTTTACTGTGTTTAGATTTATTTTTATTTAATTTCACACAAAAATATGATAATCTGTGTGTTTATATTTTTATTTTGATTTAGATATTCTTATATTTGCATAAATATTGGTGTGTTATGGTGTGTTACAATTATTTATTTTTAAAATATAAAAAGTATATATAAACACAATAAAAAACAAATTGCTTTACAAAAAGAGTTTATTCTTTTTTAAAAAGACATATTTTAATATATATATATATATATATATATATATATATATATATATATATATATATATATATATATATATATATATATATATATATATATATATATATATATATATATAATATTTGAATTAACGTTATATTTTAGTGTTAAAAAGTTGTCATGATAACCATATAAATATACTTTAAAAATAAAAATTATAAAAAGCAATGTAAAGATAAATTGAAAGGTTATATAGGCTATAATTGTTCAATGTAAAATGGACCGAAAAAGATCATAAAAGGTTATTGAAAGGAAAGTTTTAGAATATATATTTAGCTTCCATGTAATTGGATAACGTGGATTGATTTGTTCACACATGATAAAATAAGGGAATTTCTTCAAATAACTGATGGTTTTCTCTCACGTTTTTAAAAAATAAAAAATATTTTTTTTAAGTGTACTTACGAATTTACTTTATTGTGTGAATTCGTGAATGCACTTATGAATTAATTTTTTTGTCTGAATTCGTAAGTGCACTTACGAATTCATCTTATTTTGTACGTTTTATTATTTTAAACGTTGAATTTGAAAAATAATAAACTTATTATGTAAGTGCGCTTACGAATTCACCTTAAAAGGTGAATCCGTAAGTGCACTTACGAAACTTCTATTTGTATAATAAAATATTGCATGGTCACCTATGCACACTATTACATACATTTTCATAACCCCTAACAAAAAAAACCCTCTAAACATCACCCAAAATTAATATAAATTTCTTCTCCAAATCAAGTTTCAAGTGTGTGTTAGAACAAAGTTTGTTTCTAATAATATATATATTAAAGTTTTGATGATAACAAGCATAATAAATTTTGTACAATTGAATATGATACTCTGACGTGTACATGTTTCATTTTAGAAGGTGTTCTGACTCTAGCGCAAAAATGGAAAATATCATGCTGAGCAGAAGTTGAAGTTAGAAGTTCTAATGAGAGCAGAACTTCTGGACAAAGCACGCTCAAAGGAACTGCTGAAAGAAACACGCTTTAGAAGTTTGAATAAGACAAAACACGCTACTAGCAATTGAACAGAAGTTCGGTGAGAACTTACGGAAGACATTGCAAAGAAAGCTTCTGAAGTAAAGAGTAAAATACAACTTCTGATGGAAGCTAGCAAAGTGCAACCTCTGATGAAAAGCACCAACAATATGTTCTGAATAGAAGATGTATAACAACGCTTATAGAAGATGAAGTATTAGAAGTTCTGATGAGAATAGAACTTCTGGTCAAGCAAGCATAGCGGAGAAGCAAGCACATCATAGAAGCAAGCACATCACAGCACAGAAGCAAGCACAGCGCAGAAGCAAGCACATCACAGAAGCAAGAACAGCGCAACTTCTGATAGAAGCATGAACAGCGCAACTTCTGATAGAAGCAAGAACAACACAACTTTTGATAGAAGCAAGAACTTCGATAAGCAAGCACATCGCAACCGAGCAAGAGTAAACTTCTGATGAAAGCACCAACAGAAGTTCTGATGAGCAAATATTTAGAAGATCTTTTTGAATATGATAGTTATCTTCTAAAAGACAAAACCTGCCAAACAGTAACGAAGACCCACTGAGCAAAGAAAAGAAATACTTGAGTGGTTCAACTTCCAAGAAATATTTAGCAAGCTATTTACGTCAAAGGCTAAGCAAAGTCACGTGAAGCAAAGTCACGTGAAGCTAAGCAAGTAATAATTACCTTTTCCATTCTTCAAGACACGCTACTAGCAACGGGCATAATCTAAAAGCACTATTTAAGGATTCAAATTCAAATAAGAAACCACAACATTTTTTACAAGAACTTACGCAAGTATTGTACGAACAACTCACATCTACTTCTTATAGCTTGCAAAATCCATTCCAAAAGTAAACTTGCTGCAAAGTACAAAGAACTATCTTTTGTAAATTAGTTTACTGTTTTTGAGCTTAAATTTTGTGTAAACATCACTTAGTGAAGAATAGCTTTTCTAGAAGCACTTTTGTACACAGTCAGTCAGAATTTTAACATTCTGATAGTTGTTCCTTGAGAAGACCAGTTTGGGTCAGAATTCTTGAGAGGGCTAGGACTAGTTGAGTCTTAGAGGTGTTAGTCACAATGATTGGTTGTGCGGTTTGTTCCTTGAGAAGACCAGTTGGGTCAGAATTCTTGAGAGGGCTAGGACTAGTGAGTCTTAGAGGAAGTTAGTCACACCGATTGGGTAGTGCACTCTGTAATCATTGATTATAGCGGATTAAGTCCTCGTTAAGAGAGGCGAAATCACCTTGGCGGGTAGACTGGAGTAGTTTGAGTGTCAAACAAACCAGGATAAAAATACTTGAGTATTTTATTTGTTATTTGGGTAAAAGATCTAAATAGTAAGAAAAACTTATTCAATCCCCCCTCTAAGTGTTTTTCCAAGCCTTCAGTGTGACCCTAGCAAAGTGAGCATTAGAAGCTACAATTTGAGGTAAACTATCTTCTCTTCAATCTATATAACCTGCATTGTAGTTGTTTGAATGTTGTAGAAAAAAGCGTCTTGCGAAATATTCCCAGATACAAAAACAGAATTTTGGTTTAACAGAATTCATTTGTTTTATATATTTGAGGTATGGTGTACCCCGACAATATTGTCAAAGCTATTGTGAAGGTTCTGATTGCGGACAAAGTGAGCATAGACGATAAGTCGATTGTGGTCAAAGAAGTAGATAAAATGATTGATGTTGTGATTGATAATGAATCAATTTCAAAATGTCAAAACTTTTAATACTCGTCAACAAAAGCTTGATTATGTTAGAATGGAAGCTAGCAAACTTGGTTTTGGCATTGTGATTGCGAGGTCCGACAATGGGAGTAGTAATCGACAACCATTTGTTATTTTGACATGCAAGATAAGTGGAGCATACGTTCCAAAAGTCCGCAAGTTAAAACACGAAGACACGGGTTCGAGGAAATGTGGGTGTTTGTTCAAGTTGCGCGGTTATTGTAGGGTGGATAATTTTTGGTGGTTGACTATGATGTCCGGAATGCATAATCATGAGTTGGAGACCAAGTTACACGGGCATCCTATTGTTTGTCGGCTTAAGACTAAAGAAAAGAAATATGTTTCTGAATTGTCGTTGATCAAAGTTGCACCTATAAACATACTTTCCAATTTGAAATGGAATAGAGCAGGATGTGTGTCAAATATAAAATCGGTTTACAATTATAGATATAAACAACATATTGCTCAAAGGGGTCCGAGGTCCGAAATGCAACATTTATTGAAATGTTTGGACGATAACAACTATGTTTCAAGACATAGAGTTTATGATGACAATGTAAGTATCTGCGATATATTTTTGGACGCATCCGTCAAGTATCGATTTGTTCAACATATTTCCAATTGTTCTAATGATTGATTCGACGTACAAGACCAATAAGTATAGGCTTCCGCTTCTTGAAATTGTTGGTGCCGTCTCTACGAACAAGACATTTTCGGTTGGTTTTGGTTTTTTGGAATGTGAGAAGTAAGACAATGTCACTTGGGCGTTGGGTGTTTGCAAGACTTTGTTGAAAGATAAAATAAGTTTGCCTATGGTTATCGTCACCGATCGAGATAACTCGCTTATGAATATGGTTGCCACCGTGTTTCCCTCGTCAACCGCGTTACTATGTCGGTATCACATCATAAAAAATGTGAGAGCACGGCTAAAACCCGCAGTTGGCACCAAAGAGAAGAAAGGTGAAGACAAACAAGTTGTCAAATCTAGTGTTGTGGTAGAGAAGATAATGAGTGCATGGATTAATATTCTTAATTCTTCTACAGAAGAGATGTATACTGAGAATGTGATCCACTTTAGGAATTTGTGTGTGGAATACCCCAATTTTTTGAAATACTTTAAATCCATTATTCTTGATCAAGTGAAAGAGAAAGTGGTATGTGCATGAACGGACCGTGTTAGACATTTTGGGAACACTACAACTAATAGAGTGGAATCCGCACACACAGCTCTGAAGAAGTGGTTGGGTGATAGTAAGGGCAACCTATGTAGAGATTGGTATGTTGGGAACCAAATGCTCCTAAACCAACATAATGAAATTCAAATAACATTTGGTAGGAGCAAAATTGTATTGGAACACCGGTTAGACAAGACTTTTATGCACAGTTGGTTCACAACATATCCCGGGCGGGATTGAATTTTATTTTTTATGAAGCAAAAAGAGCAAAAACAACGGGACCCGATAGTTTGAAATGTGGGTGTACAATACGGACGACTTATGGGCTTCCCTGTGCTTGTATTATTTCAACAACAAAAAAACTCAATTCCCCTGCAGGAATGGATGAGATATGCACTCATTGGAAAATACTTTATTTCGATGATTACGAGTCGACAACGGAAGGTAGTTCCAACATTATCATCACAATCGAGTTGGAAGTCATAATAGATCGTTCTTCAAAAGTGGACGATGCTACAAAGTTGCACATTAAAGAACAATTGAGAAAAGTCGTATTTCTGGAAACAACCGATATGAAGCCTCTGTCTCAACTAGTGAAAACTAAAGGTGAGCCAAAAAAGGTGAAAACTTCACAAGCTGACAGTACAACCAAGCGTACGCCTTTTTATCACGAAGTCGTCAATGAATTATTTCTGGATTCTCCAACCCCAAAACCTAATATAAGATCTAAAAAATGAGCCTGGATTTCCAAACCACCTCATACACCAACACCACTAATTTACATTAATGAGATATCATTATTTATGAACAAACACATTGAAAAAATCATGCATGTGGGAAGTGATGGTAATTTAGGGTATTGGGTCGTATCTGCTTTGCTTGGCCATGGAGAGGAGCAACACATTCTTGTTCAGTAAAACTTATTTCAGAGTTGACCTTTCATAGTGAACTTTACACGGGCGTATACGTGACAGAGGATAAGTTTAATAAAATTCAAATGCTCTTGCTCCAAGTGCTACCGTTCACACACCAGTTGAAAAGTGGAAGTGCTTCCCCGAAATGGGACATCTTATAGCAAGTGCTTATAACGTGGTGTGCATCGACTTGACAAGATATGGTTTTTCGGAAACTTTTTTCCCTCTCCAAGATCCATCGTCTATTGATCCATCCGGACGCATCATGTGTGTTGGCTATCTTAGGTCATGCCATTTTGTTCAAGTATATTTGAAATCGGGTTGTCCTATTTTGGCCACATCCGCGAAATGGATGGAACATCACAAAAAAAAAGGAGGAGACTTGGCCGGATCATTTTTTGATAGAATGACGGAGTTCACCCATTTGATAGATCTTGAGAGAGAATCAAATAGGGAGAAATCAAATAAAGATTTGATTTTATATTGAAACGGAGACAATTTTTCGGTGCATTTTAGAATGTAACCGAAACATTTTTTGAATGTATTATCGAAACATTGAATATATTCCAACATACATGATTATGTTACAGCAAAAATTGAGTTTTATTCTGTTCCTGCATAATTCGCAAGTACAGATGCAAATTTCGCCTGTTTTTTTTTAAATAACACAGGGAACAATTCGTAAGTGCACTTACGAATTAACTTGATTTAGTGTAATTCGTAAGTGCATTTGCAAAATGTGACCTGATAAGATTTCTTTGGTCCATATTACTCCAACTTGTCTATAAATTGATTCTACAATCCATTTCATTCTCCATCATAAACAAAAACCAGAAAAATGACACAAACTTATCCATACCTTGTGCTTATCTACTTCACTGATGCACGTGCGCTAGTTCAATTCAGGCTCTCGCATGACACTCCGTACGACGAGCTCGTTACAACATTGCATTCTCTGTTGCAGTATCCAGATAATTGCAAGATGGACAAGCTTGAGTACCGTTCACCTTCACTTGATGCTGAAGGGAAAGTCAAGTTGACCCTGTTTCAGTTGAAGAACGACGAGTACTTAGAGGTTATGTGGGAGACCTTTCAAAAACACTCCACAAAAGGTCTGATTGAGATGGATGTGTCGCTTCGTAGATCGACAGAAGATGTTATCAAGATGATGCAACGCCCATAGCTTCTCATTTGTAATAATATGTAATTTAATTTTCTGCATCCACTATGTAATTTCTTTGAATGAATTAAGTTGAATGGATGGTATGAATTGTGTTAAATGTTTATGAATTCTGTCCAGACATAAATTTGCAAGTGCACTTACGAATTCACCCGGTAAGGTGAATTCGCAGGTGCACTTGAAAATTCACCTTATTTTTTAAAAAATAAGGTGAATTCGCAAATTCACCTTATTTTTAAAAAAATAAGGTGAATTCGCAGGTGCACTTGAGAATTCACCTTATTTTTAGAAAATCTTGGATTATTTTGTAAGTACACTTGCGAAGTCCACCTCTGAGGTGAATTCATAAGTGCACTTATGAAACATGGGGGTATTTTTGGTTTTTCACCAGGGGTGGGGAAGAAGCCCACTAGGTGGGTGAAGAAATTCCCTAAAATAATCATATTTAGCTCAAGTTAAAACCAAAAGGCGTTACACTCACAATTTTGTATAGTCTAGGATATCATATTGCTCTATATATTACATTCTTATGATGAGATATTGGATCGAACTCTACTGGGTTAAAGGGTAACTGTGTGGTTCGATAAGTTCGACAGAGGTTAGTATGTAATCGAAGGTCGCTCACATGTTGATGTCGAAAAAATGTACGTTGTAGTCGAAGTATGGTCAAGCATGCAGTTGCCAAAAATATTAGGGTTGTTAGCAAGTCAAATTGAGTGTGTTTGTTATGTCCAATTGTTTAAGTTAATGTGTGCCCTAAGTTAGCTTGTAATGGATATTTGTGAAGAAACTCATTAGTTTAGTATGTTAGATTTATTATAAATAGAATACTACTCTCTCATCATTGCATAATGCAAACTCTAATTTAGGGTGAGAAGGGTTATTTGTTATTCTTGTGTAGTTATAATCTTGTTTAAAGAGAATGTAAAGAATAACATTTATAATCAAAATTTGTTCTTCTTCGTGTTCTTCCATATTTTCTATCATGTTTGTTTCTTGATCATAAAGAAATAGTTTATACTTTGTTTCAAAGGCATCAAAGTTCACAACAAATTAATGCAGTGAGCATGGAGAAGACATCTTTGACAAAGTATGAGATTGAAAAGTCCATCGAAGATAAAATTTTTGATCTGTAGCGCTTGAAGATGAAAACTTTGCTGATTCATCAGGGTTGTTTGGAAGTGTTGAAGGGAACTACAATCATGAATGCTTTGTTGTCGCATCATTGGTTTGGGGCAAATTTTGTCTAAAGTAACTGAGTTGCAACCAAACAAGACGGTTGGTTACATTTCAAACACAACTTTTATGTATGTTACATCACTTATGGTACTTACATGAATATATTGCAATGAGTTTCTTTGCCATTTGAAACAAACTATATGTTGTCAAAGGAAGTCATCTCTCTGATTTACCTAATGTCAATTTGAAGTAGAAATTGTCATTTTATATGCATTATCATTGTTGTCATCACATCATTACTGTCTAATAAATATATCTCCAAAAGATACAACTTCTCTCATCTGCATTATCACATGTTCACCAACACCATATCTCTCTTCTCTCTTTTCTATCTTTTTTCTCTTCTCTCATATGCATAAAGTTATCAGGTCGTCCATTCTAAAATGTTTCAGATACAACCCCAACATGTCTTTCGTCTAATCGGGAAAAAAAAGGTTTGAAAACCTCCAGAGGTTCCGAAGGATCATACGCTTCACAGAAGGAAGAGATAGAATCCATAAAAAGCATGAACTCGCTACAAACGAATTGAGAACGAGAACATAATAAGAGATAGAGAGAAGGAAAGCAGTCACACCCTGGAAATTGGTTTCCTCCGAGGTTAAAGGTATGGAGATTTGTTGGACATTGATATAGATGTTTTTGAAAAATAGGTAGAAGGTATGAAGATTTTTATGAATGTTTGTGGGAAATGTGTTCAAAGTTGTAGCAAAAAAAAATTGAGACTAAGTCATTAATTTGAATTAACTCATAAACCAGTGAAAGTCGTTATCGCACTTTATTGTTTCCAAAGGGAAATGGGAAAAAAGCGAACAAAACCCAAAATAAAAATAGATATCAAGGTATGGGGGTTAGTTATGTAAAGGGAAGGTGTTAGACACCCTAAACATCTACATTACTCCTCGGGAACCTCTTTGAAAATTTGTGTATGGCTGTAAAAA
Source organism: Vicia sativa (assembly GCA_021764765.1). Lineage (NCBI taxonomy): Eukaryota > Viridiplantae > Streptophyta > Magnoliopsida > Fabales > Fabaceae > Vicia > Vicia sativa. Next base: position 100,158,199 of record CM038795.1, on the reverse strand, counting down.
ATATGTACAAAAGTGTCTAGAGAGATGAGAAAAGAAGTATTTTTTACAATTTTTGATTTTATAGAACTTCCAATGAGTTCAATGTCTACATACCAACAATGTGCAATGTTGAGAGCGCCTCTAGTTCGGATAAAGAATAAAGGAATATGCACCAATATGAGGGACGGTTTGGGAACGCCTCTAGTACTCAATTGGAGAAGTCTAAAACCATGGGGATAGAGGAAGAACATCTCGATTATAAATGACTCATGTCTAATCACAAAAATAGTTTTAAAGTAGAAAGTGCACAAGGGTACAAAAAAGGTTTGAATGAGGTTGCATGTTTTTTAGTCTTTTTGAAAGTGTTAGAATATAGTTAGATGGATTAACATTTGATTAAGAAAAAAGAAGCTTGAAAGTGTTGGACCTAAGTCCAGATTTTTTATGAAAACGGTTCGAGTTTGAAAAACAAGAATCCTTTGAAAAAGGGAGAATATTTTGAAAATTAAAGAATATATGAGGCGATGAAGAGACTAACCTATGTACAAAAAATAAAAGGTAAGGGTAAAGACAGATCTAACCGGGTGAGAAACCAGTACTTGACATAAAGAAGCCAATACAATATTCCCATCCTTTGGATTACTACACAAAGCAATTAATCAGACAAAAATTCCAAGTCTCGGATAAATCAATGTCTCAGATGAATTCTTGTCTTCAAAAATCGGACAGCATAACGGCTGTATTTAGAAGAAATTCACTCGGGAACAAGTACAAACAGAATGACCTGCACACTGGAAAAAATAACCCAAGCACAGACAGAATAACACCAAGATCACAAAATAACCCGAGTTGAGTTTAAAGTCTTAATCCTAAGTCCAAAGTCAAACTCTGTGCATAGGGATAGTAACCAAGTCCAAAAAGAATTTAAAAAAATTTAATGTTTAAGTTGGATTATTAAGTATTATAAAAAAGGAAAAAGAAAGCTCAAGTGAGAAAATTCAAAATAACAAGAAAATAAATGCTCAAGTGAGCAAAGAACAAATGACATCTAATGTAAATGCTAAAATAAAATGCATAAAGTAAAAAGCATAAAAATAAAAGCGGAAAAATAAAGGCATAAAATAAAAGCATAAAGTAAAAGTAAATTGTTAGTAAATTAGTAAGGTTAGCTAGATGATCATCTTGAAGCTTGCGCATGAAGACTTGTCAGAAGTTTGATAGAGTCATAGCGACCACACGACAAATTTCAATTGATTTTTATCAAGTATATAATTTATTTTGGAACAATCAAGAGTTTCAACACTTGATCAAATATGATTGAGAATTTCAATTGGACAAAATTAGTGAAAACTTATCAGAAGCTTGATTAAAAAATCATAGCGACTACACGACAAGTATCACAAGTGTTAAACCAAAATCAAGACTCAAAAAGTGTTAAACAAAAAGTTTATGCCACCAATTGATCCTTTTTCGATTCGGGACGAAATTTAGAGCTATGTTACGCAATCGTCAAGTAACATATATAGAGGTCACCCTACAACGAGGTCGGTCAAACATGATTTATGTGTTGAAAAAGCAAACGAGAAGAATGATATATAGATCATCATCTAATATTTGTCAACACATGTAAAATAAAAAGAATGGGACAAGATGAAGAGTGAGGGGAATGATAGATCAACTTGGATTATCTTCTCAAATTTCTTCCATCTTTAAGTTCAACCACTCATCTTGGTGGATTAAGGAACAAAATATATTATTAACTCAAAGCACCAAGAATGAATTGAATAATTCATCCTTTGATAGATGTGAATTAACAATACATTTTTCCAACCTCATCAATACCCAAAGTTCATTGAAATTAAAGAGGAGTTTGGTACTCAAGACTACAATCCAAGGTAAACATCAAAAGAATGGAGTAGAAGAAGAGTAATCATCCAAAACAAGTCAAAAAACACATTATGCATTGTGCAATCGATTGCACAGCCTTATTTTTCAGCATTTTGCGCAAAAAAACAACTACAATCGATTGCACTGACAGGTGCAGTCGATTGCTCACTGTGCAGAACAGAAAAATCATATTTCAAAAGGCCTAATTCTTGTTCAAACTTTTCACCAAACACCTTGTGATCCTTGATTCAATTGAGCACGAAAATTCCACTTAATTTTTAAGAAATCAACACCAATGGAACTAAAAATAAGTTTGCTCAATGAATCAAATCACAAGAATTATCAAGAGATCACATTATGAAAGATGAAGATCAACACTCGCCACTTGAAGATCTTGAGTAAAATTGGCAAGAGTGACACTTCTAATTGCTTCAATCTAGCTCCAAAAATTAGAATCACGAGTCTTGACCTAGAGAATTGATGAAGAAAAAGAGTGTGGATGGAGGTTTAGCTCAAAGATTTAGTAATTTCCAAAGAAGAATTTGCTAAATTTTATGAAGAAGAAGAAAAGCTTTGAGTGAATTGGGAGAATTGGGGAAATGAATAGAGCAGAGAGATATTTTGACAAAGTGAGTTTGGCTATCAAAAACTTGAAATTTGAATGAGAGAAGACCTCTATTTATAGGATTTAGACTTGGGAATTAGTGGCGGTTTGAAATTTGGTTTGGGTATGGAATTAGGCTTGGAAATGAATTTGGAGTCAAATTTGAATCAAATGGTGTTTATGTCATCAAATGAGGGTGTATGATAGAGTTTATTATGGCAAGGTAGTGGAATTTTGAGTGATAAAAGAATAAATTTGAAAATAAAAAGAAAATAAAAAGATAATTGGAGCCAAAACCCACAAACTTGAAAATTGCGCAATTTTTCAAATTTTCGCGCGTGCAAATCGATTGCCCTGTGTTTTTTTTCAAATTTTGAACTAAATTTAACAAGTGCGATCGATTGCTCCTTGATGCAAATCGATTGCACGGCAATTTTAAAAAAAAAATTGGTGCAAAACAAGCTTGGGAAAAAACACTAAAAAATTTACACTTGTCAAATGTTTATGCTCGAAACCTACAAATCACAAAATACACAAAACAATACAAATGTTTTTAGTATTTTAATCAGAGGTTAGAGAAATATAAACAAAAATATACAAGATACACAATTAATGTGTTTGGCGATCCTTTGAGAGCAAACTTAAGAATAGGAGAAGTGGGAGAATCAACCCTTGTATGTGATCTTGATATATCTATTATAAATCTATAAAAATGAAAGTACCATTAATTTACCACAACACCCTTTCTGGAAAATTATAATTTGGTCTATTTTTAAGGGTATTCGAGTAACTTTGACAATTGCTTGCACCACATTCATTTGGAGCTGATGTGTCACTCTCACATTTTTTCTCCATTTTATTAATTTTTTTTCCAAAACAAATCATAACCTATTGTTAGGTTAATTACCATGCAGTAAGCAATTGGGACTTTCTGGGGAAACTGAAAGGTTATACACGTTTTTCATTTGCAACCCATTGTCTTCCCCATGCCTTAACACTATCTTTCTCTAAATCCAGTTTGAAATTGCAATGGGAAGCCAAACGTTCTTCTCTTTTCCTTCAATGCTTCCCCACTTTGTATTTCCCTATAATCTCATGCCTTACATCAAACCTAATCCTAATGTCATACATATATCCCTGTCTGATTTCTCTCTTCAATTGGGACGTTCTTCTTTGCAATTTCTAATTTGTTTATTTCACTGAATCTTTCAGTCTTCATGGAATCAATATGAACTGTCAACAATAACTATTGATGGAAGGCAGCAACCACTAAAGAGTGTAAATGGGTCATTTTCATATGAAAACCCTAGCGCAAATCGATCTCCTGAATCGCCGATTTAAGGTTCGTTTTTGTTCAACTTCTCTAATTTTCATTTTTTGTTGAAATGTTCGATTATAAATTAATGGTTTGTTTTTGTTGATAACTGTAGATGGATCCAAAGTTTTTATTGAAATGTTCGATTATAAATTAATGGTTTATTTTTGTTGATAACTGTAGATGGGTCCAAAGTTTTTGAGGAACCAGAGTTATGCAAGGAAGCCCAACAAGAAACTTTGGGAAGTTGTTTCTGATGCACAGTAATACTCTAAGGTCTCCAAAGAGCGGAGAGGATATGCTTCAATTGACGGCGGTTCTCCACTTCGGTGTATAACTGATACACAGGCATGCCACTTCCTATTAACTTTTCTTCATTTATGATGATTATATTTTCAAATTGACTACAATATAGAAATATATATATATGTAAGTAAAATTTATGAACATCAAATTTATTAGTGTAAAATAGCCTACTAACTATTTGATGAAATGTATGTGTTGTTGACGGCCTATTGCAGGTTGATGTATTTTCTGCCAAGAAACAGAGGTTTAGAAATGCACATGGGAAGGAAAGATTAAGGGTTAGTTTACTTGCTTGAAATGCAACTAATATTAACTTTTTTCAGTTGATATGAAGCAATTAATCTTTGAATAGAGGATGATTTCATGGCTGCTTTCCGGAGAATTCGATAGAGGATGATTTCATGGCTGCTTTCCTGAGAATTCGATACAGGATGATTTTAGAGAACTTTGTAATCTGAAGTTTTTATTATTGTTTCATCAAAAGTTTAAACTGTGAATTTCTATGTCAGCAAGCACTTGTTAATTCTATTTTGTTTTGCATATATCAAGCCTCAATGCATAGTGACTTTGTTTTTGAAGAGTTCATTGAACTACATAATCTAATAAAAGGTAGTGATTCATCATCAAAGCAAAGTGTTAACTTATATATTCATTCAAGTTATTTGATAGTTAATCTTATAATAGTAAATATATGTTCAATATGGTGCAGCTGATTTGATTTCCTGAGCATTTGATTTCCATCTACAACCACAATTGAAGATTAGGAAGTTGAAACCATTGAATTTTATGCTTCCACAAGAAATATCAATGGCTTTCATTGGCAGGTACTGATTATATACTAATTATATTTTCTGACAGGTAGCAAATGCAAATGTCTCATTGCAATGTTTGGAGGAACTGTTTTTGGAAGAGGAACGAGATTTTGATGAACACGAGGATAGTCAAAGGGATGAGACTCATATTCACCTGAAGTTCTAAAGTAATATGTTTTGAAGGGTTCAAGAGTAGCGGGTGTTGCTGAAGTTCACTACCAATATCTTCTATAGAAGCATGTTTTTAACAAGATTTGATTCAAATTATGTTTATGTATATGTCAAATTATGTTTATGTATATGTAAATTATGTATATGTATATTATTATTGATTTGATTCAAATTATGTTGGCCTATGTTTTAATAGAATTTATTTTACACCAAATTCTAAATTTTTTTGAATGTAACATTGCCTCTAGCAAACACACTACTTTAAGTTTCGCTCAATAACATATTTACACAACCTTTTTTAAATAGAATTTCTCTTCTCCTAAAGAGAAGATAATAAACCTTAAAGTTGGTATTGTTGTGCCTTCAAAATTCTAATTTATCGATTTATTTTTTTAAAGTACGACTAATTAATATATTTTTATACAATATTAGAAACAAATATTACAAATTTTTAATCAAATATTGGAGTACCATTTAATTCGAAACTTTACTAATATATTTTGATTCCATAAAGTATTATGATCAATAAAATTTGAATTCTCTTTTAATATTATAAGTTTGACACTGTTTCATATTGTAGGAATATTATATACATTAGAATATATAAAGATATGAAAAAAAATTAAATCAAAACTTTACAAATATATCTTTTGAATGGAGGTATTAATATTATTTATTTTTATTATATATAGAAATTATTTTGAATGTTCACATTAATACATTTTATTTTTATGCATGATTTGATTTCAAAAATTTATGATCAATAAATTTTGAATGGAATTATAATTTAACCAATAAAATTTTCTACCGACTTCTAAATATATTTGTGTATATTTTTTGAAAGGTTACATTTATATTCTTGAAAGAATTAACGTAGTTTAAACGATGTATTGTTAACTATAAATATATTGTTGATAAAATTAACAAAAAGTATATTATAAATATATTGTTATTTAAATATTGGAGTACCATTTAATTTGAAACTTTACGAATATATATTTTGAATAAAGACATTATTATCATTTATTTTTATTATACTTATATGGAAATTATTTTGAATGGTGACATAAATATGTTTAATTTTTATGTATGATTTGATTCCATAAAATATTATGATCAATAAAATTTGAATTCTCTTTTAATATTATTGGTTTGATACTGTTTCATATTGTAGGAATATTATATGCATTAGAATATATAAAGATATGAAAAAAATTAAATCAAAATTTTAAAAAATATATCCTTTGAACGGAGGTATTAATATTATTTATTTTGATTATATATAGAAATTATTTTGAATGGTCACATTAATATATTTGATTTTAAAAATTTATGATCAATAAATTTTGAATAGAATTATAATATTGAATGGAATTATAATTTATGATCAATAAATTTTGAATGGAATTTTGAATGGAATTATATAGAAATCATTTTATATAAATTAATGTTATAATATGACTTTCATATAAATTAATGGTATAGTATAATGTATTAAATATTTATATAACACTTAATTAAATAAATTTATTTCATGAAATTAATTTTATATAATATCATTAAGATTTAATTATTGAAAATTCGCACTAAACTGAAAAATATTTATTACAAATCGAATATAATAAAATATAAGAAATAAAATACGTAATTTTGAAATGTTATGTATGATTCATTGTAATAATAAATGTTAAATTATTATTTAATATTATAATAAATTTTTCGATATTCTTAGATTTAATTTATTCTTTTTCTCGTATATAATAATAATATTATATTATCATTTAATATTATAATTTTTATTGACAATGATAAATTCATTTTAATTAGTTACACATTAAGATAATAAATTTAATATATATCACTAATACGCGATATTTATTTATAAATGTAATTAACTAAGAGACACATATTTATCACTGTTGATTAAATAAATTTAAGATGATATAGTAAATATTTATTTTTACAATTATTTTTATAAACTTAAATAACTTAAAAATATTTTTATAAACAAACAAAATTCAAATATTAATGTTCATGTTTTTAACATGAATAAGTTAAAATATTTTTATAAATTGACACACAGAAATAAGTCTACATATTAATATAATTAATTTTACAAACTAAAAATAAATTACAATAATTTTTATAAACATGAATAAATTATAAATATTTTTATAAACCGGAAAAATTCAAGTATTTATACAATTATATTTATAAAATAGTATAAGTTTCAAATATTTTTATAAATAGACACACGGGTTCATTTTTATAAACGAGAATAATTTACAATTATTTTTATAAATGAGAAATTCAAATTTGATAAATGATTATTTATCATAAATTTACGGGTAAAAGTAAATGTATCTATGACATACCAGATAATTGAAGTTAAAGAATTGAATGTACTATTTTAAATGACAATTAAGTTATATTTTTAAATACAAATTAGAAAATAAATTCATCTAAAATAAATTTCATTCATTAAATAAATATAGAAAATAATATACAATAGTTTTATCTATAGATTTTATTTATCTTTTATGTTCTTTTGAAAAATATTTTGTATAGTTAGAATAAGTTACATATTTACATAGTTTATTAAGTTTTGACGGGGTACAGTCAAAAATTAATAAACTATGTAAAATTTATAAATATCATCTAATATGATGATAATAAAATTGAAATGTAACGAGAAATTGTCATACATGGTAGGATGTAATATTTTTTTAGAATTAACTCATTTGGATTCAACTGGGTTTGTTAACTCATTTGGATTTACGGATAGATGTGAATGTAATTTTTTTTAGAATTAACTCATTAGGATTCAACTGGATGTACGATTTATTATAAGTACATATATGCTTAAAAATTTGTGTATATTATTAAATTATATTTATAATTATAAGAATGCTAACCTATTGGAGAATGAATTTAAACTTTACAAAAAAGATAATTTGGTAGACATGTTGTGTGAATCACGACGGGAAGTTGTGATACATTTTATATTTGGAAAATATGCTAATATCTAAAATTGGTTTAATACATTTTTACAATTAATTATTTGAACTCAATTGGAGTTTGTTAACTCATCTAGATTCAATGGTAAAATGTGAACGTATGACAACCAATTATTGACTAGTCATTTTAATATCTATCTGTTAACTATTTTTTTAATTGTTGTCTTATATAATTGAAAATATGTTGTCACACTTAAAAAATATACGAATGTTCTATTACATGACAAAATTAGTTCTATGTTATATGAAATCTCGACCGAACCCGTGCGACAGCACGAGTTACTTACTAGTTTTTACAATAAAATGATGGAAAGTCCTAGGATAAAAATTAGGATACAGCAATAGTATGTAAATTTGTATTATTATTTTCGATTATTCTTTCTTCAACAAAAAACATTATTTTTTCATTCAATTTTATTGCAGGTTTTATATTATTCATCTTTTTCTTTGCGCTAATTCAGTTTCCTATTATTCAGGTACATAAAATATGCTTTATTATTTTTTCATGTAGTTTATTTGATTTTTGAATTAAAAATTGTCTAACTGCAATACCTATATTATTTTCTTCTTTAAACCAGGTAAAAAACCAAGGTATTTAGCTTCATCACCTGATAAGCGACACCATTTTATATTTTTCTTTTTTCTTGCCTTCATTTCAATTGTAATAGTTTTTTTTTCTCTACAAAAATATGCAGGGACATAGGAAAAGAGATGAAGGTGATAAAAACTTGGATGACCGGATAAATGGTGGCACGTGATGATAATAGGAGAAATTGAAGAAAAGTGTTGAGCATTTGAAATTAAAGTCCTTGATTGCTGAAGATGTGGGGAATATAAGATTTGTTTCATGTTAATTATTGAGTTTTAATAACTGATTTTTATTGATTTTTTAAGGTAAGATTATACCACGGGTCTTTTACGTTTTTACTTGTATCAGATTGATCATTTTAATTTTTTTTTGGAATAACTTGGTCCTTTTAGAGCATGATTATCGGTAACTTTTTACCGCTTCTTCACCATTTCCAAAGAGCCTGTGTTAGAAACTTAGAATGCAGTGGATATTTGTTTCAATATATCATTGTTTAGTTTGCAAGTGTGCTTCTGAATGAGAACTTATTTTGCTTTGAATTGTATTATAAATATACATATATAATTAAATTGGGAGTATATTGTAGTATTCAATAGGACCTATTTCAAATTTTTAATTAATTGTATGGATATTTTAAAGGGTAGATGAGTGGTTTAAAAAATTGAAAAATTTGAAATAATATAAAAAATTTAATAGGATTCAGAACTCAAATGGATTCTTTGGCTTTTGATGCTATTTGAATGATTTCTACCTCTTTTTCCTCACATTTTGAACATTCAAAAATGTTGATCGTTGTTTTTCTATTTACACTTCATCATTTTCACATCACTTAAAATAATTACATCCATAATTAACATATTTTCTATGTTAAAAAAAGATGATAATCCACACATCTATAACTTTAAAAAACTGAATTGTTGTAAAAAAAATCTTAAAAGACCAACATGTTACAAACAAATAACTTAAAACTTAAAAGACCTTTGCCTTTTTTTTTATAACTACATTTTTATAATAAGTTTTAGTATTCTCAAATACTTATAATAACTAATATTAATATTCATAATTTAAAGAAAAGATTTTTATTGATTTTTTCTTGAAATCCAAAAGACACAATTAATTAGATCATATAAATTTTTAGTTGTACATTACAGCATGAAATAAATAACGATATAAACTGATCTCAATGAAGTTAGTGTGAAATTGATTAACACTGACAAACATTAACGGCTGTAAACCAAACATATGAGATCCTACAGTCATATATAAAATGTAACAAAACCTGAAATACAACTACAGTTTCACACTACCTTAACAACTTAAATATAACAAACTGGGAAATAAATTAACATTTTTTGTTAAAAATAAATCAATCAAAATTTTAACCTTTGAATATTAATACACAGAAAGCTAACATCCCTCGCTCTATTATTTCTCTTGGATAACAGAAAAGCTTCCGTATGCTAAAATCTGTTTTTCACTTTTTTTCTTTCAAGAATTAACTGAAAAGGTGAATATTTCTAGAACAGGATCAGAATCAAAACTCACTATCCCACCAACTTTTCCGCCTTCGACTTTTTCCTGGCTTTGCTAGAATTGCCTTTGGTTCTCTTCAACTTGTTCTCAACGAACCCATGCTTTTTCCTGGCTTTGCTAGAATTGCCTTTGGTTCTCTTCAACTTGTTCTCAACGAACCCATGCCCTGATTTATCATGAGGATTCACTTCTTCGAATTCTATAGGTTTTATGATAATACCTGGCTTCTTCACCACCTGCACATACAATGATATATTTACAAAAAAATACAGGTACAAATCATACTGTATTTTTGCAAAGTTGTTCCATTTGGTACAAGAACCCTCCAAAACTGACGTGTAGTAGTATCCATTTAGTGGCTTTACAATCCGAGAAGGACGGTCAAAATATTATTCTCAATTACAGCATGATGATTAACATGCACTATAAAAGGAGCCAATTTGCAAAGGAAGTGTTCTGAAAAACTTACTGCAGGCCGATTAAGAAGTCCAATAGTAGTTGTTGGGTTAAATTCAGGTCCAATGGGCATACGCATGCTCTGATCATAGACCTCTTTGGAAGTGAACGGATAAGGCAAAGTTTTTGTATGAAGTTTCTCAGCCTGTCATCCAAAAGAATAAAATCAAAACTTGCGCAAAAGATAATCAGTTCAATCACCAAAAATCATATATTTGAAATATTCAACGGTGGTGAAAGATGTTGAAGTCTTAAACCTAAATAGACCCCTTTCTAAAAGGATATATGATATAAGTTGACCCTTCTCTAAAACAATATATAATATTAATTCAAATATTAACAATACCACAAATCTTGGTAATGTGAACACTATTTAAGAATAAATTATTTAATTTCTTACTATCGTATGCAAGTATGCTATAGTCTATAATTAGGACGCACGTGAAAGGCCGTAAACCTTGTATTTAATGCCACTAACCTTCTTGCTTAATTTCTCGGAGATGATCACATTTTTTAGCTGAGCATCCTTTCTCCTCTTGATAGCTTCTTCCTTTTTTCTCTGGGCATCTTCCTGTTTTTTGATCACCCAGGATGGTAAACCTTTCTTTTCTTGTACATAAGACCATTGGCCCCAGCCAGGAAGAATTACAGGCTTTTCTGGCTCAGGATTTTCTTCATTGAGGACCTCCTGTTTATCCTTTTCAAAAGCATCTTCTACATCATCCCCAGCAAAAGCTTGTCGAATGAGCTCCTCTTGAGATGGAAGTTCATAAGATAGCTTAGATGCAGAAGTCAAAATTCCATCCACCATCTGTCCTTCATTATCTGTATCGCTATCCTCTGCCAATTGATCATTTTCAGTGTTCTAGGACATAAAATGACAAAACATAGTTAGGCTACACAAACTATGCAATCTATATTCTTGACAAATAAAGATTTCACCAATAACGCAGTCTATATATTCTTGACAATTACAAAGACTCCATACCTTTACATTGGGCCTGGCAGGTTTTTTCAACTTCGGAGACCTCTTGACGTTAGTGTCTGTATCATTTTTGTTTTTTGCCTGCTCATTATCAGTACATCAGTCCAACAAGTCGCCCCATACATATGGAAGATATCAACAAAAAAAAATCGTTGAAAAAGAAAGAGATCGAGGATCTAAAAAACAAACCATTATATAATACCTTATTCCATTTATCTGAGGAAAATATGGAAACTTCATATGTGGTTTTTGGCCCAGGATTTTTTACAATCTCATCAAAGTTCTGTGATCAAGATTCAAGAAATGCATAAAATGTGTTATACACAACAAGCAAAACAGGTCTGAAAAATCCAAGAAAATAGAAATTCCATCACCTTGAAAACAGATTCTTTGTGAGTACCAAAACCTTTTTGATTCAAGACTAAATCATCAATGATATCGTTCTGCGGAAGATCACTTTCCTGATTCTCAATGTTGCCAATTCTATTGGCCTCCAAGTCATCATCACTGTCACTGTTATCATAAAATTTATCTGATTTCACTTTATTATCAGCATCAACTATCTGTGCTTTTTTAGCCATTCCAAATACTCTTCTGCCACTGGTAGATGCTACTTTTGGATCTTCTGAGCCATCGGAATCCTCCAGCTTCTTCATGGAATCTTCATATTCTTGCACAGTATGGTTGACTTCTTCAATAGTTTCTTCTTTTCTTTTCTCCAACCCACGCCTCTGTACCAGAATAAGTTAGACGGAGGCCATAAACTATAGTAGAAAACCCCTAAAGGATAAACTTTAAAGCTCTAAATTGGATACCAAAGAAATATTTAAGAAACCAAAATATGTAAATGATATGTCTTCCACATAGTTGAAGATCCCCTTTCCAGTATCAATATAACAAATCATTTAAAATATATAATAGTGCATATAAAAGATTTCAGTGTTTAACTCATAGTCTTTGTGGGTATTTGGAACATATACATGCCATCAGTGGTTGAGTAACTAATACTTATATCAAGAAAATAAAAATAACAGAGGAAGAATTAATCATTACCATAAAAGGTAAAGATAGCAATCCCGACTTGGGAATTTCATCATCTTCCTCCAACACTTCTAGTGTCTTTTGTTTAGCTTTTTGCAAAAGCTTGTTAGCCTTATTCGAATCAGAATCAGCAGCATCCTCATCATCATCTTCATAACTGGAATCATCACTGCTGCTACTGCTATTGTCCATAGTATTCATTTTTCTAGTCAGTTCCTCGTGTCTTTGAAAATGCTCAGTCACGGCAGCACGAGTTCCTTCATCCTGCTTATCTAAACCACGTTGCATGTTACGCTGAAGCCACGCACTTTTATGTTTGTGTCTCAAAGTCATGCGTTCCTAAAACAAGTTGGAAAGTGAGAAAAGAATAAATAAGAACAATTTTCTTCTTTAATTAAATAAGATAAGATAATATGTATATGTATACCTCGGCCCTCTCGCGTTCTTGTTTCATGGCATATTCCTTAGCAGCTTCAGGATCCATTTGAGGTTGAGAAGACTCAGCTTTCAGTCTATCTTTCTTTAACAAACGATGATATGTCTTGGACTTTATTTTTTTAACATGCTTTGCCTTCAGTTCATTACGAAAAAGAAGGCTCCGCATTTTAGCATTCCGGTTTTGTCTTTCCTTCTCATCTTCAATAGAAACCTATCAAGCATCATAAACAAAAAACAATGGAAATTCAGTCATAATAATGAAGCTTTGTAAAAGGAAACTTAAATAGTGCAGTTGGAGCAATTACTTTTTGGCATGGTATTGAGCATGGAGGAATGGGCTTTGGATGGTTCCATCTATATTTTTATAGATATTTGAAATTAAAAATTTAAAACAAAAAAAAAAAAAGCAAACAGACCCTAAGTATGTTTGGATTGGTGGTATGTGAAAAAAATGGAGTGGTAAATAATTAAGATTATATTGTTTGGATTAGCTAGCAAATAATGGATGAAGTGGAATGGAACATAATGGAAACCATTCTATTCCATCCGATCCTTCAACTTCATTCCATCCAATTTGGGGTGTATTCAATGGAATGAACTAACTTGTTCCATTCCGATAAATCATAAAATAAATACCCAAACAATGGAATGGAATCTCTGATTCATTTCGCTTTGTTCCACTCCATTTCATTAAGTTCTATTCCACTCTGCTCTGTTAATCAATCCAAACAGAGTCTAAGAGAATTCTATTATATTATTCTACTCATAAAAAATAATAGCTACATTGATGAGCCAAACCTAATAATAGGCCATTTTAAGCCACCACATCAGCCGTCAAATGTCATTACGGTTACAAAAAAACACGCCACCGCAATTCACCGTGGCTGATGCTTGGCAACACCAATGAATGTTAATATATCTTTCCACATGGATACGGGGAGAACAATAAAAAATACTGAAAGGATGGAATTAAAAAGAGGGGACATTTCATTTCAATAATTTGTCAAGACATTACTGAAACCTAAAAAACATCAATTTAAAATCTATACCATCTTTTCTTCTCCTTGATAATGTCTGTAATGTTTTTTCCAATCAAAAAGGGAAGATCACCAATCTTATTCAAAGCTAATTTATTGAAAAATAGTATATCCGACAACCATTCATTTAACAACCAAATTCAAGTTTGAGTATGAAAATTTAAAAAGCTCCATAAGTCATAAATGCTAAACTCAGACGTTGTGATTAATGGACTATATACATCAAGCATAGACTTGGAAAGCATGGGAGCTAAAAAAGAGGCAACCAGATTCCACATTCTACGGATCCACTACAATCATGGACGTAAAAATCGATTACCAACTATAAACTAACATAAATAACATTCATACCTTGTTTAATTCAAGAAGCCGAAAACCATCATTTTTATGAGCATCCAAAATTTTGTCGTTCTGAACAAGCGCAGCCATTTTCTTCTCAAGTTCAGTTCTGGGTTCAAACTCAGAAGCTATAGCTCCTATAGTCGAAAACCCTAGATCTGTTTTTTCATCAAAGAATATAGTAGGAGCCTCTCTATTTCTCTTTATAATCGGCTGCCACTTCGTCACTTCTTTCTTTGATATCTCATATGCTACCTTCCTCTCTACCTTCGCTTGTTCCGCCTTCGGAAGCGGAGCAAAAACAGTTCTATCATGCTTCTCAATAATTTCATTTCTCAACCGAAGCTTTGCATAATCACTTGCAAATTCAGGCTTTTCACGAAGAGGCTCAAGGAGGTCGTCAATACTAACACGACCATCACCATCCACAACATCGCGGCTGGGATTATCCTCAGGATATAGCTCAGGAATAACAGTATCCTTGATCATACTCTTCCCTACATTACAATATAAATCAAACTCGTGTCACTATAGAAACCAACCAACTATATGGAAAAGTTGAACACCCTTGTTCATAGTTCATACCAGTAATTTCTTGTAACAACCTAGCATGTCTGGCGCCATCTTCGTCTCCGGAATCTTCATCATCTTCATCATCAGATTGCACATTCTCATCCTATAAACACAATGGACACAATCAATCAACAAAGCATGAAAATGAAATACTGAATACATTTGGTAATTAGGTTGAAGATAAACAATTTAGGGTTTCATGAAACCTCGAAATCAGAAGAAAGGTCGCCGTTATCTTTGACGGCGACAGGGTCGTAACGCTTATTCTTCCTTGATTCTTCTTCGGGTAATTCTTCTTCGTATTCGTATACGTCAGGGTCGATTTCATCGATTTCAACGGTGGTAGGGTTTAAGCTTTCGATCTGTTTTTTCAGAGATGAAGGTAAATGGGGACCGGTTTTTTTCCGGCGAACGTCGGAAGTCTTCTTTGATTTCTTGGTGACAGTGTTGCGGCTGCTGCGTTTGGGGTCGGCCCTCTCCTTCCGCTTCTTGTCTGCCATGTTTGATGAAGCTGAAGCAGCAACACAACAGTTAAAAACAAGGAGGCAGATTTGAGCTGCTAGGGTTTAACAAGGTAGAAGAGAAATTTATTTATTTATTTTATTATTTTGTCCTCTAACTCAATTAAAAAATACATTATTATTATTAATGTATAAAAAATGGTTATGAGTGAAGTATATGAATTAAAATATCAAAAATCTATTTTAACACAAATTTCTACACTTGTATTTTACTTTTAATAATGAAATATTATAATAATTAATAAAAAAATATATAACTTTTTTGTTACAACGAGGGGTGAAGCCTGAAAAGAGAAAAAATTACTCAACTACAAAATGGGATACATGATCCTCAAATAACTCATTGTCTAATAAATGTTGAATGAAAGAGGGACCCGCTACAATGTTACATGTATTTCTCTGGAGATGAATATTATGTTTAGCTAGAGTGTTTGTACCTGTATTAACTTCCTTATAAACGTGTTCGAAATTTACTTATGAACCACTGTCGTTGAAGCTCTTGATTTTTAAAATCAAGTTGCTCCGCATATTATTAATAACATTAATATTGGTGATGTCCTTGGTAACTTGTTGAGAGTCAATCTCGATAATGATTTTGTGAAAGCACATGTCATGAGCAAGATGAAGGTCTTCATAGACACCTCAAAGTTCTGCCAAATACGCACTACAAATGTCAATAGATTTTGAGAATCTTCAAACCATTCTCTTGCATCACCCCTGGCAATACCACCGCAACCAGCTTTGCCTGAACTGTCACACGCGCCATCAACATTAAGTTTGATCCATCCCGATGGAGGAGGCTCCTACTTAATATCATGCTTCACTTTTCGAAAATTTGAAGCAATTTGAGAAGCAGCTCGAGCCTCTTTATACTTTTGAACACTTTTGTTAATGTGTGAAATCATACACACCGGTCTTTAATAGTTATCATCGTGCATCTCAAGATTATGCCACTTCCAAATCCAATGGCACGCGTTATTCCCAAAAACACTCTAATCTTCTGTGTCATTCCATTCCAAGTTTCTTTGCATGTTCATTTGAATCCATGTTCTCAAATCACCTAGGGAAAAATTAACATGATTATTAAACCGCGACTAAGATTAAAAGGTATATATAAAATATAAAATTATGTGATTAAACAATTTCATAATTTTATTAACCAACATTTTACATTTCATTAATCAACTTTATTTTATTAATAAAAATTAATTTTAATATCTGAACGTTTATTAATCAGCTTCATAATTTCATAATCTAATTTTTATATTTTACTAACCAACTTGCTTTACTATTAAAAATTATTTTTAATATATCGGCGTTGATTAATCAACTTCATAACTTTATTAACTAACATTTTATTTTTCATTAACCAATTTTGTTTACTATTAAATATTTTTTTAATATCTAGATGTTTATTAACCAACTTCATCATTTCATTACCTAACTTTTATTTTTCATTAACCAATTTTATCTTATTACTAAATTATTTTTAATATTTAAATATTTAATATTTATTAATCAACTTCACCAATTCATTAACCAAATTTTTATATTTCATTAACCAAATTCATTTTATTATTAAAAATTATTACTTATGCACTATTCACAGGTACTGTTCACAAGTACTATTACATTGTTCACGATGATCGGTTGTGAGATGTAAGAATCAGTATCATTTTTGGTGTTAAGATATCATTGCTCATAAAATATTCACTATATTATACATATTAGAAATAAACTTCTTTAATCCTTGTTAGAATTCCTTTTTTGAGCTTGTGAGATTACTCTCTTGCTATTTCCACAATCCTGAATTATAAGTTAAAGTACTAAATTTGAAATGTTGGTCATTTAATTTGAATCATGTATAATATATGATTCAAATCATAAGCTTTGTGATAAATGAGATTTTCCCCTGGACAAATTGATTCGAATAAAAAAAAAAAGCATTGATTTGAATCACGACCTCATGTGATCCAAGTCAAGTATTGATTTGAATTAAATGCCTTCATGAAGCTTTATTTTGCCTCAGTCCAAATTGATTTGAATCGTTATTTTCATATATAAGTTTTTCTTTAATGAAAGTAATAATTGTGTGAAACCTATGGAAAAACCCATAGATTCAAGAATTGTTTTCTTTGTGTTCTCTTCTTAGTGTGTTCATTCTTACACCATAAATATTTCTCTTATTCTTTCTATAAATAACTTCTGATTCCGAATTGATATCAAATTTATTATCCTTTTTATTGCATCTTTGTTTTGTGCAATTGTGTTGTTGTGTTGGGTGAATTAGACTGTGAATTGATTAATCTTGTAGTGTCTTTCGTGATTAATAAATCTTTAGGATATTGTTGTACCCAAAATTTGTCAGCCCCGGTGCTACGGTCAAAATTATTTTCAAACTTAATTTTAAATTTCTTTTGGTTTATTACACTAATATTTCAAGGTTTTTTATAAATATTCGTTCTCAAGGTCTATTTAAAAATATAATAATTTATTTCAAATTATTTGTATTTTTAAATAGCAAATAATTGTTCGTCTTCATGTACTCTCAATTAGCTCTTTACTTCGAATAAGTAATATAGCACGACTGGTAAGGTGAAAGGCTTGCAAATATGAAATCATGGATCCCAATCTCATTAGGTGTATTATTTTTTTTGGTTATTTGATCTTTTTTTGCACGACACACATATGTCCAGATTCTTAATCTTGGTGACCAAGATAACTTTGGGCTTTTTTGGATATGGGTCTTTTTCATTTTTGGAATTTCTTAACCTAATTCTAACTCTATAAATATGACATTTTGGTGTCCTAATTTTTCATCAACGATCTCTTGTAAACATTATTTGGAGAGCTACACATCAACAATTATCTATTTATCCCTTTCACAAACCTTTTTCTACGCATTCGTTTGATTTATTTTTATTTAATATTTTTATTTAACTAACATCTAAATATAATATATGTTGTTAGTATTGTTTTATTATCTATTTTTCCTTTTAATTGTCAGTGTCGACATAAAAAGAAATCACACGGTATTCTTGTGGTTCTCTTTCATTAATTTCATGATTATATTTTTTATTTGTAAAAGTATGCATTTTATGAAAGAAGAAAGATGAGATTTTGGGTGTTTTTCTTCATAAAGAAGGATATCTACTACCTAATTAAGAATGGAATATGCTTAAGCACTTTCATTCTTACCCTTCATTTAAATTTAATTTTGCACTAAGCTATATCCTTTTTGGTAATTCAATATATCTAAATTCTTGTCCAATAAAAATACTCCAATATTCTAAGTGTCACAATTTTTTCAAATTCTATATCTTCCCTCTCATTACCCGGGTACTAGAAAAGAACTCTCTGTTAATTGGGTTTAGGTTA
Source organism: Vicia sativa (assembly GCA_021764765.1). NCBI lineage: Eukaryota > Viridiplantae > Streptophyta > Magnoliopsida > Fabales > Fabaceae > Vicia > Vicia sativa. The sequence goes on along the minus strand of CM038795.1, from coordinate 100,139,218 downwards.
CAAAGTTGTAAACAATGACATAGTTATACTACCACTCTTTATTTCCATTCATTTCTCCTTCCATTTCTCTCTCTGAAGCAGGTTACTCACACTTGACCCTTTCTCTCTCGTCTACGTTTCCCCTTCCTATGCTACTCTCATAAAGTATATTTTCTTCTCTTTTTATTGTTCTGTCATTCATTTCTTCTTCTTCTTGAGTTCATAGCAGATTTTGTTCTAACAGATTTGTGGTTGTGTTCTTTGATTTTTTTCCTTCTATTTTAGGTGTAGATCTGATTATTGCTAGAGGAATGATATGACAAAGATGGTGGCCATGAGAGGATTTACAAGAATGCTACTTCATTTTCCAATCTCTATTTTTCTTTTCCTTTTGATTCTTTGTTTTTTAATGGGTTTTAAGTGTACTTGTTTTGTAAAATTTTCATGATCTAAGAATTTACCTGATTTTGTTGATGCTATGAGAAAAATAGAAGTGAGCTTCATTTTTTCTCATAGCATCATTGGTTACAACATTGGTTTTACGGTTTAAACAAAGTGAGCTTCGTTTTTGCGGTTTAAACACAATGAGCTTCATTTTTGCGGTTTCGACATAATTATGGTTTTGTTATATCTTATGATTCTGAGCTGGTTTTTGTTTGAATTAAATACACATGAAGCAAGCAATTATGAAGCTGAATTGGAGGATCTCTCACATGTTGAAGCGACAGGGAGAAGAAAATTTCACTTTCAATCTTGCGTACAAAGTATTCGATGAAATGTCTTTGCCGACTTCTTGATTCTTTCTCTTATATTTTCTTTGACTTTTCGATATAGCGTTGTTGTTGTGTTGATTTTCTACCGAGGCTTTAATTGTGGCTTTGATTGAAAGGAGAGTGGTTGAGTTTGCTTTACAAGGACAAGTAAGCATTCCCATGTAAGAGATAAGAACATATCACAATCGTACAAAGACGGCAGGATATGAGGGGTTAGAATTTTGTTATAAAGATGATTTATCTTATGTGTTTTCTACTATTGAGCTTCACTTTGAAAATGGAAATGTTGCAGGTCAGAATTTTGTGTTTCCTACTAATGTTTTTCTTCTAATTTTGCCTATATTGCTTAATTTCATGACTTTCTTCTAAATCCTTGAAATAAGATTTTACCTATATTGCTTAAATGAATACCATTATGAATACAACAATGTTAGACTAGTTTAATTATATTGGATAATTTCGTTACATGTAGCGATGGTTTTGTTGGTCAAACTAGATAAGAATATTGATGTATGATGCATGTTAAAAAATTAACATCTTCTGATTAGAATGTTGATGTATGATGCAAGTTAAATTAACATCTTCTGATAAGATGGGAGATGGGTTTAGGTTGTTGCACTTAGTAAGACTGTTTCTTCCTCAAGTTCAGACTGTTGTGTCGAAGTGCCACTTAGAGAGAAGGTCATATATATTGTCATCTCTCTTTTCATTATCCTGCCTTACACTCTACTCCTGATACACTCGACAACATATGCAAATCCATTTTATTGGATGCGTGTTATCGTTTCTTCAAAACGTGGAACTCTCCTGGCACTTGGAATCACTCCCATCGTGACTTAGGATATGCTCATGATAGTTCTGGTTGGACCAAACATCATTCAAGATCGATCCCTTTTGTAAGTGTACAACTCAATAATTATATTGATTTAATTCCCTTTTATATGGCAGCAACTCAATAATTATATTGAATTAATTCCTTTTTCTATGGCAGCAAGATTTTACTTGCTATTTTGATAGCTCTTGGACAAGCAGTTGTCTATGTTCTTTCAGGGATATATGGTAGTGTGGGCCAACTTGGAGTAGGAAATTCTATACTCATCATTATACAACTCTTTTGTGTGTATTATTGTGAAATGTTTAGAGCTTCTTCAAAAAAAGATATTGTCTTACTTCTGAAATTTCCCTATTCATGGCCACTGCTATATGGTATGTTTCAAGTCTATGAGATTTATTTGGTCTATCTTATGGAAACTTCTAACAACCAGGACACCTTTCCTTTTATCTGTTATCTTACGGTGAAAACATTATATGGAACACATTTAGTCCTACCATCGTTAATATTGGATGTGCAGCTGAGTTGATGTAATTTAATCTTTTTTACAAATTCATTTTAGTTACATGTGTTCATCCTGCCATGACATAAGATAAACGAACATGTTTATGCAAATTTCATAATTGCTCATGTTTTTGCACATTATTCTTCCAAATAAGTATATTGTAATATTGATTGTTTGGAGATATCATATTAATTAAGCAGAAAAATAGAAGTTGTTAATTTTGTCAATAAATTCAGAAATAATTTACCATTATATCTAATGTTCAGAGGTTATGCATTTGTACAAATTATGCAAAGGAGGTGAATTGCTAGATAATATTCTTTCCAGGTAACAATATTCTCCAACTGTTATTTTTTGGTTTCATTATTTTACTATTGCCGTCATTATTCATCAAGCACGGGAAACCATGAAATAACTTTGAATGTAAGTGGTGATTCCTCCAACATATGTGAAGATAACTCAGACCTTAAAGACTATGTTCCTCTTTCGCAGAAGGTTTATCTTCTAAACTTCTCTATATATCTTTTTCTTCAACTTTTTTCTATGCTTCATTGTCCTTCAATTTTGAATCGATTTTATATATTTTGTTTATATATTTTATTAGTAAATATTGTAGATCGGTGAATTGGTTGGACTTGCAGTTGGATCTACGGTACTTCATAAGGAGTACAAAGGAATACGGATATATTTAGTCGCAATGACTCTTGGTGTTGTGGTCGGCACATGGGTGTATACTTTCATCTGATACACGAAAAAAACCAGTGCGCGAAATTAGTAAGAGTGCATCTTTCTTAAAGGAGTACAAAATAGTGAAGCAAGGTGATTCATCAAGGAATATCAAGGCTTTATATATTCAATTTCAAATTGTCAAGATCCTTATATGTTATAGTTTAAGTGTAATTGCAGAGAGTGTCTCTGGTTAATCTAAAGTGGAAAACATAATGTAAAATATATGACTAGAGAAAATTGTATAACTTTTATCCTTGCATTGATTGTAATATTTATGTTTTGTTATAAACACAAACTAAACCAAACTTTGTATCAACAAAAAAAAATTCTAAAGTGGAAAGAAACAAAGGATCAAGAAAGAATCAAAGCAATGGGAAGAATTATAAACTGTTAAATATACATTTTCTTTAATTAATTTTATTCAACTCTGCCAAAGGAAAAAAGAAATTGCCTTTTATACACTATAAGTTTAAAATCGGAAAAGGAGGAAAAAGCAATATAATTAATTAATATCCTATTTGATATGATTTGTGCAAGCATGGAGGACAAGATATGGGAGAGGTACACAACACCAAGATTTATATAACAGAATATTGAGAGATATTTTATCCCTTATAACTTTGTTATAACTTTGTGAGAGAATAAAATTTAATAATGATATTTTTTGTCACTAATGTTCGTCAAATTGTATTTGACTGAAGACAAAACATTATACCTCTAATTCTTTTATCGATTATGATTTTAGGGGTAAGTTATGAAAAGGGAAGGTGTTAGCATCCTTTTCATTTTTTAGTTATCCACGGGCTCTTAATTGCTTAGCTCGCTTTTTGAAAACTTGCTTTGTGTTTGTGATTTGTTTGAAAATATTTTTAACTTTGTAATGATTCTTGTATCAGTCCTCAAGAATGTATACGAAGTGTTCAAAAATATTTGTTTGAAAAATGTGAGGTGTGAAAAGTATTTGTTTTGAGCAAGCAATAAAGAGTTTACCCACTCAAAGGTCGTTCTTGTTGTTTTCCTTCTCCTTTAGGGATAGTGTTATCCATAACATTAATTGGTAGGTAGCCTCATCCATTGGATGTGAAGGGACATGTGTAGGGTCATCCTTTGGTCATTAAAGGCAACATTGTAAGGATACCTTAGCAATTCGAATGGACTATCATCATTTATTCATAGGCAACAATTGAGGGACAAGATAATGCATTCGTAGGCAACTCGAAGGGTCATTGAGGGACTATGATCTTTATATTGAAGGGACTATGATGATGTTATTCGTAGGAAACTTTACTAATGGTTCCCCTACGTTCGAGGGACATAACCATTATTTTCGAAGGTAACAAAGAGAGGTTATCCTAGAGGTGCAAGTGTAAAATTGATTCAATTCAGATATTTATCTTCATTAGGGTTATCTAGCGTTGCTTTTATATCTAGTCATACAATCCTATTAGCATACATCTAAGCAATTAATGTATATACAAAAAATAAAGGTGCGGAAAGTAAAAGTTCCTACGCTATTACATGGCTCTGGGGCAAATATATAACAAGATGCGGAAAAGTAAAAGTGGAAATTAAACCTAGACTATTACATCCCATTAGCAGTTACATAATAAGAAAGAAGTTTGAGGAAAGTAAATCTACGCTATTACAAAAACAATCGTGCGACCTATACATCGATTTTAAGAATTTAAAAGCAATAATAATAAAAAGAACCATGTAAAATAATTGAGCGATTTTTTAAATATCCTGAAATCCTAAGTGTTAAGGAAAACATTTTTTTGTGATTTTTAGAATTGATTTTAATTGGAAAAGAAAATTTTAAGTTAATTATTAATTAATTAAGAAAATAATTCTAAACTAATTAAAAATAAAATGTTTTTTATGTAAAAAATAAATAAACATTTTACTAACCTAAATCTGAAAAGAAAATATTTTTAGGGTTTTTAAAGGTATTAAAAATAATTTGTGAAAGAAAATTAAAATAAAGAAGAAAATTAAAATAAAGAAGAAAATTAAAAGGAAATTAGAATAAATGAAAAAGGATTAGTGCTGAAAAAAGTAGGTTGGTCCTCCATGAGTGTTGAACTCGTGACCTTGGGATCACAGATTCAAAAATTCGCCACTGAACCACATGCTTGTGGTGTCATAACAACGCCTTTAAGAACATGTGTGGGGTACCTGCAAAAAATCAGAAAATATGGAAAATTTTGGCAAAAGGCAGGTTCGAACTAGCGACCTGATGGGGTAAAGCACTACATCGTCAGCTTCTTCTGCCAGCATGTGAGTACCATATCTCACTTTCAACTCTTCCACAGAATCAATCACTCTGAAAATTCTCTCGATCTCTTTCAACCACCGCTAAGCACCTTCGGGATCATATGTGCCTTTGAACAATGGAGGATTGTTCCTCTGAAAATTCCCCAACTGTCTATCAGCACCAATACCTGCTCCCAGCTGATTTCCTCCAAGCACACCAACAAGCATTCCCAAAGCCTCAGCAATAGCAGCATCGTCTCTTCCATTACCTCTTCCAGCCATTGTTCTGTAACATTACAAAATAACCTCATTAGAACACAAGTATCTACAGTGTTACCTTGCACTAGTCGCATACAAAAGGGATAATGACTCTAAGACACTGGTCACAACGACCGACTATGCTCTGATACCACTATTGTAACACCCATTCTAAAATACCCCGCGAATATTATAATTAAATCAGAGTAACATCCAATAAAGGGCATTACAATTTATTCAAATATAAAATTATCATAACAGTAGTCATGCTTCATTGAAGAACTTTATTAAAATAATCCAAAACCAATAAAGCATGTTCTACACAGCAGAAAAATACCAACAACTGGAATAAAATTCAATTCATAATTATTCCCAAAAATAAATCAAAGAACAATAGAGTATAAAATAAAACTCTCAGCTAAACGTTTCCCAGTGTTACAACTATCAGAGCATGACACTGACACGCGGATAACTAAATAGCACAGCTCTACGAGCCATCCTCACCAACTCCTGAGCTGCCAACTTTAATCTGAAATCATCAAAGTAAGGGTGAGATTTCATCGCAATATAAATGCATTATACGTTTCTAAAAACAACAGAACAATTCAATACATTATTTCACCCTCATTAGCATAATCAGATTTCAGTATACAACACAATTCATACAGTTCATTATGCACAAAACAACAACAACAAGATTATAACACTGGAAACCATCCTATCATGTTATAATCCATATGCAATGCAGACTCTATGCATGTGGTACCAAACGTGAACTAAATTCACACCCTGTTTTGGTTACACCTCAGAAACAGCGTTAATCAACGATTCACCCATACACCACTGAGACACGAATCTAGCCTCACCACCACTAAACCACTGGGTACGGGTATTGACTCTGCAGGTCCAATTCCATACAATGGGAATTAACCACCACCAGAATACATATGCATGCACATCAAAAGCATGCAACATTCAAATAACGGAATATGATATCACACATCATTCCATACATAACATACACCACAAACATAACATGATAACAAAATAATCATGAATAACCAACAGGAACATCACATATGTATGTAGTCCTCAATCCAATCAGACAGAACAACTATAACCGGCTCGTCACCATTTCTAAAATTACTTTAGTTCACAAAATCAGAAAATCGACACTTTTTAAAATAAAACCCATGAAATAGTAATTTCTGAATTTTATAAAATGGTACGTTTAATTTAGAAAACGTTGCCCAAAATGGCACTCGAATCGGAGTTACGGTTTGGAAGATATGAGTTTTTAAAGTTTTAGGCAATTTTTGAAATTATCACAGTGGTAACTGGTTCCTCCTAGGGAGAACCCGGTCCCCACATGCTCAGTTTACACGCTCTCTGGAAAATGTATGGGGAACCCAGTTCCTCCATACAGGGAACCGGTTCCCACTAAAAATGTTACTTTTCTTTGAAAAAATTTAACTGGGAACCCGATTCCTCCCTAGGAGTAACCGGTTCCCACTGAGTCAGAATTGTCCCTCCCTGGTTTTTGTACCCGAAACCCGGTTCCTCCCACATGGGAACCGGTTCCTGCGACCAGCAGAACAAAAAATCTACAACTTTGGCAGTAGCCTATTTCCAATCCTTTTCTCTTCAATTCCCACACGAATTATAGCACCAAAAACACCAAAATTCAACCAACACATACCAATACAAAAACACTTAGCATAATTCATTCATACCAAACAATCTCATAGCATACTAACGATTCTATTTCATACAATTCGACACATTAGGGGTAATTCCTACAAAACCTATAATTCCTAATTCAAGTTTCCTAACATATTCAACCGTTCAATAAAATCCCAAAACCCATAAGGCATCATAATTGTATAAAATCACCCCTTAGCTCGTGATGATTCTTCGAACTCTGACGCTTTAGCTTTTTCCTCTTTTCTCTTCCTCTTCTCAATTGCACGTATGATGAACTTCTCAATTTCTCTCTTTTCCTCTTTTCCTTTTATTATTCCCAAAATAATAATAATGAAATAATTAGTATAAGTAAAGTGTTTTACTCCTCACACCCTCCACTTCACACTTCACACCCCCACTTCCATTCTATTTAATTAAATAATTAATTTCGATAATTCAAAAATACCAATAATTAAACTTCTAATTAAATTAATAATTAAAATTCTAATTATTTAATAATTGAATTATTTGGGGTGTCACAACTCTCCCCCACTAAAAAGAGTTTTCATCCTCGAAAACATACCTTAGCCGAAAAGTTCGGGATAAGAATCCCTTCATCTGGCTCTCTAGCTCCTGAGTAACATTTCCGCCTGCTGGTCCTCCCCAAGCTACTTTCACCAGAGCTATCTTTTTACCTCACAACTCTTTCAACTTCCGATCCTCAATTCTCGCAGGCAACATTTCAACAGTCAAATTATCTCGTACCTGTATATCATCTACCTGAATCTCATGAGATGGATCAACAATTTACTTCCTCAACTGAGATACATGGAAGACATCATGCAAATTTGCAAGTGACGGTGGTAAAGCAATATGATAAGCAACTTTTCCGACCTTCTTCGTAATCTGGAACGGACCAATAAAGCGCAGAGTTAACTTCTTTGACTTCAAGGCTCGACCAATACTAGTCATCAGAGTAACTCGCATAAACACATGATCTCCCTCACTAAACTCGAGATCCCTCCTCCTCTTATCATGATAACTCTTTTGATGACTCTGAGAATCTTTCATCTTCTCCTGAATCATCTTGATCTTTTCTGAAGTCTGTTGGACAATCTCCGGTCCAATCGCAACACTTTCTCTAGATTCGTACCAACACAACGGTGTCTGACACCTCCTACCATACAATGCCTCAAATGGAGCCATACCAATACTCGAATGAATGTTATTATTGTAGGTAAACTCAATCAATGGTAAGTAACCATCCTAAGCTCCACCTTTCTCAAACACACAAGCTTGCAACAAATCCTCTAACGACTGAATCGTCCTCTCCGTCTGACCATCTGTCTGCGGATGGTAAGCAGAACTCAACCGCAACTTAGTATCCAAAGCTTCTTGGAACCCCGTCCAGAACTTTCACGTAAACCTCGGATCTCTATCCGATACAATACTAGAAGGAATGTTGTGCAAACTCACGATCTTCTCGGCATACAACTCTGCCAACCTCTCCATAGAATAATTCATTCTTATAGGAATAAAGTGAGCAGACTTCGTCAATCGATCCACAATAACCCAGATAGAATCACAATTCTTCGTTGTCCTCGGTATACCAGACACAAAATCCGTAGAAATGCCATCCCATTTCCAATCCGGAACAAACAACGGTTCCATCAATCCCGACGGTTTCTGATGTTCAATATTTGACTTTTGACAAACCAGTCAAGCATAGACGAACTCAACAATTTCCTTCTTCATTCTAGGCCACCAAAACAACTTTTTCAAGTCATGGTACATCTTAGTAGCACCAGGATGAATATTCAAGCCACTACGATGTCCTTCTTCCAAAATACTCTTCCTAATTTCAGCAATATCCGGAACACACACCCTATCACCAAATCTCATAACACCGTTCTCATCAATTCGGAATTCACCTCCTTGACCTTGGTTGATCAATGTCAATTTATCCACCAAACCAACATCAGATTTCTGTCCAGTTCGAATTTCCTCCAGAATACCAATAGTCAACTTCAACATCCTCAATTTAACACTATCAGAAGTACTCTCACATACCAAACTCAAATCTCTGAATTGCTCAACTAAATCCAATTCGTGCACCATCAACATAGACATATGCAATGACTTTCTACTCAACGCATCTGCAACAACATTTGCCTTACCAGGATAGTAATTCAAACCGAAATCATAATCTTTCAGGAATTCTAACCACTTTCTTTGCCTCATGTTTAGCTCTTTCTGATTGAAGAGATACTTCAGACTCTTATGATCGCTGAATATCTCAAATCGAGATCCATACAAATAATGCCTCAACAATTTCAAAACAAATACCATAGTTTCCAGCTCTAAATCATGAGTCAGATAATTCCTTTCATGAATCTTCAACTATCTTGAAGCATAAGCCACTACCTGCTTATTCTGCATCAAAACACCACTTAATCCCATCAATGAAGCATCACAGTACACCACAAAAGATTCCGCCGGATTCGGCAAAATCGGAGAACTAGTCAACCTTTTTTTCAACTCTTGAAAACCTTTCTCACATTCAAAATCCCAAACAAACACTTGACCCTTTCTTGTGAACTTAGTCAACCGCAAAGCTAACTTCGAAAATCCTTCAATAAACTTTCTGTAGCAACCTGCAAGACCAAGAAAACTACAGATTTCAAAAGCATTCTTCGGTGCTTCCCACTGAGATACCGCTTCTACCTTCGTAGGATCCACAACAATACCATTCTTGGAAATTACATGACCAAGAAAGCTTACTTCACTCAACCAGAATTCACACTTGGACAACTTCGCATAAAGTTTCTTTTATTTCAACTATTCCAACACAACTCTAAGATGTTCTGCATGCTCTTCATCATTCTTCGAATAGATCAAAATGTCACCAATAAAGATTACTACAAACTTATCCAGATATGGATGAAATATTATGTTCATATACTCCATGAAAACACCAGGTGCATTAGTAACTCCAAACGGCATAACAGAATACTCATAATGTTCATACCTCATTCTAAATGTAGCTTTCTGAATATCTTTCGTCTTCACACGAATCTGAGGATATCCAGACCTCAAATCAATCTTGCTGAACACGTAAGCCCCAACCAGTTGATCCATCAAATCATCAATCCTCGACAATGGATACCGTTTCTTGATTGTAACTTTGTTCAACTGCCTGTAATCAACACACAGTCTCATCGAACCCTCTTTCTTCTTAACCAACAGCACGGGAGCACCCCACGGCGAAACACTCGGAAGAATAAACTTCTTCTCGAGTAACTCTTCTAACTGCTTCTTCAATTTAGTCAATTCAGATGCCGACATGCGATAAGGTGCCATCGACACCGGACTAGTTCTAGGAATCAGATCTATAGTAAATTCCACTTCTCTCTTAGGTGGCAATTCACTAACATCTTCCGGAAACACTTCGGGAAATTCATTCACCACAGGTAATTCATTACTCTTAGCCTTTCCCTTCACTTCCGTCGAAGAATAAACATAAACACCACGGAACCATCATTAACCACTAAATTCATCTGCTTAACCGACATAGTCACATCTTCGACAATAGCTTCTTCAAGAAAAATAACCGTCTTCACAAAACAGTTGATATGAACCTGGTTGAATTCCAACATGTTCATTCCAAGGATGATATCAAGTTGTTCTAACGGTAGGCACACTAAATTCATACCAAAACCTCTACCAAAAATCATAATAGGACAATTCCTACAAACAAATGAAGTAGTCACTGAACTCGACGCATAAGTATCAATAACCATACTTTCTTCCATATTAGATATCTCCAAATTCAATCTTTTATCACAATCCAAAGCAATACAAGAATGACTCGCTCCAGTATCAATAATCACAATCAAAGGTATGCCATTAATAAAACATGTACCTTTAATCAACTGATCATCTGGCTCAGTCTTTGATCCAGACAAAGCGAACACTTTACCACCAGACTGCTCCTTCTTGGGCTTAGTACACTGCAGATGAGTATGACCCACTTCACCACAGTTGTAACAAGTTACCTTCCTCGCTCTACAATCACTAGCTATATGACCAAGTTTCCCACAGTTGTAGCACTTCCTCGTATCATTCTTGCATTCATTAGCTCGATGTCCCATTTCACCACACCTATAGCATTTGATAGGAGCATTAGAATCTCCCCCACTAGGCTTCTTCCAACCACCGAATCTCTGATTATTCTTATCATAAGGCTTCCCACGATCCATTTGTTGCTTTCCCTTCAACATACCCTCGAGAATTTGTTCGAGTGTTAGCAAGATCCTCTTCCAAAATTCTACTACAATCCACCAAATCAGAAAATCTGCGGATACGCTGATACCTGATACCCTGCTTAATCTCATCACGGAGACCATTCTCAAACTTAATACATTTGGAAAGTTCTCCATCTTCATCATTGTTGTAATGAGCATAGTACTTCGCCAACTCATTAAATTTGGAAGCATACTCACTCACGATCTTATTGCCGTGCTTGAGCTCCAAAAACTTAATCTATTTCTTTCCCCGAATGTCTTTAGGAAAATACCTCCTCATAAAAGCTCTCCTGAACATAACCCAAGTCAGTGCAACACCATCTTGCTTCATCTTTGTCCTGGTAGGAACCAACCAGTCGTCAGTTTCTTCTGCCAGCATGTGAGTACCATATCTCACTTTCAGCTCTTCCGCACAATCAATCACTCAGAAAATTCTCTCGATCTCTTTCAACCACCGCTGAGCACCTTCGGGATTATGTGTGCCTTTGAACAATGGAGGATTGTTCCTCTGAAAATTCCCCAATTGTCTGTCAGCATCAATACCTGCTCCCAGTTGATTTCCTCCAAGCACACCAGCAAGCATTCCCAAAGCCTCAACAATAGCAGCATCGTCTTTTCCGTTACCTCTTTCGGCCATTGTTCTGTAACCTTACAAAACAACCTCATTAGAACACAAGTATCGACAGTGTTACCTTGCACTAGTCGCATACAAAAGGGATAACGACTCTAAGACACTGGTCATAACGTCTGACTATGCTCTGATATCACTATTGTAACACCCCATCTAAAATACCCCGCGAATATTATAATTAAATCAGAGTAACATGTAATAAACGACATTACAATTTATTCAAATAGAAAATTATCATAACAGTAGTCATGCTTCACTGAAGAACTTTATTAAAATAATCCAAAACCAATAAAGCATATTCTACACAGCGGAAAAATACCAACAACTGGATAAAATTCAATTCATAATTATTCCCAAAAATAAATCAAATAACAATAGAGTATAAAATAAAACTCTCAGCTAAATGTTTCCTAGTGTTACAACTATCAGAGCATGACACTGACATGCGGATAACTAAATAGCATAGCTCTATGAGCCATCCTCACCAACTCCTGAGCTGCCAACTTTAATCTGAAACCATCAAAGTAAGGGTGAGATTTCATTGCAATATAAAATGCATTATACGTTTCTAAAAACAACAAAACAATTCAATACATTATTTCACCCTCATTAGCATAATCAGATTTCAGTATACAACACAATTCATACAGTTCATTAAGCACAAAACAACAACAATAAGATTATAACACTGGAAACCATCCTATCATGTTATAATCCATATGCAATGCAGACTCTATGTATGTGGTATCAAACGTGAATTAAATTCACACCCTGTTCTGTTTACACCTCGGAAACAACGTTAATCAACAATTCACCCATACACCACTGGGACACGAATCTAGCCTCACCACCACTAAACTACTGGGTGTGGGTATTGGCTCTGCAGGTCCAATTCCACACAATAGGAATTAACCACCATCGGAATGCATATACATGCACATCAAAAGCATACAACATTCAAATAACGGAATATGATATCACACATCATTCCATACATAGCCAACACCACAAACATAACATGATAACAACATAATCATGAATAAACAACATGAACAACACATAAGTATGTAGTCCTCAATCCAATCAGTCAGAACAACTCTAACCAGCTTGTCACCATTTGTAAAATTACTTTAGTTCACAAAATTGGAAAATTGACACTTTTTAAAATAAAACCCATGAAATAGTAATTTCTCAATTTTATAAAATGGTACATTTAATTTAGAGAACGCTGCCCAAAACGACACTCGAATCGGAGTTACGGTTTGGAAAATATGAGTTTTTTAAAGTTTTAGGCAATTTTTGAAATTATCACAGTGGTAACCGGTTCCTCCCAGGGAGAACCCGGTCCCCACATGCTCAATTTACACGCTCTCTGGAAAATGTATGAGGAACCCGGTTCCTCCAGACAGGGAACCGATTCCCACTAAAAATGTTACTTTTCTTTGAAAAATTTAAACTGGGAACCCGGTTCCTCCCCAGGAGTAACCGGTTTCCACTGAGTCAGAATTGTCCCTCCCTGGTTTTTGTACCAGAATTCCTCCCACATGGGAACCGGTTCCTGCGACCTGCAGAACCAAAAATCTGCAACTTTGACAGTAGCCTATTTCCAATCCTTTTCTCTTCAATTCCCACATGAATTATAACACCAAAAACACCAAAATTCAACCAACACATACCAATACAAAAACACTTAGCATAATTCATCCATACCAAACAATCTCATAGCATACTATCGCTTTTATTTCATACAATTCGACACATTAGGGGTAATTCATACAAAACCTAGAATTCCTAATTCAAGTTTCCTAACATATTCAACCGTTCAATCGAATCCCAAAACCTATAAGGCATCATAATTGGATAAAATCACTCCTTACCTCGTGATGATTCTTCGAACTCTGACGCTTTGGATTTTTCCTCTTTTCTCTTCCTCTTCTCAATTGCACGTATGATGAACTTCTCAATTTCTCTCTTTTCCTCTTTTCCTTTTATTATTCCCAGAATAATAATAATGAAATAATTAGTATAAGTAGAGTGTTTTACTCCTCACACCCTCCACTTTACACCTCACACCCCCACTTCCATTCTATTTAATTAAATAATTAATTCTGATAATTCAAAAATACCAATAATTAAACTTCTAATTAAATTAATAATCAAAATTCTAATTATTTAATAATTGAATTATTTGGGGTGTCACAACTCTTGCTAACCGCAACATTTGCGATAAAACGCAAAACAACTAAGTCGTTTCTCCCACCGTATTACAAATATCATCTTTGCCAATACTCATTCATCTAGAAATTTGTTAGAACCCTGTGTTGCATTCTTCTTTCACAATCATCTATACATTGACTAACACCTTGTGTTGTAGTTTGGTTTGTGATATTACCGGACAATGTTCATCATCTTCATCCATAGTCATGATTCCAAGTTTATGGTCATTCACCTTTAAAGATTTAGTACTTGGGGGAAACCAATGGTATATTAGAGTATCTAATGTTTTTGTGTGAAGTTTGATATTTGTAACAGGTGCAGGTATCATTTCTTGAATCCAGTTTGGAAAACTTTGATATTCATTAAGAATAGTGTTTCAATATACTTCAAGGGAAACTTTGGAAAGATTAAGTATCAATTGTTCGTAAGGCGGATTAGAAGTTGTCTTCTCGGTGGAGCTGGAGAAAGATAGATTATAGACAAAATTAAGAGTTCTCCAATGAATGCTTAGCCTTGATAATCATTCAGAATTAGAAATCGTTAGGATCAAAGTGTTTATAGCCACACACGAATACTTGGAGCAGAATTATTATGCATGTGAATAATCATTGATCAAGGTCTTTTGAGATATTGTTTTGTTAGTAGTTTAAAAGGTCTGAATCAATAGTGTGGTTTATTGTTTAATATATGTTGTAAACAAAAGGCTTGTAGCAACATATAGAGATAGTGGAAGATCGTGATTATTACCTGATGATTTTAACGCCATTGAAGAATAGAGTGGGCAATGTGGGTATGACAGTCAAACCACTATATATTATTGTGTATTTATCTTTGTCCCTTACCTCTTTTACTTTTTAAGCATTAACTAACCATGTTATTGCATTGTTGCATGTTTGCATTGATTGTATACCACATAGGATCGACTTTTCTCATAGAGATCTAATGTATAAGTCTAGGTCAGTGGTGTATCAGTCTTATTTAAGTATCATGACTTCAATTGTGTCCTGTTAGAATATACATACTCTGTGATTTGAAATAGCTTTATTGAAAAACTACTTTTGTAGTCTTGTAATTGACTTGCATTCAAAGCAACCTTAAGCATTTAGAATACCATGTACCATTTTATATGGATTGTTTCATTGAGACGCTTCCAAGATTTCTCATTTTGTGTTTTGCTTTTGTGCTTTCTAAAATATTTGATTCCGTACATGGACCTAAATTGTTTTTCAAAATTTCTAAACGATAATTGGTATATTCAACCCCCTATAGACTGGTTAGCATTTATATTCTCACCCAACCATTGGCATCAGAGCGGGGCTTTTGATCACAGACTTGCGATTCTAAAATTTGAGGGTATGATCTTTTCAATCCTAGATGAGTTTTTCTAATCACTTAAAGGCTTATGCAATTCACTTAATCACCAATGAGATTTCATTGATTCACTCATGCCTAATTATTCATTGTAATACATTGCATTGATTATTTCAAGCAAAACCTTGCTAATATATTCTTCAAACATCAATTGAAGTTAAGATATTTTTCTAAGACTTGATTCATCAAGGATCGAACTAAAAATTTCTTGAGGTATGTGCAGTTTTTCTTCAAGGTTGTTCCAGATTAATCCCAAGTAAAGATGGACATACATTCACATTATTATGCTCAAAATTATTACGAGATAAAAGAAGGAAACAAAATCATCTTCTAAGTGACCTATTACTCCAAGGTCGTCATAAAAAGAAGGCGAAAGCAATATTATGGCTATTGGAATTGATTCTCCTAAGTTTCAACAATTACAAAAGATTTAAGGAATATACTTGAAGTGCATTTTCATCGTCAAAGGGTTGAATAAGTGTTTCAGGGTTGATAAGTTGTGTCAATTAGTGACAATCAAACCATTGTGGTTTCAAGTTTATCTAAGCCTTGTGAAGGAGATCCTAATAGTATTCTTCAGATGCACAAAGGAGTTGTATCCAATTAGTATATGATTTATTGTACTTTACAACTTATGTCTTTCTTGTTGTTGATTCCTGAATGGTATCGTATACAACAAATTAAGCCTAGATTGTCAAATTGGTCTGATTGTTCCAACCCTGATTTATTTATTTTGTGTGTACATGGGTGTAATTATTCTTGCCCTTGTGTGTGGTATGTTTGAAATATGTATGTATATTGATGTGTTTGTAGATTGCATACTTTAATTCTTCATTCATACAATGCATTGTTTAATTGTTATGTCATTCAATACATTCATATGTATCTCACTCATTCATGTATTCCCATTCATTTTGAGCATTGAAATTATTTTTGCATCCACATAGAATTCACATGCATAATTTTTTTTGTCATTTGCATAAAATAAGCTTAACTATTTTTGCATTCACTCATATTGTTAAAAAATTTATACACGACCATTGAAATGAATTAAGTTTTTAAGTTGACCAATCAAATTTGAAAAGTCTCAAGTTTTCAAGTTTTTTTCTCCAAAAGTTCGTTTCATGATTCAAATAAGGCGTTTACAACTAAACTAGTGATTTGAATCATAACATTTGAGGCTTAAGACTATTCGATTTAATTCAAACCAATTTTTCAACTTGATTTCGAATCATAACGTTTCTCACTAAAAAAATAAACTGAATGATTTAAATCAGTTTTTACACATGAATTAAATCAGTTTTTACACGTGATTTAAATCATAAACTGAAAAGTCACGCACTTTTAACTGAACTAATTCATATTTCATTTTCAAACTTCATTTTTCTTTTTCCCTCTCATTTCAAACGAAAAAACCTTTTAAGTAAATCATCAACATTATTCATAAACATCATTCTGATCACATAATCATATCATCTCATTCATTTACCCATTTCATCATCATCTGTTATGTCTTCAAGCAACCCCCGGAGAAACCTGACTGACGAGCAATGTGGGAATATACCACAAATGTCTCCCCTTTTTTCACCACCGCCAAAGAAGGCTAGATCCAAAGTTCAAGCTAGCAAAGACACTCAAAATCGCAAACTCAAGAAGTCAACCCGAATTCAGACTACTGAAGAGCATTGTCATAAGGTAAAGCATCTTCTCCCTAAGGATAGTCTAAAAAATTATCAAGATAATTTTATGGATAAACCTGTAGACCCTGAGTATTATGTTGATGCTACTTCTAAGAATAAACTGAGGATTAAGTTTCTGTATCCTTTTGCTAAAAATGGTTTGCTGGAATTTAATGGTTTTAAAAAGAAGTATTGTCTAGATTACGTCAAAGTTTTTTTATTGTAATCTGGTTGTGACCCCTATTGTCTTAGAGAGTAGATTCGAGGATAAGTTAGTCAAGTTTGATTGTTGTGATTTTAAGAAATATATTAACTTGAACTCTAGTGATGCTTTGGTTGATGATTCACCGACTAATTATGATAAGGTTTCACATATGGTGGTTATTTCTAGAGTGTTGTTGAGTCTCCAAGTATGTACTTTGGGTATCATCCAAGTTAAGTTTGATATATGTATGCTTCACTGGATTGTTGTTAAGATTCTGTATAGCAAACTAAGAAATTGGGGATGAGCAGATGATCATGATATTTATCTTATGTGGCTATTGAATGGTAATCATGGTATGTACGGGTAAAATATATTGCTGGAAGTATGGATTATTGCATGGATACCAATAAGGCTCCTTGTTTTATTCTTTATTTGTTCAACTGATTTTGGAAGTTAATGGGATTGTACCCAAGGAGGGTGATCAATTTATGACTCTGAAGATTTTTTTTTACTATGGTGGTGAGATATTATAGAGATTATGATGATGGTTCATAATTATATCTTAAGGACTCTGGCATAAATGTAAATGATAATAAGATTGTTGATCAACCTGTGGATCCTATTACTGCTCCTACTTCTTCTAGTTTATCTGGTTCATTTCCTGTTGACTTAAAGAGTTATCTTAATGAGTTGTTTGGTAGACTTGGGGCTGACAGCCAAATTAGAAAAGATTGGATCATGGATATGATTGATTTTGTAGCTAGAGAAATCAAAGGTAGCTAGTTGGGTACAACTGAAGGCAGATATATTTGAGAGTCAAGCTGAAGGATGAGATTCTTGCATTTGAAGGCCGAGTAGCCGCTCAAATTGAGTCCGTAAAGGCCTGTGTTAATTATTCGGGTAGTAATAACTACATCTTCCGTATTGATTTTATTTATGCTTCAACATATATTCCCATTCCATATCCAAATGATCTTGTTGCACCTTATTCTACTTTTGACCCATATGATGTTTTTCCGACTGATTTACCACAATGTTGCATTTCATTACATTTAGCATCTTTTTGGTTTCTAATTATGTCATTTTGGATTGACTTTCTATTTTGGTGATCTAATTGATCCTTAATTTGGTTATGTATCTTGTGGATTATGTGATTTTTAATTCACGTGCATATGATATCACTATTATTCGCCTTGTTGCTGACTTTATCTTGATATTTTATTCAAATTGAGTATTTTTTATTAATGTTCATAATGCAATTTGTGTGGTGTGCTTGTGATTCTTTAGCTGGCTTTTGTACTATATAAGATCTTGATGTGTGTTTATTTTTGGTTCTCTCCTTTTTTTATATTTGACAAATGGGGAGAAGTAGTTGGTGTATTGTTGATATTTATGCACATTAAGTGTTCAATGTATAAGGAGTTTTACAAGCTTTTACAAATCAAGGAAAATAGTGTGCTCTAGTCACCAAACATATTATGTTCCAATCAAATTCCAAATATCACGTTGTTTATTTTATCAATAATAATCTCACATATTTGCAAAATATAAAAAGGAGAAGACTGAAAGCATAAAGTATATTGTGGTATCATTTGTGTTTTTATGTTTTTGTCAATACGGTTATTGTTTGATATAAGATTGGATTACATATTTGTATTTTGGATAGCTTTGTTCATTGTGCTTATACGCTTTTATCATTTCAATTTATTTGTAATCGCTTCAGCTATTAGAAATTTGTACCGATAATGACCTTCGACATTCATGAAATAACTTTCTTTAACCCTTGTTAGTATTCCTTTTTGAGCCAATGAGATTGCTCTTTTGTTATTTCTATGGGCGTGGCTTGAATCACAAGTTAAAGATACTAACTTTTAAATATCATTCATTTGATTATAATCATGTGTAATATATGATTTGAATAATGGGTTGTGTGAGAAATAGGATTCACCCTTGGACAATTGATTCGAATCAGAAAATATGCATATGGTTTGGATCACAACATCATGTGATCTGAATCAAGTACATATATTGATTCGAATTAAGTGCCCTCCTAAAGCTTTATTTTCCCCTTTCTAAATTGATTTGAATCATTGTTTTCACTTGATTCGAATCAACAAGTTCAAGAGTCCAAAATTGATTTGAATCATTGCTTTAAAGACCCATTTTTCATATTTCATTTAAATAACTTTTTCTTTGATGAAAGTGACAAGTATGTGAAACCTATGAAAAACCCATAGAGACAAGAATTGTTTTCTTTATCTTCTCATCCTAGTGTGTTCATTCTTATGAATCTTTCTCTTCTTCTTTCTACAAACAACTTCTTATTATGAATTGATGTCAAATTTATTGTCCTTTTTGTTGTATCTTTGTTTTGTAAAATTGTGTTATTGTGTTGAGTGAATTATAGAGAAAGTTGATTAACTTTGTTGTGTCTTTCATGATTAATGAATCTAAATGATATCATCTTTGTCAAGACTTGTTCATCTATAAATTTGTTGGAACCTTGTGACATGTTCTTGTTTTACATTCATCTATACCTTGACTAACATCTTGTGTTGTAGTTTGGTTTGTGAGATTACCAAGCACTATTCATCATCTTTATACTTAGTCACCAGTCCATGTTTATGGTCCTTCACTTCTAAAGATTGAGTCCTTAAGGAAGACTAATGGTACATTAGGGTATCTAATGTTTTAATGTGAAGTTTGTTGTTTGTAACATGTGCATGAATCATTTATTGAATATTGTTTGGCACCCTTTGATATTCATCAAGAATTATTTCAATATACTCCAAGGAAGACTTTGAGGAGATCAAGTATCAATTGTCTGTAAGACAGGATTGCAGGTTGTCCATTTATGATGGAGTTGGCGAAAGATAGCTTGCAGACAAAGTTGAGATTTGTCTGATGAATGCTTTGCCATGACAATTGTACAAAACAAGTAATTGGTAGAATTGAAGGGTTGATAGCTACAGACGAATACTTGGAGCAAAATTATTTTGCATTTTGTCACACCCTAAATTTTGCCCTAAGAATTTTGGTTTTTTCCATCAACATCAACATATCCATTCTAGTTGGTCATTCAATTTCATCAGCATATATTTGAGTTTTTGGTTTTTATTTGCTTTTTCTATGTGTTAGCATATACTGTTTTAAAAAAGAAGAAGAACAAGAAAAAAGTTTGAAAAGTCAAAGGATGACTTTTTATAATTGTTGCCTTTTTAGTTCCATTTGCATTGATGTTTTAGTTACCATTTAAATTGAATCTAATTAAATTTACATTTTTATTGAATTAACATTTGCATTTTTTATTTGAAATTAGCTTTTTTTTAATTTGAATTTGCATTTTTGAATTTAATTTGTATATTTTACATTTGAAATTGCATTTTAAATTTAATTTGCATCTTTTTTAATTGAATACAAATTTGTTTCCAAGATTTTGAATACGACAAAAGTGATTTGTTGAATCTTATTTTACATTACGATAAAAATACCGAAAACAAAGTTAGAAAGGTAAAAGATTGCATCTTCACATCATCACATAAGGCATTAGCATTTGTACAAATTACATAATAGATAAAATACAAAAGAAAAATCAAAACCCAATTTAATCCAGCAATCCAACAAACTCTTTGCATTAACCAATATCCAAATTACAATAAACATCCATTTACATTAAGTCTCATTACATCAACGCACTAGTAAAACTAAAGTTGCTCCTCTGAAAATTTAAATTACACTTAATATAACTAAATAAAAAAGAGAGAACGCGTGTTTTCTTCTCTTCATTCATAATCATGAATTCTTCCTCCAATTCCACCTTATACTTGCTCACGTGTTTCAACCCTCTTTCACATGCTTGTAGTCCCTCCATTCTTATTTATAAGCAAATTTTGATTTTTTTGATTCATTGAATAAATGATGTACTTAGACTATATGTAGGTTAGATACATCAATCATTCAATGAACCTAAAAAGTTAAAATTTGCTTATAAATAGGAGTGAAGAGAGTATTTGTTTTCACACGTACTTCATTATCCCTCTCCCACGTATAAATAATAGATAATTTTCATCATAGAAAAGGGGGAGGATACTATAAATAACAAACCATTTTCATCAGAGAAAAGGGGGAAGGATAGGATAGAAGAATAGAGAGAGTTAGATATTTCATTTTTGATTAAGTGAGAAATTTGTAAAACCAGAGGTTGTTTAAAACTTCAAACTAATACTATTACAATCAATTTCTTTCTTGGATTTGATGCCCCAGATGTAGGTGAAGTTGCACCGAACCGTGTTAACAAATGTAATGTGTTATTTACTTATTGCAAGTGTCTTTAAATTGTTAATTATTTTGTTTGTTGTTATGAGTCTGAACATTGTGTTTGACATTGTGTTTCGACATCTTGATGTTGTAACATCGTATACGACACTTGTCTAGTTGTGTCATAATTTTAGCAATTTAATGTATAAGCGTAGGTCTATCGTGTATCATTATTATTGAAGTATCATGACTTCAATCATGTCTTGTTATAATCTATAAGCTTTGTGTTTTGAAACAACTTTGTTGAAAAGCTACTTGAGTACCCTTGTAATTGACTTGCATTCAAGCAATATTATGCATTTAGAATACCATGTACCATTTCATATTAATTGTTTCATTGGTACGCTTCCAAGCTTTCTCATTTTGTGTTTTGCTTTTGTGTTTTCTAAATCTCTGATTTCGTACATGAAACCTGAAATTGTTTTTCAAAATGTCTAAAAGGGAATTGGTCTATTCAACTCCCTTATACACATTTTAGTGTTAATATTCTCATCAAATAAAATTAATATTTGAATCATGGTTAAGAATAAGGACATTAATTTATATCCGCTAGTGTAGATCCCTGCGTGGATCGCCTTGTCCAAGGACCTAAAGATAAAGAAATTTCTTCACATAGACAAATACGAAGAACAAAGATACCCCTAAAGCACTTTGGGGATGGGGATAAAAAACATATCCTCCGCTCCACCGAGTCTTCGCACCGTCTTTATTAGCATAAAATCCTTAAATATATATAATCAATATATATATATATATATATATATATATATATATATATATATATATATATATATATATATATATATATATATATATATATATATATATATATATATAACGCTCTAACGCGAAAAGTGTTGTACCTTGGCAACAAAAGCGATGTAAATAAGGTCGTCATGAAAAGTCTCCACTTAAAACCACGGTTTTCCAAAACCCGAGGTGTATAATTATACGCACATGAGTTCGAACTCCAGGAGCCGCACTTTTATTATATTCAAAACTATCATATCTTTTATCTCGTTTTCTCCAAAAAATCGAAGTGTTAATAATTTTTTTTAAAGTTGTTACATTGTTTATCCGAAATATTACATTGTTTGCCCAAAATATTACCATATTTACCCATAAAATGAATATAAAAAACAAACTCCCTAGGATGGTTCAAGATGAAAATCAAATTGCCTAGGGTGGACAAGATAAAAGACAAATTCCTTTAATATGTAGATTTAGATCTTCGTATTATTGAATCTTGGGGAAGATCTTCTGTTAGATCTTATATACAATTGTTTTTGATGAAAAAAAGGTATGGTAATTAATATTTAAGAAAACAAAAATAAAAAATCAAATAATGAAAAAATATTTAAGAAAACAAACCTTGAACCTAGATGATTTTCTGCTCTTGCAATCCATCGTAGAAAACTTATATAGTGGATGTCCCTTAGGTTTCACGCGGATCACTAAAGATAGATTCTTGAACGTTGATAACCTTTAAATAGACCACATATATTTGTTTAAGGATGTTGAAAACAGTGAAAAATAACACATAACTATCATCTCGGTTTTGAAATAATGTATTGTCTAGCTAAACTAAAACAATTTCGTCTTTGAAGACAAACTCATCCAAAAGTGTTTTTATGTCTTCTTATTTTGTAAAATCACGATTTGTACCATTTTGTGGGTGTGATGTCGTATGATTTTGTACCAATGCAAGAAAGGACAAAATAAAGGAAGGATTTTTTTGGAGATGTCCGTTTTGGAGGAGTGAAGAGACATGTAATTTGTTCATATGGGATGCAAACATTGTGACAAAAAGTGGAAATAAAGATGTGAGCATTATGAAGTCAGAGTTGGAAGTTATGGGCTATTTGAAGGTTATGTATGAAGATTCAAAGAAGAGGAACAAGAATATAAAGAACAAATTGAAATCAAAGAAATTTTGTGGAAATTTGAAGATGTTATGTTTTGTTATCTCCTTTATGTTTCATATTTACTTTGTTATAAAATGTAATAGTTGAAGTAGGGTTTGAATTGCATTGTTAATGTCATGTGAAAACTGTAGATGCAATGAAATCTATGTATTGACCTTGTTTGTTAATGAAATGTTGGTTTTGGAATTAAATATTCTCTCGGTTTTGGAATAAAACCGAGGGGTTAGACTATTTTTTTAAATGCTTATATTGTTTATCCAGAATATTAAAAATACAACATGTCAAGGTCCCATATAAGATGCTAAAGATCCAATATTGGTTGTTGTGTTATCATTATCATTGCATCCAAGATTGATTGATGCACTATCATTATCACTGCCTTCACTAGCGTAGACAATATGTTTGAATGCATCCAACTTCTAATAAGGTGTTTGTTGCAAAGATTGAAAACTGTTTTTTCAGCACTTGCAATCGATCGTTGTTCAAAACCTTCAACACATCAACACTTTTGTTTGAGATGGATTGCAAAAGTTGAAAAAATATTTTGCTCAGATAAAAGAACATTTTTTCAGTTTTGCAATCCATCTAAAATATGGTGGCGCGACTACAGATAAGATAATATTATGATTAAATTTGTTCAAGAGCGTATTTATAGTAAAAATCAGATTACTTATCACTCAGTTTTTTAAAGAAACCGAAAAGTTTGATCATTTATTTTACTTTTTTACATGTAAAAACATAAAATGCACTAGCTGGGATTCGAAGAATGTCTGGAATGGTATGTCACATTGACTTTCTAAATAAACGGGGATAAAAATAATATATAGGTCATCTCGATTTAAAACCTTGATTTTTTTTCTGAATGACATGAAAACTTCATCATAAAAAACGTTATTTTAAATCTTAAATTTTTTGACGGTGATGACTTTCATGAGCACGCGTTAAATATTATCAAAATAATATATTTAGAGTAGATAATTAAATTTTAGATTTCTTTGATAAATTATTTTATTTTTTTTCTATTAATTTGATTAAAAATAATATATCTTTTTTTTTTATCTTATTATATTTATGAAAATTTACATAATGCAAAATTCCCTTGTATCAGAGATCCGAGACGAAAATAAAAATTCATCTCCGACTCCGTTCTCACCCATTTACATTCGTAATATAAAAGTATGCTTTAATTTAAAATTCTATGTTGAATATGATTTCTTTAATTTAGTTAGAAATATCTATAAACGAAACTATGTAACACATCTTCCAATCCACAAAAGCATCCGATTTTTTCCACCTATATATGTCATATTTACAAAATTAATTTGATCAACTATTAGTTGATTCTTGTTATCATATATACACATTAAAAACTAATATTATAAATGTTTATTTGTTTATTATTACATTAAAAAACGACAATAATATTGAAATAATTTTTATTTTAATGTAACTTATTCAATAGAAAAGTTGGCCGATGGAGATGTAAAATAACAATTTTAATGTGATAACTTATAAGGTTTGATATCAAGTTTAAGAAAAAGCATTTCTCTAAGTGGATGAGAGAACGGATCTCTTAAATTAGTTAATTCTTAGATCAAATATCAAAACATTAAAAAATAAATAATATCATAAAATAAAGAGAAAATAAGTGATGCTTTGAAAATATAAAAAGTTTTCGATTATCAATTAATCATGATTATGAATCAGGATTAGGGCCGATTCTGGGTTCGGACAAGCAAGTCCATAGACTAGGATCTCAAAATAGTTGGGACCTCAAGTTTGTGAGGACTATAAATTATAATATTAAAATCATACAAAATAAAGTGGTAAGCGAGTTTTAGAAACAAATCTTTGTATGTAGTTCTGCGGCACAGTTCTTGTGATGTGAAACTGATGACTGGCATTCAAAACTCACGTCTTCCTAAATTTTAATTAACAAAAAAGATGTGCACAATTAACTTTTGTATTTATTGCTTCTATCACTCTTATCAATTACTCTCTTATTTTTATGTTATAATTAAATACTTAAATAATTAGTTTTTCATTATTATTTGTGCTGTGATTTATTATGTTTCTGATCATAAAAATAAATTTTCTATCGGTCACGTAAACCTTTTGTATTAGAGCCAAGACATGGTTTAGATATATTTCTACATCTTTTTGGTCATGATTTTGGTTTTCCGCAATTGAAATAAAAGAAAATACCACTTTTATTTCTTTGATAAATGATTGTTGCGTAGAAATTGGAGCAATTAAAGAACTTAAAAAATTATTATTCTTAATTCAATTAATCATAGTACAATTTTGAATTCTTTAATGATTTACAAATGACATTTTATCTCGTTGAAATTCTTTTTGTTGTTAAAAACAACTAAGACTTTATATTTTTGATCTTGTCCTCAAAATTCTTCTTCATTTTAAAAGCGAGTACAAAATCAAATTTTTATTAAAGGTCCATTTTTTTTAGTTGCCCTAGGCCTCTAAAGAGTCGGGATCGGCCCTGATCAGGATAAATCGTATTGTAATTTAAAAAAAAGAAAGACAAAACGTTATGTTTCTATTAGATAACAGTGCAAAATATTTTTATACACAATGCATCTTCTTTAAATTTTAAACTAAATTTATTAAATCATCACATAATATAAGATAGAGTGAGCATAAGACATACTCCCTTCGTCTCATAATAAATGTCTCATTTGAGCAATGCGCGGTTTTTAAGAAAATGATTGAATATATTGGGTTTAGTGAAAAAAGTAATGTAGTTTACTAGAATATCCCTAAATTAATAATTGATAGAGTAATTGAGTAAAGTAAAAGTAATAAATAAGGGTATAGTAATAGAAAATAATAATAATTGATGCATTGAAATTGTAAATAGACAATTATTTTGAAACAAAGAAAAAATACAAATGAGACACTTATTATGAGAGGGAAGGAGTACAAATGTAAGAAAAGCATGACAATACTTTGAAAGGAACGAGTAACTAAAATGACAGCACTTGAGAAGCAGAAGCAAGGAGAGAAACCCATCTTGGAGAAACAGAACACATGCAAATAATTCAGTGCCATAACATAATCATTCGACACACTCACCATACTTGCACGTGTCCTGCTTCTCCAACAAGGACTACTCAACCTATGAAAACCACATTCACACCACACCTCGAGTTTGATGAAAATGGAACTTGAACTTGAACTTGAGCTAAGAAAAATGGTCACTATATATTGATGCAATTTCACAAAGATAACTACTGTAGAATAACATTATTTAAGGTAACAAACCATGTGTACAGTTAATGTTTCGGTTCCGTAATAAGAAACGCTAGCACACCTTATCATGCAAGTACAATAGTACATAATTTTTTTCAAAGTTGCAATGCCTATAAGGAAACCCAAAATGAATCATGTATATGTCTGCTTTAAGGCAACAATTATAGTGTCTTTGTTGATTTGAGGTTCACTTGGTGTAACAAAGAAATAATCACAAGCCACCTTAATGTCTATGTCCGTTTGGATTGAGAATATTTGGGTCCCACGTGCTTAGGTGGGTGAAGAACAAGAATCATGTATGAGTGCACGTTGGGTTTGCGTGTTGGAAGAAAGTTTTTGAGTATGGTTTATGCATATGCGTGCAACTATGTGAGAAAAAGTTCCAAAACTCCATTACCTATTTATTTGAGAGTGTGGTAGTAGATTACTACGATTTCAAAGACATGACTTCAGCTATATGGCAAAATTAGGAACATAAGTAAGCAATACGATTTGGTCGGTAAAATGTCGTTTAAAATTAGGGTTGAAATGAGTTGAGTCGAGTCGAACTCGACCTAACTCAATTCGGCTTCATAAAAACTATTTCAATTTGAAATTTGATTCAAATTCATTACAAACCTTTCTTTTAACTAGAACTTAACTCATTTGTTTGAATCACATAATTTACTTAACATAAAGTGTTTAAGTGATAGACACTAATACAAAGTAGTATATAATATTTTTGCGATTCATCAACAAGTCGAGTCAAAATAGATATAGCTTAAAATCAACTTAGTTACTTAACATACCTAATTTCGGCTCAAATTAAACTCTTTTGGTTGATAATAACAATTTTGTAACGGCTCTGTTTCCACCTAGTTTCTACATAGGTAGACAATGACACTCCAACTGACATCACTTTGATTTGGTGCAAAACTGAGGTTATGTAATGTAAGTAAGAGTATTCTTCTAGTGCTGTTTGGAGTTATTATCACTTGAAGATAGTCACACTTTTCTTCTATTTACCTTGTTGTGCAAGAAATGAAGGTAGATTCTTGATGAGATCATTATAAAATCTAAGGATTTGTATAGTAATAAATATTGGCGTGTGTATCTTGTATGGGGCAAAAACTTTTATTTGGTGACGCATTCATTATTGGAAGGAGTTTGAAATTTAAGTAAGCATGCTCCCCAAAACAGGTAAAGATCTAGGGTACTACACGTATGCTTTTTACTATGCCATTGATTACCACTGAGAAAATAACAGTAACCCAACTAAAAGACAGTTTCTTGCTTGTTTGTTAAATTTGGGAATTGTGTGAGATCTTCCAATTGATAGCAATAAACTGTCACAATGGAAGAAAATCGGTACTTTTTGCTATCAGGTACTATCATCCATCCAACAAATAATAATGGGAAGTCATCATCAAATAAGAAAAATGCATGATAAATGACGAATCCAACGAACGTAGAATAAATCGGTGGATAAACTTGAATCGGATAGTAATTTACCTTGATTAAAAAAAGATAATAATTTGCCAAATACAGATTTTTGTAAAAATGTCAAAGTTATTACCCTAACTACAATCATCATACAAGAGCCAAGGCTGCTAAGGGTAAACACCAACTAAGATGATAAACTATTGCATTAGATGGATTAACAACTCTATGCAAAGATATGGGATTCATGTCTTTCTTACGCGATAAGTTGGAGAAATAGTTGTCTATTTCTTTGCGTAAGTTATCAGCATAGGGTTTTGTGGGGTTATTTTGAAACTTTGCAGCGCCTGCATGGCCACTGTGGATTGCATCTCGTCTCCATATTCCACAAAGGCAATTCCCGGCTTTGTTTCAACCATTCTAACTTCTTTGAATCCGGGATATTGAAGAAAGAGCATTTGCAGCATCATAGGAGTTGTTTCGTTGGGAAGATTCTGAATAAAGAGAATATTATTTGGTGGTGCAGGAGCCTCAGGTAACATGGATTTTGCACCGCCTGGATAAGGTATCTGGGATAGCTGCATTATTAGAAAAAACATTTAACAAATGCAGAATACAGATTACCATGCTTCTGTTAGAATAATTTGCTTTCAAACTGGTAAGATGCCTATAACACGACCACTAACTAAATTAAACTACAACAGCAGAGAAACTTACAGCAGGTGTTGTGCCGTAACCACCAGAATAAGCAGGATTTATTCCCATTGCAGCTAAATTAGCATCGTTTTGGTCCTTTCGTTTTTTGGCTGCCAAAAAATGCAATTGAATATGTAACTTGACTATGTATATAGATTTATACAATGTATAATACACAGCTTTTCATTGAAAGAGTGCATAATACACAGCTCTTCTTCGTCATCAAGTATAGAAAACATAGCCCCAAATCACCTTGGCCACCAAAAACAACCCCCCATCACCAATACCAAAATCGTTAAAATCTATGAAATATTTTGGCCTTTTATTGCCATTGTTGGGCATTTAGTAACTTAGGCCCTCATTTTAAATAGAAAATGAGTTTAGTTTAGTCTGTTTATGTTCCCATATGGGTTTAAACTTAACAGTGCAATATCCTTAAAAAAGAATAGAGAACTCAGAGAGTTATACCTTTGTCATCGTGCCTCTTCCGTTTTTCACGAGGAACAAAAGTACCGTCGGCTTTTGCTATGATATCTGATTTAGTCCTGGCATACTGTATTCTCTGCATATATTACAATATTGAACTCAATTTCTTGCAAGAGAATAAATTTTACGGGAACAATATAAACCATAACATATCCGAATCAGCAGCTGAAAGGAAGGAGATGAGGACAAAAATAAGCAAGTTATCTGTATCACAAGATGTGGGATTATAATCAAATTCATTACTCAAGATTAATTTTATTTTTTACTGACTGTGCTGTAATTATTAAATACCCGCCTACATTGCAGTTTTTGGGCTCACCACAATGGTAAATGTCAGCCGATATTGCGGGCTTTTCTGCCATAATCCGCTATAACGGCGCCACAAAGTGCCCGGTATGGCGGGATTTTGGTTGCCATGGACAACACTGGCTATATTTAGCATGACAAAAATAGATAAATATCAAAGAGACCATTTATGAAAATTCTTCTAGAGATTTGAAAAATATCAAACGGGTCTGGCCAGCAAGACCAATGAGCTGTATCACAGACTAGCAAGAGAAGAACCATGTATATGACCAATTAAAATAAAGCTCCAACAGCACAAAGCAAACAACTATTATTGCAGCACACAGTGATAGCAATCCATTATTATAGCTTCCAAACACTCAGAAATAATTGCAAATTCCGCCATGCCACACCATTAAGTCAGACGTGCATCACAACAAATAGTTTTATTGTGCTACATAAATCAAACATAATTTCATCAACATACTAGTGATTAAGCTTTGCTCAATTGAACCAAACGGCGGTTGTTCACAACTAAAACGGGCTATAAATTCAAGCAAACTTCACCTACAATATAAGAGATATGGAGTCACGACTGAGGAGGACTTCCACTAACTGCCATCATGGATCGATGTGGTGCCTAAGCTTGATTGATATTTTTAGGAGGGCAAATAAGTAAGCTAGATATACCATTTACATTAATGGGTTCTTAGCAAAGTGGTGGGCATTTATGATGTTTTGAACCTACAGGATCAGGATCACGGAGGGGTCACAAGATTGTGAATAGGGGGACTGTTACACCATGGATTGTAAGATCATACCAATTTCACCAACTCATACATATACTGTATATAGGTTTATGCATATGCATATAAAACAACAACATATTTAGTAAAAAAATAACTTCAAATCACATCCAAAATACTTGAAGAAACTAAAATTTAGGATCATAAAATTCATAACACAAAGGCATAAATGGCAGAAACATGTAAAAAAAAACTCCAAATATGCAAATAACACCAAATTTTAATCATAAATCAAGTCCCTCAAATCCCAAACAATTCATGTTGGATAAAATCAGAATCATTAAAGGGATCTTCATTTCCATCATCTCCATCTCCATCTTTGCCTACAACATCATCTCCTCCTCCACCAGCCCTCAATTTTCATCGTCCAAATTATGAACGAGAAAAACATTCTTATCCTCTCCAATTTGGTTTTGATTCTTTGAAACCAAGTCTTCGTCCAAAGTTTCAGTTCCTCCATATATATCATCACCCATAACTCAATTATCATCAGTTCTAATGTCCGCAAACTCCATCTCGGGTGTTCTTCGGCCTTTTTTTTTGTCAATCTCGCAATTGCTTGATATGCACATCTCTCAATCTCTACTTTAACACTGCATTGATGGTAGGCTGTGAGCCGAAAAACCTCTTCTTAAATATGCTTCGAAGACTATTATCATGTGCCTTGCTCATTCTTTTTCACCAACCTCTGTAATCACCTCCCTCACTTGATTCTTTATTTTCTTAATCAAGTTTTCTTGCCAAATGCCAACTCGCAACAACTCAGCATTTCCTTCTTGACTTCATCTGGGACAGCCCCACATGCTTCCACATCTTTTAGAGTTCCAGCCAAGTGATGCTTCAGCTGGTTAACACCTCCAGTTACTTTTTTTTACAATACCTGTACTGTATTTTCCTGGGATTTCCATCAACAGCAACACCATACTTCCAGGCCACGACACTTCTAATACCAGCAGCATAGTTGGGCAATATTTTCTTCCACGGATCACTTGCAGAGGGAGGAGACAGAAATAGCACCAACAACAAAAGTTCCAACTGTGTGTGTATTTCTTGGTGTTATTCGTTACCTCTTTCAGTATGTATTTAATTTATAGCCCCAAGGGTCTTGATTCAAGAGAGCCAAGTCTCCCTAGAATATAGCAACCTTCACAGCAATGGGTGGTTGATACACAGAAATTCAGGAGATGTAGTTAAGCCCCACGAGTTCCTAGGTACCGACTGTTGACCCAGTCAACGCTCCACCCACGATTGCGCTTAAGGATGGAGAAATGGGCGGTCGGGCGATGAATTCAAACAACCGACGGTCGAACCAAACGAAGGGCGTTCGAACTAATAAAGGAGCAATTCGGGAAGGACGGGAGCGTATGCCTTTCGCCCTTGCCCCAAGGCCTTCCACTACAGAAGGTTTTCCAAATTAATAGGCTTAGTGGGTAATGTATTGGGAAGGTTTCCAAATTTATTGGCTCAGTGGGGTGAAAAAATAACTGTCACATGTGACACAAAAATTAAAACATATTTTTTAGGGATTTTGTTTGAATGTTAATAGCCGTTTTAAAGAAATTGGGTCACGGACACGACCTGCAACCAAGATCTACAAGGAGGACGAATCGAATTGGCTGGCACACATGATTTCACCGTTCCCCAATCGTTGGGTGTCAATCCCATTTGCTCCCACCAATTACTGTTTCTGGCAATGTGCGAACACACCAATGGGTATAGCATGATCGCAAAATCATATGATTCTACGTGCCAGCACACAATTTTAACTACCATGTTTTCCGGTGCATGTCATCTTTTGCTAAAGGAAATAAAGTCATAATAAAATACACCCATGAACCTTTGGGATGAAAAGCATTTGTCTGCCACTGCTCAAAACAAAAGTTGAAAACTAAACCCTAGAAAACTAAAATCTAAAATCTATTACCCTTGTAATGAAAACAACAGCTAAACACGTTAAATTAAGAATCAAAAGGCGAAAGATAAAAGAGGAAATGATTGATACCATGGGCTTATCATAGAAGGGAAAACCTTGCATTTGCCTAAGCGCATTAGAAGCAGAAGGAACATCTTCAAAAATCACCCAAGCTTGACCCTTATGTTTCAGTGTCTTGAAAGCCAACACCTCAAGTATCTTCCCAAACTGGCTGAAAACAGCGTGCAAAGACTTCTTCAACTCTGCATCAAAATCAAAATACATAAAAAGAGTACGTAAATGTGGCTATTCAAATTGAAGTGATGTATACCTTCGATTTTGATTTTCTCGTTGAGGTTGTTGATGTAGATGGTCATGTTTTGAGGGGTTTCAGCGGGAGTGTTGTTAACTTCGGCCATTTTGGAGATTAGATTTCGAAAATGGAAGAGTTAGGTTCGGTTGTTCACGACCGGGGGAAGTTAAACCCTATAAGACACTGCCGGAGAAGATGCTCCGTGCCGTCAGTGTTTTTCTGTTGATGGGCTTATGGCTATCATATTACACGGGCCTACTAATTTTAAGCTCAATAGCCTAGAGGAATCTGGATATTTTAACTTGCTACCTTCCAAGTTATACTTCACACCCCACACTAAGGGTGTTATTATTGTTTTACCCTTGCATTAAATTATAGATTTTCAAAATTAAGAAATTGTACCGGAAATCTAGTAAAAAATTACAAATTTTTTATTTTCCATGAAGTAATATCGGCAATTTGAAATTTATGGATCATCTGAAAATTTAAATTTTTTTATATGAATAAAAAAGTTTTGGAAAATATGAAACTTCTGGTAGACAGTTAGTTGTTAATTTATATTTTTTTTTGCATTATTTTTTGAAATAAATAATCGGATAAAAGAAATACCCGATCAAATATAAATATAAAATGGAAAATGTGCTACATATCGGACAAATTATGAGGACTTCCTAACTTCGTCTTTTCATTTTCTAATGCATCATGCATATGTTGTTTCCCATGCTTTTGCATCTTTAGTATAGTTTTGTCTCCAACGATAACTGACGGGACGCAATGGACAATCAAGTTTCAATTTTACCTGAAATCAATGATTGTTGTTGACAAAACCAATGACAATGACTAATGTCTACTCGTATAGATGGGTGGAGCAAAGACAAGGGGGGAAATGATGTTAAGTACTCTCTTGGAAAGAGAGACAAATATGACATTATATCTATAAGCAATTGGGTAGCACATATCAGGAATTGTCATCCATTTGTCATGACCATGCACACTTATGGTAGCTACTCACAAGGCACTCCTAAATGTCATAAAACAATTTAGAATACAATTAAGAGTGTTGATGAACTTGAGTATCTAATTGCATCCAAACCAAAGAGAATGACTCTTCGCCCCATCAAAGTAGAGTCAAAATAGCATGGAAACCACAATTTCCATTGTCACCAACATCAATAATGTCATCAATGTATGACTATAGGAAATCAGGAAATTGAGACAAGTAAAGGTTTCTCGAAGAAATCAGCATACTTGAAAAGTTAAATTTCAGTTGTTTTTGTACACGATCTCTTCGTATTTTGACTCCCCAATGAACCCTCAACATACTCCTACAACGAAGGATCATAATGCACAACACTCTCTTGACCATTTGCGCTCTTTTAACTCCCTTTTTTGGCTTGTATTTCTCCAACAATGAACACTTATAAGTAAGGGTGGATGTCTTAGTTCCCAAACCTTTTTCTTTAGTGCCCTCTGGTTTATAATGTCCAAATAAGTGAAATATGTCTTCAACTATTGATCAGTGATTTTTATAGGGTTATTTACCATTAATTTCAGTTATTTTTTCTTTTAATTATCGAGTGTTTTATTTCGTTTTACCATATTTTATGCAATGGTTGTGGGTTTTAATGTTTTTAGACTTACAGGAATAAATCGGGACAAATTCGGGCGAAAAATGCAAAATTTAGAGTTTCTGAAAAGTTTCCAGCATGCCTCAGCAGGTCTGACACGGTCACTTGTGTCACCTGACACGGGTCGTGTCAGCAAATGCACTAATTAATCAGTTTCACTAAAAACTTCATAACTGGATCTACGGGGATCAGATCAACGCATTCTAGTACTTTTCCGAAAGCTGAGAGAAAGAGCTACAACTTTTATTTTAAAGTCAGAAGCTGATTCAAACTTTATATGCCTTGAAAAATTCATTGAAGCTGCAAACTTTAGAAAATAAGTTGTTTCGGGTCGTTTTTCGGGCCTGGTTTATGTTTATGACCCAATGTGAGTTAGTAGTGAAAACCCTTATTTGGTTTATATGAATTTTTGGACGAGAAAAATAGGAAGGGGGAAGATTAGAGAATATACGATTGAAGATTAGAGAAAACAATGGTTTTGGAGGAGAATAAGGTATTCATGAACAGAAGTGATTGAAGATCAATTTTCATCCTTATTCTTGTAAAATCTCTATTTTATATTTTATTTTCTTTAAATACTATGAATAGCTAAACCCCCAATGCTAGGGGTTGTTCCTGATTTGAACTTGTAATGATACTGATCTCTTTGTTTTATTCAACACAATAGTTCTTTTTCATCAATTTAATTGTTTAGAATAATCTATTGTTTTTCCCTATCGGACCAATAGGGTTTTACTTTTCTTAACACAGTAGAGCTGAACAATCGTGTTAAGGTTATTTTAAATAGTTAGACCATAGTAGATATCACCTAGGACTAGGGATACCCTATAGGTTACCGATAAAATCTTGATAACATAATTGCTTGGTTTCATCATAATTCACTAAGGACTTAGGTATTAGGATGTAGGACAAAAGGTTTTCCTACTAAGGACTTAGGGGAAAACAAACTAAAGATTCGT
Source organism: Vicia sativa (assembly GCA_021764765.1). Taxonomy (NCBI): domain Eukaryota; kingdom Viridiplantae; phylum Streptophyta; class Magnoliopsida; order Fabales; family Fabaceae; genus Vicia; species Vicia sativa. The sequence continues at coordinate 100,103,783 of CM038795.1, read as the reverse complement.
TAGTTGAAGGTAATGAACTTGTTGAAGAGATCAAGAATGAAGGTTATTACAGGGTCAAATCACACACTTACCCCTAACATACTCCTCATATTAGTAAAAATTCATTTTATATTTCTGTTAATTGGTAAGTGACAATCTCAAAATCAAAAACCCCAAATTAAGTTTTTGTTTAATTGAACGTGAACTGAACTCGATAATTATACGCAGCCCTTGAGATCGACATTCGTGAAATTTCCCTGTTATTACAAGAAGAAGAATGCATAACATCGTATGACAAAGATGCAGTTAGAATAGAAAAATTTAAGGTAAACAAGAATGATGGGGAAGAGGGAATTAGGAAACTTGAAGATGATCGAGTTTTGAATGAAACTACAAATTTAACAATTTGTGAAGATGTGGACATCCAACTAGGAAATATTCAACAAAAGATTCTCCTTGAAAATTATTTTCACAACAAGGCTGATGCAAGACAAGAAATTGACAACGTATTGGATGTCATTTATGCCTTGTTCAATAAAATCAAGCTGAAAATGATTTAGAAGCAACATCATCAGTACTTTAAGTTTATGGGGTTGCTACCAAATAAAAGAAAGAAAAAAGATGATGTGTTCTTTGTGTCATATATGCCACCATAACATAGGTGATGAACCGTCGAGTCATGCGATGTTAAACAAAGCGCTTCATGGGAGGCAACCCACAATTTTAATAACTTACTTTTTTTCTTTTGTTGTTTGATTTGTTTTACTATCAGGAATAAAGAGGGAGTCTTACTAATGAAATCTAGGAGGCAGTAGATGGTGTCTCATTACCCTTTGTGAGTCACCTTCTCAAGCTTGTTATGAAACATTGGGGTCAATGTTTAGTTCAAGTTTGGGGGAGTTTTTACTGCTTTTATTTTCAAATTATTTGTTGGTTCTATGCTAATTGCTGTGTAAGTCCATGAGTTGAAGTCCTTCCCAAATTTTGCCGAAATTTTTTGTTTTGATCAAGAACTTATTTCTCATAGAGTTCGGGAATAATATATAGAGACAGAGAGATAGTTGTTTGAGAGTAGGAATTTCGAAATAATATGACAAGGATACGAGTCTAACATGTAGATTCGTACCATGGTACTTGAATCCTGAGAAGTACTTCTTAAGTAGTTTATTTATACTGTCTGGCATAATCTTGATTCACATGCAGGTGGGGCTGGTTGAGAAATAAAGAAGGCTGACACCAAATGACGAAAAGGCAGTAAAAGGCAACTGGCTCACTAAGTTGGGTAACCCTCACCAGGTTATTTAGCCTAAAGGGAGTTGATCCCCAAACGTCGTCCAAAAAGGACAATATATAACTGCAAAGTTTGAAAATTTCATCGCTAATTAAAAGTAGCAAATGTTGCTCATTCGGTGCCAAAAATACATGAAATCTTGATTAGTCTTGTGCATGTGATGATTACCATTATTCTCATTGCCTTAATTTGATTTCCCGAATGAAAGAGAAGAAAAATCATAAAGAGACCTAAGTATAAAGCGTATTTAGAGAGGTATCCGAAGAGGAAACTCGAGATTAAAAGGTTCTTACCAAAAACTCTGTGTCAAGTGAATACCGAACGAACTACCTTTGAGCAGTTTGAACAGAAGTCTCACGTATAAGTACCAGTTTGTTGTGAATTTCATGAGCTCTTATAATTATTGCTTGAGGTCAAGCAACAATTTAAGTTTGGGGGAGTTTGATCAGTGGTTTTTATAGGGTTATTTACCATTAATTTCAGTTATTTTTTCTTTTAATTGTCGAGTGTTTTATTTCGTGTTACCATATTTTATGCATTGGTTGTGTGTTTTAGTGTTTTTAGACTTACAGGAATAAATCAGGACAAGTTCGGGAAAAAAAATGCAAAATTAAGAGTTTCGAAAAAGTTTCCTGCATGCTTCAGCAGGTCTGACACGGCCACCTATGTCACCTAACACAGATCGTGTCTGCAAATGCGTTGATTGATCAGTTTTCACTAAAAACTTCATAACTGGAGCTACAGGGATCAGATCGATGCGTTCTAGTACTTTTCGGAAAGCTGAGAGAAACAACTACAACTTTTATTTGGAAGTCAGAAGCTGATTTGAACTTCAGATGCCTCTGAAAGTTCATTAAAGCTGAAGACTTTAGAAAATAAGTTGTTTCGGGTCGTTTTACGGGCCTGGATTATGTTTCTGACTCAATGTGAGTTAGTAGTGAAAACCCTTATTTGGTTTACATGACTTTTTTGGAAAAGAAAAATAGGGAGGAGGAAGATTAGAGAAAATACGATTGAAGATTAGAGAAAACAAGGGTTTTGGAGGAGAAGAAGGTATTCATGAACGGAAGCGATTGAAGATCAATTTTCATCCTTATTATTGTAAAGTCTCTATTTTATATTTTATTTTCATGTGGAGGCAGTTGGCGTTCTTCATCGGCCTCTGATTCTTCGTTTACCATGATGTTGAACTACATCTCGTCAGCTTCCTCTTCTTCGTCAGCAACATCCACCTCAACTTGTTCCTCCTCCGTAGGATCAACCCTCTCTGTGTCCTGGAACACAACGTACAACTCAATCGAGTTGTACCCAAAATATTCATGATTACAAAACATGTTTTGCAGATCTTTGTCGTCTTCAACAGCTACCTGGTAAAATGTTACTTGGTTCTCACCTGTAAAAACAGGATGTTGGTAGAAACTGTGTGACGTCGGACCTCGCCGAAGTTTGGTCTCGAGTCTTTTTTTGAAATACGAAAAATTTACATTTTTATTTAGACAAAATTGGATATTTTTGGTGTTTCTGAATAAAAAACCAACTACCTCATTGTTGTACGTCTCACCATTGAAATGTACAGTGATAATATATTGTGGTACATATGATATTTTTTCTGGGTTTGAGTGTTTGAAATTTGAGTGTTTGAGATGTTTGTGTGTCTGAAAATGTTTGATTGTGTGGGATATTTATAGATGGTGCAGATGATTATATGAGAATATATAGGATAAAATTCAAATTTTGAAATGACATGTAGAACCCATGTTGAATGACGCCTAGGTGCATTTTTAAAGGGGAGGCGCTATCCCATTTGGCTTTTTATAGGCCTAGTTATAATTAGGCTTGCCACCTAACTGCCACCATAGTCTGCATGCATGCAACCTGCCACCTAGATGACCCTAGCTGTCACCTAGTCTGTCACAAGCCATCTTGAATGGCGCCTTAGTGTATATACAGGGAGGAGGCGCCATCCCACTTGACTCCTCCATGACAAGTGGCCTGCATGCATGCAAGGCCCCAACAACCTCATTTATTCCTCTGTTCCCTGAATCGCCTATAAATATGACTCCTCATTTGTGTTTTTTCTATCACCACTCTTTACTCTACCTCTACCTCTAATACAATTCTCTCATTCTTATATCATCAGTAGAAATTTCAATCATGGGTCTTTTGAGGTTAGGAGAATCTCACCGAGGAACAAGGGCAAACATTGCAACCTATATAAGTTTTGTTCGTTATATTCTTATTTTTTCTTACATTTTTTTATTATGTTTTTAATATTGTTTACACTTTCTTACACAGTTTATTTTCACATTATATTTAGGACACGAAAAAATTTAGATGCCGCTCACATCATTATGTTGTTCCCGATCCATTAATCGTTCCATACCTTGTACATGCCAGTTTTGGAGATGTTATTAAAATCTCCAACTGCACAATCGATTCAAAGTTTAATCTTGCATTGTGCGAAAGGTGGAGACCCGAGACACATACCTTTCATCTTCCTGTAGGTGAATGTACCGTCACACTAGAGGACGTTTACATGTTGATGGGTCTTCCGATCAATGGTAAGGCAGTTAATGGTCCGATCCAACAAGCAAACACTCTATGCGAGGATATGTTGGGTAGAGATATGGTGGAAGGTCCTAGTGCAAGAGGCCAAGGTATATTTTTATCCACACTTAGAGCGCATTATTATTCTCTTGCTTTGGACGAAAATTCCACCGAGGAAGAAAAAATAATAAAAACAAGAAATTATATTATGTTAATGTTTGAGAGTTTATTATTCCTCGAGAGTACAGGAAATAGTGTAAATTTTATGTACTTGAGTTTACTTGGAGACGTGGATAAGATAGAAAAATATAGTTGGGGTTCTGTTGTTCTAGCCCAGCTATACAGTTCCTTGTGTAAGAACTGTAAGAAAGACACATCAACTTTTAATGGATGCGTTTTCTTACTTCAAACATGGGGTTGGTGGAGAATGTAAACACTTAATCCCGTCAACGACCTACCGTTCAGTTTTCCATATGCAACAAAGTAAGTACATTGCTTAATTATTAAAATATTTATATCTTTCATATATATAAAATCCTAATATATTAAATGTTAATTCATTTAGGTATAGCGTAACGGGCATGGATTACGGAAAGAATCTGAGACACAATGTTGTCCTCTATCGTAATCTAATAGACCACCTTGACGTAATTGATGTATATAATTTCGATTAACTCCAACTAATTTTAACTTTAGCGTATATTATTTTAAAATTTATCATTAATCTGCATTTTTTTATCAACAGTTTACATGGAGATCGTACTTGGGTTTGGACCATGTACCCAATGATGATGATGTAGAGGTTTGGACTGCGAAGACTGCAATCATACGGTTTAACATTGTGGAAATGCACCACAGCGACCGTGTGAAGATGCAGTTCGGTATGTTCTAAGACATACCACGAGATTCGATATGTTTGGATCCTTGGCATCTTAGAAGGGTCGATGCCCAATAGGGATATGATAATTGGAGAAATTTTGCTAGGGAGTATTGTAGGATGTGGAAAAACCGAGCTGACCATATCTTACAATTTCCAGTTTACGAAGATGACGAGATTATGCAACACTCTCGTCAATACATTGCTTAGTATCGGTCAGTGACAAATCCAGAAATACATGTTTCTCAGCCCCGCTATTTGGTCGACCCTCGCATCCAGTGGGGGCAACCTTCAGAGCCACAACAACAACCGCGACAACACTACCACCAACGACAACCTCAACAACAATACCAACAACAACCTCAACACCACCACCAACAACAACAACCACACCAACAATACTAACAACGACCCCAACAATACCAACAACCACCCCAACAACACTACCAACAACAGACCCAACATCCATCAACCTCCCGCCAACCAACCCGACGATACAGAACCACCAACACTCAATCCCAACCCCAACCTCAACTTGATTACCAACCCAACCAAATGCCCAACCCACAATTCCAATACTCACATATGCCACACCCCCAAGTACAATACACCGAACAAAGAGAATATGTCCAACTCCCTTATATGGGCCCATCAACATCTCACCTCAGTCCAGACACTGACTTCTCCGAGGAATATTTCACAACCAACCCAACATACCACCAACCATCACCGTACCAAAACCCCCACCATTCATATGGGTACGAGTCTCCAAACACCCAATTTCCTTTTTACCCTACTCATTCACAATCCACATATACGGATGACGAATGCTATCGTCCCCAAATGGAACCTAACCCCCCACCACAACGACCAAGCTATGAGAACATGGGAACACGTTTATACGAAAGTGGTACAACAAGCAATGCAGATCTTGAGGCATTCATGGATCTTGATCGCATTCACTACGAGCAGCCATCAACCCATGAATAGGTGTCATCGACCCAACAACAGCCGAATCAAGAACCTCGCATCACACGAGTTAGGAGAGGACGCGCATGTGGAACCCGTGGTCGTCTACACGTGCTGGGTCGCCGGAAATAAACTTATGTAATTGCTATTCGTTGTAATGATAATTTATAATACAAGTTTTATTTCACAACATTGTCATGCACTTTAATTTAAATTAAAATTTTTTTTTTAACCTAATACACATAGGCGCCATCTTGGTTGGCTCCTGCTTGTTAAAAATTAATGCAGGAGTCATCTAAGATACGTCCTACTTATATGTTAAACCTAAAACATAATTATTTGGATAATTAATTTCAATCCATGGTTATTTGCATTTTTGCGTTTTTTTTAAACATAGTAATTGCAAAAAAAGTTTTTTCCAAAACATATGTTTAAACATGGGAATGTCGATTGACAAATGAAAAATTATTTTTCAAACTTAGCATAGTGGTGGTCATCCACTTAGAGAATGAGTTGGGAACGTTCTCCTCTATATGTGAAAATATCTATTGGCAAAGCAAGTATTGCTGTCCACATATATACAGTATAGTACTTAACTCATGTTTGATATAAATGCCACTTGTAACAATGATGAACGAATTGTGTGGAACAATTTATAGACAGACAAGTCAAAAGAACACATGACTTCAAATACATTGACCTCGTCTTCCCTTCCCACTCACCACGCCGCCGCACGCTCTCAGGTCCTACCTTTTCCACCGTAGTTTATGGAAGCTTCCTTTCCATGAAATTACTGCTACCTTTCTTCCTATGAAAAAAATAGTAAGATTAAAAGAAGAGAAAATCCTAGTGGGTATCTTCTTCATTTTTGATGGAAATTCAAAAATTCTTTAAAATTTGGTAAGTGCATTTACGAATTCGTCTTAGATGTGAATTTCACAGGTGCATTTACAAATTCATTTTATTTGATTTATTTCGCAAATATATTTACGAATTCACCTTATTTCATAATATTTCGTAAGTACACTTACGAATTCGTCAAATATTCTAAATTTGTTAAGATTTTATTTTAAAAAGATATTTATTTATAATATAATATATATAAAATCAATTGATATCAACTAAATCAAGATAAAAAATTAATTGTATCTTTTTATACTAAATCACTATTATAATTAAAAATTAATTATTTTATATTATAAATTTACTTTAATAATTTTTAATTATAAATTTAATTTATTTTTTATTAATAATAATATAATATAATATAATTATATTGTTAAAAATATATTATACAATTAATGCAAATCAAGTAAATCAAGACAAAAAATCAATTGTATTTCTTTATATAAAAATTGATATCAGTAGTATTAATATATTTTTTATCATATGTCAAATTTGATATTGATATCAATTATATTAATATATTTTATTATTATAGGTCAAATATAAGTTAGACGGCATATATTTTTTTATTCTTTTCACTACGGTGTATTCACATGAAATAAAATTTAATATTTTATTTTTTATATATTATTATTATTATATTATAAATAAATATTTTTTATGATAAAATCATAATAAATTTAAGATATTGAACGAATTCATAAATGCACTTATGAATCGTCCTAACAGATTAATTTTTAAATATGAATTCAAGGAAAAGAGTCTCTCCAATATTGAGTAAAAGTAAACAATTATCATAAGGGAATCTCGTGATTCAGTTTAAATTAGATTATCATTTCTAGATATTTCTATGTCGATAACAATAATAATTATTATTATTATTTAAAATTAGATTTGCTTAAATTGAAATAAAGATAGAGTAAATATTTCACAAACCGAATAAACATGGTCCTACATTATTATTAGATGGCCAAGTGGTAACAAAAAACTGATCACACGTTAATGATTCCGTATATTAACGCCACTAATAATCTGGCTTAATTAATTAATTAGTCACCTAAATTAAAATTAGGTACCTAAATTATCTCTCGAATGACGCGTGACACTATACTTTCCAATCTTTTCTCACCCTTATATAATAACCCCACTCACCTCTTCTTCTCATAACAACTCAATTTTAAAATCTCTTCTTCTTAATTACAGTAATAGCTTAAACTCTGGAAAGCACTTATTTTCTCAAATCAATTATACAAAGAAAAAAAACTTTCCATAGTTTAAGCAATGGCTCGCACTTTCGCTAACGTTAAGGTTCTCTCTACTCTCATCCTTGATGGTTTCTCCAACACTCTTACAAGGTACCTTATTGTTTCTTATTCATATGTTATGGTTTCTTCTCTATAAGTTATTTATTTAGTGTTATGATATGATTTTAATTTATGTTTTTTTTTATTAATTGAACAGACGAGGTTACGCTGCGGCAACAGAGAGTGCAACTAGGGGAGTAGTTGGGGATATTGGAAACAAGATGAGAGGCACAAAAGTAGGAGAAGAGAAAGGATCTTCTACTTATAAGGTTTCATGGGTTCCTGATCCTGTCACTGGTTACTATAAGCCTGAGAACATTAAGGATATTGATGTTACTAATTTGAGGGCTAAGGTGCTTCGTAAAAATATCAAGAACTAATTTCAAGTTTTTCAATCAGTCAATGGTGGATCTAATGAGCTTTAGGAATCCATTATAAATGGCTAATTATATATTATAGCCTCGAGTGATTCTGTTAATTGTGAAGATCTTAGTCTGTTGATTTAATTTTTTGTCTATTTATAATTATATTTGTAGTTGATGCTTATTCTTTTGGAAACAAGAACAACAAAAACATTCATACTTTCTTGTATAATCTTACTACTTTTATTTAATCTTATTCAACACAGATTATTATTTATCTTTTAAAATTATATGATGAATTTTAAATAAAGTCAGAAAATGTACTAGCTAAATATGCAATTAAGTTTAAATATTATTGGATTAAGCAGAGTTTCAGTTAATTTTGGTACACAATTTCCTTTTTAACAAATTTTGGGGCAATCTCGTTCTCACTATCCAATAGTTTTTTTAAAAAAGGTAAATATTTTTGTGAATACATAATACATATACCTCATATAAATTTAAGTTAATAGATATGATTAATATGATTTAATTATTTATATTTAAAATTGAGTAGTATATAAAGTATAAACATTCATTTTAGTGTTTTCACTTGTCACACAGGGTCTAGCTTGATATAGATTTTACTGAGACAGTTCATATTTTGAGTTATTTTAATATTTGCTGAGTTACTAGCAACATATATGTGTTACGCTTAGATGCATATATATGATCTTTGAGTTTTAGTATGGAAGATATTAATAAAATCATATTTAATTTTTATTAATATTTTTCAATCAAATCTTTGAGTTTTAGTAAGGAAGATATTGATAAAATCATATTTAATTTTTATTAATATTTTTTCAATAAATTTTAAATGTTATATATTTACAATATAAACAAAGAAATAAAAAATTTAAAATTTAAGAATAAAATATAAATTTTGCATAACATTAAAAAATGTATTTTTAAGAAAAATGTTAGAACTTGGAACCATAAATTGGTTAAAATGTAATAATTGAGTGTGGAAATGAAGACTCAGAAAGAATTATAGAGAATATAATTGAGGGTGAAAGTATGCTTATAAAGCATTTACATTAACTATACAATACAATGATACATCTGAAGCAACTCGTTTTTCAAAAATTATTTTTATTTTCGAAAATAGTGAAATCGCCACCTAATTTTATTTGTTTCAAAAGGAACGGAAAAATATAGATAAAATTCCACAAATGCGGATAAGATGGTCTACGACCAAAAACATGGAATCGAGAGTCGGTTATGTAAGAGGAAGGTGTTAGCACCTCTTACATTCATCGTACTCGATGGGACCCATTTAGTTCTAAGTGTTGTGTGTGTTTATTGCTAAGTTATGAATAAAAAGGAGAAAAGGGTTTGTTTATTATTATTTTGAGTTTGACACGGTTTAGAAACCGTGTGCCTACGTATTCCCTTATGCAATGGGAAAGTCAAAACTTCGTAGTTCCTCTAAAAAATGTTTTAAATTTGTTGTGTTGATTTTATAAGAAAAATCGTGCATTAGACATTTCAAATGCTTGAACTTGGACTTGTTTAGTTTGTTTGAAAAGCTTAAGTCCTTATTCGTATTTGAGATGATTATTGCACACTCTTTGTCGGAAAAGAGTTTGATGATCGCATATGAGCGAGAAAAGGATTTTAAGTGAGTTGAATTGATTTTAGGTGGATGAAAAGTACTGAACAATAGGACTAGCATCCTACGATTCAAATACTAGAAACAAGAGGAGCTCAATGCTCAACGAGTCGTCTATCATCCCAAAAGTTTTCTTATGAAAGAGTGAAGTGAAACAAAGTTCACATTATTAAGAACCTTTAAACAATTGGACTAGCACCCAACGATTTAAAAACTCGAAGTTCATTTTTTACAAGTGTTTAAACAATTGGTCTAGCAACCAACGATTTAAATATTTGGGTTTTTATTATGGAAAGAATTTTGAAAATGCACTCGACGTTTGATCGAGGTTTGTAAATTAATTGTGAAAGCGTTTTTAGAACTCGATGCGTGAGGAAATGAGAAATGGAGTCGGGTTATGATTAATTAAGTATATGGACTTAATTAACCTCGTGAGGATAGGTGCTCCTATCCCCAACTATGAGACCCTGGTGCATGGAAAATTGGTATATAGACCAATGTTATTTTCGGGTTATGATTAACTAAAGCAACAAGGGCTTTAATTAACTTCGTGAGGATGGCCATGCCCATCCCCAATTATGAGACCCTTTAAGAAATCAGCTTATGAGCCAATCAAAGGAAAATCAGATTAATTTTAATGTTGGTTGTGTGTGAAGTGTACAAATGGTGAATAAATACCGAATGAGCGAATAAACAGACAATTATCACACAATACAATCGGAAATTTAAATAATTATTAGAAATAATTTTTTCTGTTTGATGAAAAATCGACTAATAGTTTAATCGATAAATTATCAAATAAAAACTATCAAAACTAATTATTATTTAGTACATCGCACAAAAATTAAATCATTTACATAAAAATAAAATAATTTAAAAGATGAGAGTTTTAAAAATGGGCCTGATATTGCAGTGATTCTGGGGGGGTGCGAAAAGAAATCCATCTGATCTTGTGTGATTGGTCAGCAAAAGTTCACAACGTGTCGGCGTTTCCGATGCGTCTGATCTTCTTTTTCCAAAAATACTCCAATGGCCGAGATGGAACATTATTTATCAAAACATTTAAGAGAGAAAATAATTAACTAAAAAAAAAAGAAAATAAGAAAGAGACCAAGGTGGTGACACTTGTCACCACCAAAACAGGACACCTAAACTAAACTAATACAAATTAAAAAAAATACTAATTAAAATAAAACAAAACTTAAACTAAATCAGAATCCCATCTGATCTCTCTCTCTTGTTCCTCACGCGAAAGAAAAACCTCACATCTCTCTGGCTTCTCATACCCAGAAAACCTCATCTCTCTCTCTCTCTCTCTCTCTCTCGAATCTCACACAAAAAACCTCATCTCTCTCTCTCTCTCTCTCTCTCTCTCTCTCTCTCTCTCTCTCTCTCTCTCTCTCTCTCGATTTCTCTATTCTCTCATGTGTTCGGCCGGAAAAGATAAGGATGACTGCGCCGGAAATCGCCCTCGTGGCGGTGACGGTGGCGGCCCATCTCAGAAAAGAGTTTTCTGTTGTGGTTTCGATTCGTTTACTCATCTTGATACTCGACTTCATGTTATCTTTTCGTGATTTTACAAGTAGCCTACAAACTGGAAAGGGGAAGAAAAGAAACCCTAAGTCCATCGGTGATGAACATGCATGCTGATGAAGGAAATGGAAGAGAGAGAAGGACGGCGACGCATCTCGCAACCTCCTCTTCCTGCCTTCGAGAAACCAGGTATTACCTTTCTTAAACTCTGTCCCTTCTGTGGCTTTTCCTTGTCTTCTTTCTCTGTTCAGAAGCTCTGGCTTTCTGAAAAATGATGAATTTCTAAAGGGTTTCTTAGGTAGGAAAATGATGAAGGAAGGGGTAGGATTCTTTCTAGGGTTAGGGCTTGTGGCTTGCTAGGTTATTGTTAGGCTTTCTATGATTTGAGAACTATGTTGTTTTGGTTTTTTCCTGTGATTTTAGAACTATGTTGCTGTTGTTTTGGTTTCTGGCTTTTTCCGAACTGAGAAGGCTTTTTGAACTAGTTTTTGTGATTTGGAATTTTTCTGGTTCTTCAAACTTGGCTTTTTGATTCTGGTTATTGGCTGTTTAGAACAAATATTGCCCTGGTTTTTAGTTATGGTTCTTGAAATTGTTGGTTTTGGATCTTGGCTTCTTGGAACAATATTTTCTGTGGTTTTTGTTTCTGGTTTGGAACTTTGTTGCTCCTCTCTCTTTTCTGGTTTTTTTGAGAACTCTTTTCTCTTGTTGTAGCTTCTGCTTTTTGAGAACATAATGGTTGCTTGTTGTTTGGATTTGATTTCCCAGAACAGATGTTGCCTTGGTTCTTGTTTGAGATTGGTTCTTTTATCTATTGGTGAAACTTTGTTTTGTTTGTCTTTGGAACTCAATTTTTTCCTCTTTTCTGATCCTGCCTGTGGTTGCTTCTGTTGCTTGCCTTGCCATTTCTAGTGATAACCTACTGTGCTTTTAAAATGGCTTTATTGCCTTGATATTTTGGTTTTTGTCTGCTACCTTCTGCTATGCTGATAAACATAGTGTTTTTTGGTGAAAAACTTTTACTCTAATTGCTGATACCATGGTGCTTTTGGGTAAAAACTTCTCTTTTGCTTGCTGTCTAGTATTGTGACTATGATGAACAAAACTGAGTTATAGCTTCTTTTTGTGAACCAAATTGTTTTGTGATTTGCAAATGAAGCTCTTTCTAACCAATGATTAATCTTGAACAAGATTATGAGGCCTGATACTTCTTTAAACCTGATTCTTGCCAGAAATTCCTAATGATGAGATTGTAATACAAATAGCTTGCATTAATTCTGGTTTTGGCTTGAATTAAGTTGCTAACCATTATTCTTTTTCTTGTTTCATGTAACATGGTGAGTTGGATGATAGGAGGAAAGCTTGGATGAGAAGAAAGACTTGGAGAAAGCAAATGGCAAAGTACAAGCAACTTGGAGGGAGATTCAAAAAACAAAGAACTCCTCTTAGAAATCCTAGGATCCAATAGTTTTCTCTTGATTTGTATTGTACAATTAGCTATTAGGAATTAGATCAATCTTGTAACAAACCTTGAAGGAACATAAATTCTTTTATAATATCCTATAAATACCAATTGAATTTTGAAAGCAAATTGTAGATTTCAAATGCATCTTGCCATGTATTCTCTTTTATAAATTTGAATGGTTTTGAATGAACTTTAGCTGAGGAATGAACCATGAATGGGCACTTTAGATTAACACATGCAATATCCATGTTCAAATAATAAATCCAACTTCTTACTCTTAAATTCACACTAACTTATGTTCCAAGAAAAAACTTAAATGATCTCAACTATTACCCAAATTCTTACAAGCGTTAAACAATTCCAATTGAAAACCCTTGAAAATCTGGTGACCCTCAATCATTGACGGGACAGAAGCAAACCTTCTCATAACTTCCAAGAAACTTTTAAACCAAACTTAAGTGACTTTTAAATTTAAAAGATCAAGATTCAAAGTAATGATAGAAACGACAGATGTCCTCATCAGATAGAAACTTGTAACAACTGATCAAAACCAAATTCAATCAACTTCCTATGATGCAGTGATCTTATGAGAACGAGGAAATAAAGTCCTACTCTTGTGCAATGACGAAATTCAAAAGAGTGTATTCCTTGAAGAAGGGATGCCTCACAATCATTCCTCACAACTTCAAACCCAAAAAGAAATTGCTGCCTGAAGATAAAACGCTAAGTTTAGGAGGGTAAATTTTGGGGTGCGACAACATCAATGAAATATACAAGTACAATACAATGATACATCAATGAAATATACAAGTACAATAGAATGAGACACAAGTAACATACTCAAAAAATAAAAAAAATTGAAACTAATTACATGTAATCGGCTATTGCGAACCTGCAGCTGATTACAACTGTTTCAACAATTAAATTCAATCTAGTGGTAATTGGTTATAGTAGTCAGTTACAAATGTTATAAAGACCAAAAATATTCCACCCTGCAATCGGTTACTAAAATGCAGTAATCGGTTACAATATTTGAATTATTGATTTTCCACCATACATTACATTAATTTAAGTGCTCCAAATCTTCTATGTTCATGTTCTTCAATATCTTGAACACTTCAATTGTGACTCATTTGGTCAGCAAATAGACCACTTAGTCTTTACTTCTACAACATCATAATCTCAATACTCCTTCACTAACAAGTTCTTTCAAGTAGTAAAAGTCCATCTTAATATGTTTGTTCCTCTCAGGTGCAATTGGATTCTTAGTAAGGTTTATTGCATAAACGTATCAACCATGAGTGTTACAGCGTCACACTCTTCACTACACAACTCCTTCAATAGATTCATTAACCACAAGACTTGACATACACAATAAAGCGGTAATGTACTCGGTCTCACAAGAAGATAGTACCACAAACTATTCCTTCTTAGAACACCAGAAGGTTGGTGTTTCGCCGAACATAAAGATATATTTAGTTGTATACTTTCTATCATCTTTATCTCAATAGTAATTAGAATTAGTAAAATCGAGCAAATTGTATTTTTTTCCTGTGTCCGTTACGGGAAAAGAATTACACAATTAATAGATCCTTTATCATATCTTAGAATCCTTTTGACTACTCTCAAGTGAGATACATGTGGTCTCTCCATAATCTACTCACAATACTAATACTAAACGTCAAATCCAGTTGTGTATTGCACAAGAAACATAAGGATCCAATCAGCCTCCCAAACTCCTTCATAAGTTCACTCTTGAACTTAGAAACGCAATCTTTGTCACTGCTCGTAATCAACAAATCATCTATGTATAGACAAATGATTATCACCCCTTCATCTGTATCCTTATTCACATAAACACCATATTCGGATACACGTTTATTGAAACCAATCTCCTTTAATAAATCATATATCATCTTGTCCAAGCTCTTGGAGCTTGTTTCAAACCGTACAACTAATATAATTTTGACCCTTGGTTTTTCACAACAAAATTAGGGGTTGTTCTACATAAACCTCTTCTTCAAGTGGTCGTTCAAAAATGTAGATTTAACATTCATTTGATAGATGAATAAATTATTATTATTTGCAATATCAACAACTAGTCTAAAGGTTTCAGTTATAGACACCGATGTAATCAAAAGCTAATTATACAGTCTGAACTAGGAAGAAATAAAACATTCAAGGTGAATGTTGAAACAATAGACACACAATGCCTTGGTGAAATAACTGATGCAAAGGAGAGTGAGTTGTGGCACAAGATATTGTGCATATGAACTTCAGAAGCTTTTGGCATATGAGTTTAAAGAATCGAGTACTTTAGATTCCTAAGATTGCTACACCAGAGAAATCATGTGATATATGCATGAAAGGTAAGTAACCAAGATTGAATTTTTCTTATGAATTTTCTCTAAGGTTTTTTAGAGACTAATGTAAATTGGAGTGGAACTAGAAATGATTTCTTCCGTCTCCAAAAATCAGTAAGTCATCCGCAAACATAAGATGAGAGATCATAATCCCATGTCTCCCCAATTTAATACATTTCCACTTCTTGTTCACCACTGCTTCTTCAATTAAGTGTGATAACTTGTGCATACATAGGACAAATAAATAAGGAGAAGTGGGATCTCCTTGAAGAACGCCTTTTTGGGGACGGAAGAACTCATTTCTAGTTCCACTCCAATTTACATTAGTCTCTACACTAGTCTCTAAAAAACCTTGGTTTTCAACAATTTATAAATGTAGAAAATATTGGTTATGCAGGGGGTATTCTTGTGGCATGCAAAGATAATAATCTTCAAGTTCATATGTTAAATAGAGGTGACCAATTTGTTCATATGAATATTAAAAATAGGCAAGGTCAAGAGTGGAGATTTACTGTGGTCTATGCTAGTCCAAATGCTAGTAATAGGCAGATTCTTTGGGATAATATGAAAATTGTAGCATCCAACAATAATTCTCCTTGGCTTGTAGCTGGTGATTTTAACGATATAGCTGGAACTAATGAAAAGAAAGGTGGTGGTCCTGTTGCTGCTCGTAATTGCAGTCTCTTCCAAGAAAATATGGAAAGATGTAACTTAACGGATGTTGGTGCTCATGGTCCTAGGTTTACTTGGCGAAGACCTATTTTTCATGGGGGACAACGAATTTATGAGAGACTGGATCGTGCTATTAACAATGAAGATTGGCGTCTGCTGTTTACTGAAACTCAGATTAAAGTCTTAACTCGTGTGGAGTTTTCTGATCATCATCCTCTTTTAATTGCTCTTACGGGTAGTAATTTTGAGAATATTTCCAAGCCTTTTCGTTTTGAGAGTGCATGGTTGGTGGAACATAAGTATATTGATAGAATTAGAGGACTTTGGAATAGGAAAGATGATATTCTGCATAATCTGCAACGAATTGAGTCTGATGCCAAAGATTGGAAGATGTGTTCAGTTCAACATGTGCAAAAGGTTAAACGAGGTGTTATGGCGCGATTGCAGGGAATTCAAAAAAATATTCAGGACAGATAGAATACTGCAGGCCTGCTTCGATTATAGAAAAAGTTGCAAGGTGAGCTCAAAATGATTTTGCGGCAGGAAAAGTTGATGTGGTTTCAAAGGTCTCGAGCGCATTGACATGTAGACAGAGATCGCAATACGAAATACTGCCATTTGAAAACTATCAACAGGAGAAGGAAGAACAAAGTGCTTATGATAAAGGATAATAATGGCCATTGGATTGAGGATATAGACCAGATCAAGAGTATGGTGAATGATTATTACAGAAATCTTTTCTCGATTAGAAATACTTGGATTACTTGGAATCAGACTTCTATATCTTTTCTGAGGATAACTGAGGAAGACATTTGCAAATTGGATGTTTTTATTAGTAAAGAAGAGGTGAAGAAAATTGTTTTTAGCATGAAACCCTCGAAGGCTCCTGGCCCATATGGCTTTCCAGCATGATTTTTCCAAAAATCTTGGGAAGTTGTAGGATATAGTGTTTGTGATGTTGTGTGCAATATGTGTAAGCAACCTACGGATATAGTGGCAGTGAACAAAACTGATATTTGTTTAATTCCGAAAACTAATAATTCGTGCTTGGTCTCACATTTCCGACCAATATCTTTGTGTAATACTATTTATAAAGTTTTGAGCAAGATTGTTGTTGGTAGATTGAAAGTTCATATGGATAAACTTATTTCTCCATTCCAAACGGGTTTTGTTCCTGGAAGACTCATTCATGAAAACATCATCATAGCGAGAGAGGTCATGCATACGATGGAAAGAAAGAAAGGAAAATAGGTTTTTTTGCCATTAAAGTGGACTTGTCTAAAGCTTATGACAAGTTAAGTTGAGAATGCATATGGAGAGTGCTGCAGGAGGTTCAAATTCCAGAAAGAAAAAACTTTAAACATTCGAAAGTTTATAAAAATTCAAATGTATGTTATAAATTTCTGGAAGTTAATGAGAGGTTACAACTTAAAAAATAAACACTTTTAAAAATCATGAAATGCTTTTTATGGTGACCGTAATCAGTTATGGGTTTTAATGTAACTAGTTACAACAAACCAATTCAACTGTATTTTTAGTGTTTTCATGCAGGTGTAACAAGTTACGGAGTTTTGGATAAACCAATTACCAACTCGTATTTTAGGTTTTTTAGTTTATTTTTAAGCTGTTTTGAATTCTAAATTATTTTGTTTAATTTATATAAATAGTCTCAATCTATAAAACACGTACTCCGACTCTGACACCGAGACACAACACAGACACTCTGACACCGATAATCTCAAAATTATAGGACACCGACATTGTTAAATATATGATATTATTTGACCTTTATTTATCTATTTATTAATAAAATAGTTATAAATATTCTGATCAAAATTAATGTCTCCAACACTTCATTGATAACATTGTTTCAATACATGTTTAACCATTTTATATGTATACGAAATTTGTTCAAATAGTGCCTAATGTGTCTTGAAGTAAAGGAAAAAACATTTTTTTTGAAATACTTGTCCGAAAAGTATTGTATGATTGTCATATGGGTGTCGGACACCGATTCAAAGTGTCAAATTAAAGAAAAAAATTGATAACACTTGTATGATTTTTTCGACACTTGTTTGACTTTTTCGACATATATCCTACGTGTGTCATATAAATGTCAGCCACTGATACATATCAGACACCGTGACACGTCTGGTGTTAGATGTGTCCGTGTTTCATAGGTTTCAACATTATATTGTGCAAAGTTAATAAATTTTCACCCTCGATTATTTTCTGTTTCACTCTGATACTCTTATTTTCCTATTCTATGTTCTCTACAAACACAAAAAAACTCGGTTAATCCAATTTAATGCTCTAACACAAATAACTATTGACGTGAAAATTTATTTTTCATTTTTAATTTAGTGGTGGCCATCCACTTGAAGAGAATGAGTCGAGAAGCTTCTCCACCAAATGTGGGAATATCTAATTTATGAACCAATTATTGTTAACCACACATATACTGTATAATTCATGTTTGGTACTATTATTTTAACAATGTTGAACAAGTTACGTGGAACAACCTAGAAACAGAAAAACAAGTCCAAGTTCAGTTCACCATCCATTGGACCCCACGGATGACCTGATACACATGACCTCGTCTCCCCCCTCCCACTCACCACGCCGCCGCATGCTCTCAGGTCCTACCTTCATACTATCATACTATACTTTTCCACCTTAATACTCCCTCCGCTCTCATATTCATATATATATATATATATATATATATATAAATACAAAAAAACTCATCAGAAAAATATTTAAATATAATAATTACGTGTGTTTTTTACTTATATTTATGACCAAAAAATATTATTATTTTTTCGTTTAAATTTGAGACCGGAAGGAGTATATAGAAGCTTCGTAAGAAAGAAACGTTAAAAGCAAAATTCCAGTTCAATGAAAAGAGTCTCTCCAATTGACTAAAAATAATATCTCCTCTCTCATCACAAAAGGAATCTCGTGATTCGGTTTAATAACAACAAACAAAATATACACATTAATTATACAAATAAATTATTATTATTATTACTATTATTATTATTATTTATTATTTGTTATACAAATAATTTTATTTAAAATTAGATTTGATTAAATTTGAATTAAAGACAGAGTAAATATTCCACAAACCGAATAAACATGGTCCTACGATATATTTATGGACAAGTGGCAACGTAATAGAAATCACACGTTAACGATTCCGTATATTAACGCGACTAATTAATGACTTACCTAAATTATCTCCCTAATCACGCGTAAGTAGTAACCTTTACTACTTTTCAATCTTTTCTCAGCCTTATATAATAACCCCCACTCACTTCTTCTTCTCATAACAACTATTCAAAAATCCCTTCTTCTAAAGCATTAGCTTAAACCGTGGAAAGCTCTTAGTTTCTCAAATCAATTACACAGGAAATAAAAACTTTTCATAGTTTAAGCAATGGCTCGGTCTTTCGGTAACGTTAAGGTTCTCTCTACCATCATCCTTGACGTTTTTTCCAACACTCTTACAAGGTACTGTTACGTTTCTAATTCTTATGTTATGGTTTTTTTATATAAATTATTCTTAAGATAGAATTTTAATATATAGTTTTTTGATTAATTAAACAGACGTGGTTACTCTGCGGCGACAGAAAGTATAACTAGTGGAGGAGTGGTGTCAATTGGAAACAAAATGAGAGGCTCAAAGTTAGAAGAAGAGAAAAGGTCTTCTACTTATAAGGTTTCATGGGTTCCTGATCCTGTCACTGGTTATTATAAGCCAGAGAACATTAAGGATATTGATGTTGTTGATTTGAGGGCTAAGCTGTTTCGTAAAAATCTCAAGAACTAATTTAATGTCTTTAACCCAATCTACTGTGATTCTGTTAATGGTGAAGATCTTAGTCTGTGATTTAATTTTTCAGTTGATAATTTATTTGCAGTTGATACTTGTATTTGATCGCCCATTATTTATCTTTTAACATTGTTTGTCCTAAACAAATTTAGGAGAAAATATTTACCATATATTTTGTGCTATTTCTTTGGTTTTTCTTTAAAAAAATTTATAATATAGTATTGTATAAAAAAATTTACAAAAAAAATTTCATAATAATTTTAAATAGAAATTTTGTTTGAATAATTATTCTTAAAATGTTATTTTAGATGATTTATTATTTTAGGAAAAAAAATGTAACATTAAAATTTTAAAAAATTACTCAATTTTAAATTGATTTCAAATAGTTTTTTATAAAAAAAAATTTGATTTGGATTATGTTAAAAAAATTGTGGCTTTGACTATGTTATTATGTTTATATTATAAAATTTCAAAATTAGTCTCATAATTTTTAAAAAATAAATATAAAAAAGATTATAATATTTAAAAAATATTTTCATAATATTCAATTTTTTAAAATTGAAACAAAATGGCTGAATATTTAAGTGATATAGGACTATGTGTACATGTGATTGTAGGGTGATAAGATTGGTTCTAACTTTTAAACTAAAAATGAAATTAGATGGGTCAGATTTTAAAGTTAAATTTTATTATTTTATAATTTATAATATATAAAAATTTGAAAAATCACTTTTTTATTCTTTGTTATTTTTCAAACATATTATTAATTTGAGGTTAAATATTGTCTTTTTATTTTAGATTTCAATCACTTTTCACATAATTGCTTATTATTTCATGTGCAACAAAAAATTATATTCATATTTTTTTTTCTATTGTCAATGCTATCTTTGACAATCTTATCATATCTCTCAACAATGTTTTTTTTTTATTTCTCAACCCATTTTATATAACAAACACATATATCTTCATATATTTCTTCTCACTCTACTCATTCATCATGTCTCTCCTCTCACCATATTTATATATATTCTTCATTATCTCACAATGTTGAAACTTCATCATTGTTTAAATTACTTCTTCCAAATCTCTCATTTTAACATGTCATAATATTAATTTAACATTTGATACATTGTCAAGATAAAAAGTAAATATGAGTTTCAAATAGTTTTTCAATTTCTTCCTTCCAAATATAAAATAAGGAATAATAGAATAAAAAATAATAAATATAACACTTTTTTAAAAAATAAAAGTAGTTGAAAATAATTTTTTTTCTTTATATCTACTTTTTTTAAAGATTAAGTTTTATTGTTCTTAAATAAGTTTTACAGAACTATAATTTTTTTTATAGATTTATCCTTTTTTCTTAAATACAAATAGTGAGAGAAACTTAATGGAATTTATAGAAAGGTGATATTGTATTTTTCATAAATTTTCAGATATATTTATAATTAATACCTAAACAAAAATAATATTTGAATACGGGAATAAGTCTATTATTGATTCAAATATTTTTATATACGAAAAATAGTATTTACGATCCAAATATTTTTTATCTAAAAATGATATATGAGATAACATCTATTATTGATCTAAATATTTTAATATACGAAAATTTACTATTGATCTAGATATTTTTCTAAACGATGCCTACACAAAAATAATATTTCTATACGGGAAAACTCTATTTGTATATGGAAAATAATATTTGTATATACTAAAAATGATATTTATAATCTAAATATTTTTTATTAAAAAACGGTATACGGGAAACAAATTTATTATTCATCTTAATATTTTTATATACGAAAAATTTACTTTTGATCTAAATATTTTTCGTAAATGATACGAAAACAAACATAATATTTGTATACAGAGAAAATGTATTATTTATCCAAAAATTATATACGGGAAAAATTATATTATTAATTTAAATATTTTTATATACGAAAATTTACTATTAATTCAGATATTTTTGTAAACTATATCTAAAAAAAATTATATGCTGGAAATAAATATGTTATAGATCTAAATATTGTCATATACAAAAATTTACTATTGATTCGAATAATTTTGTAAGCGATACCAGAACAAAAATAATATTTTTTACAGTAAAAATATGTTGTTGATTAAATATTTTTATATATAAAAAATAGTATTTTTGATCCAAATATTTTTCATCCTTAAATGATATACATATAAAATTTATCATAGACTTAATATTTTTATATACGAATTTTTTATATACGAATTTGATATTAGTTGATATTAGTTGATTTTAAATGTCAAATAATTCAATATTAAGGAGCTGCCTTAATGTTTTGACCGTGAAACTTTTGAGTGTTTGGTGCCATCTTGTCACTACTTACTTTTCAAGACTTTATTTAAGTGTTTATTATTGGAAAATTTCAAATTCCTCGTGAATAAAGATAGAATATTTAAAGAGTTTATATAGAATCACATTCATTATGGTTTAAAAGAGTATTAGATGTGAAAGGTGTATTTAGAAAATCTTTAAATCCACTTTGATTAGTGATATAGTCTTAGAGAGTTTATAAAAGTGAGACTTTTTATTTTATCAGTCAGTTTTGTAAATATGAATTACGCTTAGCTCAGACAATTATTTTAGTTCAAACAATTATTTTAGTTTTAACTGATAAATGTTGTGAATTTCTTATCCACTTCATAGTGGTGGTCGGGGCATTATATAGAGAATCGAAAATGTCTTTCATGAAATTGGAAGTTTATTTTAGGTTCGCACTCCATTTTGTATAAACCAGTTAAAATATGATGTGATCTATGAAATTGTAAGAAATTGAATTGGAGACGCACTTTCGATTTAGAATCGGAAGTATACATCTGGTTATAGTTGCGGCAATATTGAATTCTATTGTCACTTGGATAATTTGTATCAAATCGGAAGTATCCTTCTGATTTTGTCCATGACTAAATACTTAAAACAACAACCATGGTGATCACCACCATTACACCCTTTCTCCTTCAAACCTCTCAAAAACTCTCTCCATTGTCTATCAATTTTCCACTCCAAATCCTTATTTTTGTGATTCATCATATCAGAAATAGCTCAAAAAAGAACAATTTCAGGTAAACTTTATCTCTTTTATCCCTCATTCACTACATTAATCTGTTAGTTTTTGCTGAAAATAAGGTTAAGTACAAACCGAATGTATACTTCCGATTTCTGATTGAACGAAACCGAAAGTCTATTTTCAGTTTTGTCTCTGTTTTAAATTATGTAGCAGATTTCACTGTGATATGTGTATAATTATTTTTTATTATGTTATATAGGTATGGTGCACCTCGATAACATTCCTAAACCCGATGTGACTGAAGTTGCATCGTTAGTTGTAGTTTCGCCTCTCGTAATTAAGGCGGTCGATGTTCGTGAACATTTTGATAATGTTGAAGAATTTGAATTATGGGATGATATGTTGCAGTGGATTTGTTTAGAGACAGCGAGGCTAGGATTTGGTATTGTGGTAACAAGGTCTAGTAACGACACTGATAGAAGAAACGCGTTTGTTATTTTGACTTGCGAAAGGAGCAGAAAATATGTGGCTCGCATTCAAAATTTGAAACGCGAGGAAACCGGTACAAGAAAATGTGAGTGTCTGTTTCGGTTGCGTGGTTATCTCATGGCCAACAATAAGTACAAATTTAATGTGATTAGCGGTGAACACAATCATGATTTAACTCCAAAGTTGGGTGGTCGTCTAATAGCATGTCAGCTACTTCCGGATGAGAAGAGATGTGTTTTTGACATGGCTTTGAATTTGGTACCTCCCAAAAATGTTCTTGCAACTTTGAAGCGCAAAATACCGGAGAGCACCTCAAATATAAAACAAGTGTACAATAAGAATAATTATGTTTGTAGGCACCGACGGGGTGATGGTGGAGTAACTATTAGAGACATTTATTAGACTCATCATGATTCCATTAAATTGTTCAACAGGTTTCCTACCGTGCTCATAATGAATTCGACGTACAAAACCAACAAGTACAAGCTACCGTTGTTGGAAATTGTTGGTGTTACGTCGACTGGGAAGACGTACTCAGTTGGTTTTGCATTTCTCGAGTGTGAAAAAGAAGACAACTTTCAATGGGCTTTAGAGGTGTGTAGATCAATATTGAAGAATCAAGATGATATGCCAAAAGTAATTGTTACCGACCGAGATACGACATTAATGAATGTCGTTACAACCGTATTTCCCACTTCTTCTGCATTACTTTGTAGGTACCATATTACAAAAAATGTGAGAAGTTGGGTTAAACCTGCTGTCGGGGAAAAACAGGTAGCTGGTGAAGATGGAAAGTTGGTCAAGTCGGGTGTTGTTGTGGATAAAATCATGGTTGCATGGAATGTTATTATAAATGCATCTACAAAAGAGATGTATGTTGATGATGTTTTATAATTCCGAGTTGTTTGTGTGAAATATCCTAATCTGTTGAAATAGGTTGAGAGGACAATACTTGATCAGGTGAAGGAGAAGGTTGTTTGTGCATGGACTGGTCAGATTATGCACCTCGGTAATACAACATCAAACCGAGTTGAATCTGCGTATGCTTATCTCAAGAATTGGCTGTGAAATAACAAGGGTGATTTGATTACAGGTTAAGAAGCTGTGAACCATATGATACTAAACTAGTATAATGAGATACAAATGATATTTGGTCGTAGTATCACAATGTTGGAATACAGGTTCAAAGACAGTATGCTATATTCTCAGTTGGTCGATAACATCTCTCGGGTGGCGCTTAATTATATTTTTCATGAGGCCAAAAGAGCTTCAAATGTCGGTGATGACACCTCAAAGTGTGGGTGCACTATTGTGAAAACATATGGTCTCCCTTGTGCTTGTGTCATAGCCAAGAAGAAGAGTGGCAATATCCCGATACGTATGGACGAGGTCTCTAGTCATTAGAAGAGACTTAGCTTTGATGATGACGGGAAAATGAAAAGTGATAAGTCAAATATCTCCATCTTTACCAAATGGGAAGATACAAGCGATATTTTTGAGAGCCGATGACGCCACCAAACTCCACATCAAAGAAGAGTTGAGGAAGATTGCGTTTCCAGAGACCATGGATTTGAAACCACCCTCCCAACCTGTAAAAACTAAAGGTGCACCGAAGAAGTTGAAACCTACATCGGGTGACAATTCTACTACGAGGAGTCCTTAGTATTTTGAACCCGTAATTTATGTTGACAAATTTGAGGATTTTAACCTAAACATGTTTTTACTCATTAAATATTATCATACAATCTTACAATGTTAAGAAAATTCACACCCTTACCTCAATTTCTTAATGAACTCTTGAGTTTCAATTGGTAGTGGAATGGAATGAACATGTACTTGAACCCCAAGGTACATGCTTCAATTTCCACGGAAGGCAAAAACTCTACTAGAGAGGGGGTAGAGAAGATCGTGAAGTGACAGTGTCGGGATTGCCTTGCGAGGGGCTCGGGCTGTTACAGAAAAAGGTCAATTGAGCTACTAGCTCAATTGGTAGTGGGAATGGATTGAGCATGTACTTGAACCCCATGGTACAAAGTTCGATTACCACGGAAGGCAAAAACTCTACTAGAAAGGGGGATAGAGAAGATCGTGAAGTAACAGTGTCGGGATTGCCTTAGGAGGGGACCGGGTTGTTACAATGCGACATCCATCTGATGGAGAGGTATGGAAACACTTTGATAGAGTTCATCCTAATTTTGAAGTAGAACCCAGGAATGTAAGACTTGGATTATGCTCTGATGGTTTCGTTCCTTATAATTTGTCAGCAAATGCATATTCTTGTTGGGCAGTTATTGTTACCCCGTACAATCTCCCTCTTGAGATGTGCATGATGAAACCTTACATGTTTTTGACATGCATAATTCCAGGACCATCGAGTCCAAAGGGAGGAATAGATGTTTATTTGCAACCTTTATTGACGATCTCAAGAGGTTATTGGTGGGAGAGTGGACTTATGATGTGTCTCGTATACAAAACTTTAATATGTGAGCTTCTTTGATGTGGACTATTAATGACTTTCCTGCATATGACATGTTGTCTGGATGGGGTACGCATGGCAAAATGGGATGTCGCATTGCATGGATCAATCAAAAGCATTTACTTTAGAAAAAGGTGGGGAAAGTTTGTGGTTTAACTGTCATCGTAGGTTCTTACCTATAAACCATGAATTTAGAAGAAATAAGAATGCTTTTAGAAAAGACAAAAAAGTAACAAATCTACATTCCCTCAAAATTTATCGTCTGAACTATGGAATATTGTTCGTGACCTACCGAAATTCACAGATAATGGTGAAGCACGTAGAATTCAAGGATATGGGGTTTCACGCAATTGGACAAAAGGAAGTATTTTTTGGGACCTCCCATATAGGAAGTGTTAGACGGTGTGGCAAGTGATCAAGAGGGAGGGTGAATAGATCACCTCTTTTATTATCACGAATTTAAAATTATTTATCAGAGTTAATAGCGAAATCATGAAAGACACGGTCCCTGAATCGACTTTCTATTCTAAACCGACTACTAGAAAACCAAACATGCGATAGTTTGTTGGATTTTAATTGAGATGAATAAGATGAATTAACACATAGTTTATATTGAATCAATGCACTTGTCACTATAACACTATTTCCAATGAATAAAATCAAGCTAACACTTTTGTCAAACAGTTGGAGTATGCTTGTTCAATGATCAATGGCAATGGAGTTTTGATAAAGCGTTTCCACCTTGTATCAATGAATGTGAAAAGCACACCAATTGAATTACAAACGTGTTGTAAAAGTAGAGAGAGAGAGAGTATGATATGCAGAGCAGTTTGGTAAGGAAGTTCCCTACTATCGTCCTCGCGTGTGGGTACGTCTCCCTTTCAATTTCCAAATTGGAATTTGAGAATTTTCTATATCAATATGCTGAAATATTGTTTACAAGGTTGCGATACAAAGATAGAAAACTAATCACTCAGATCTTCTTCTTCTTGTATGAACCTTCTCTTGATATGAGCTAATCAAGAATACACCTGCAAGATTCACAGACAATTCACCGCTTCCACGACCTATTTGTGAAATCACCCCGATCTCTAAACCCTACGCTACGGTTGAATCTGCTCTGTGCAATCGTGACTTACAAACCCACAAGAACACGTCCTTTCTTACTAGAAAAACCTTCTGGTTTTTCCTCGAAACCCCCTTCTGAATCTTCAACTTAGCTAGATCACCGATCATACCACTAAATGTTATCTCTTTGATCCCTTGATCCAATAAGCAATGATGATTACATGTCAATGTTCTTGAACCAAGGATATTGAGAATATGATGAAGATAGAAGTCTCTTTTAGGTTTCTAATGCTCAGAAAAATGGATGCTCACCAATTGTATTTGTGACACACCTCAAACTAAACTGCTAAATTTTGCTTATATATGGAAATAGAAACATGTTAGAAGAAAAACAGATTTATGAGTCGACCCAAGTCAATGAATGTATTGATACAAGTGATTTTGTGTCGATGCATACTATACTAAAATTGCTTCCATAGAGTTAAGTTAAGTATGAGTCGATACAAGGGATTATTTATCAATGCATACTGTAATTAAACTGCTTCCAGAGAATTAAATTTAACGTAAGTCGATGCATGACACGGATGAGTCGATGCAAGTAAGAAATGTATCGATGCAAACACTTATGTATTGATGCAAGACTTAAAACATGCAAGAATCCGAACCTCGCTCTTTTATGAGTCGATCCAAAACACGTATACATCGATGCATAGTGTATGAGATTTGTTTTCAAAATAAAAGAACTTATTTTTATCGATGCCAAAGATTTTGTATTGATGCAAACAACAAACAGAGGTGAATCCTAATTCTTGATGTTTATATGAATCGATCCATAATAATATGTGTCAATGCAAAGCTTAATTTTTAGGCATCAAATTGACATGTATCGGTAGAAAACTCGTATGAGTCGACTACACCAAGGAAAGTTGTTTCGTGAGATTAGTTAGTTATATGTATCGATGCATGTCTTTTGGATCGACCTAAGAGGTTTGTACATGAGTAAGAACATACTTTGACCAATTTTAAACATGTTACAATTATGTCATGACAAGCACACATATATTTCAGACCTAATTAGACAATTAAACACACATATTTGCTATCATACAAAACTATCCATAGTAAAGGGTTGCTCATAGGAAGGATAACGGTTGTGACATAATCTTGATGTGATGCATATGAAGAAGAACTTTTTGATAATGTTTTAATATAGTGATGGATAATGAGAAGATGCGATACAATGAGAAGGCCAGAAAAGACTTGGAACTTTTATGTAATCGAAAAGAATTGGATTTGAAACCTCGACCAAATGGAAAATTATTAAAGCCCAAGGCTTGTTACACTCTAACTCCCGAAGAAACAAAAGCAGTTTGTCTGTGGTTAAATAGTTTGAGGATGCACGATGGTTATTCTTCTAACTTGGCAAGATGTGTTGGCACTATAATAGGAAAGATGCATGGAATAAAAGTCATGATTGTCATGTTTTCATGGAACGATTGCTTCCAATTGCATTCAATTCACTGCCCATAATGTACTTAATCCACTAACTGAAATTAGTCAATTTTTTAGAGACATTTATGCGTCAAGTTTAAGAGTGGACGATATCATTAAATTGGACCGAAATATTCTCATTCTCGCAAGTTGGAGAAAATATTTACCGGTTTCTTTGATTCTATGGAGCATCTCCTCGCATCTAGCTTATGAAGCTTTTTTAGGTGGACTTGTTTAATATAGATGGATGTACCCATTTGAATGATTCGTGGGTGATTCAAAGTGATCTTTGAAAAATAAGACAAGAGTTGAGGGATCAATTTGTGCACATTATTTACATTGTGAAACATCACATTTTTGCTCTCATTATTTCAATTACATGATGTTGACTCCAAGAATCATAAGGAACGAAGTTCACGTCAGTGAAAGAAGTCAATTCACCTTATTCGTTTTCGATCGTCCAGGGAGTCCCTCAGGGAAGAATAGTGAGCATTGGCTTTCTTAAAAAGAAATGCAATCTGCTTATGTTCATCTGTTGATTAACTGCGTTAAAGTCAAACCATATCTTGAGTAAGTATATTTAATAAAGTATATATGTTTTATTGGTTAAAACTTGGAACCTTCTCTAGCCTAATTTTTTTCTTCGAAATAGGGCATTTAGTACGTACTTCTATCAAAGCACAGGTGAACAACCATCGACTGGTTACACACATGCCTATTTTCCAACATGGTTCAAGGAACAATTGTCATGTATTGTTGCACCAAGTCATGAAATAATACATTTAAGACGTTTGTCAGTAGGCCCTCGGTAGCGTGTGAACGAATGACACGTATACTCCATAAACAATTACAAATTTCACACTAAGATATAGAGTGAAGGGAAGAAAATCATAAACAGTGGTGCAGTCGTAAAAGGAGTTACAGAGGGTGGCGAGGACGACTTCTATGGGGTGATCACTCATATTTACGAGTTGGTGTATAATTATATGGACTCGGAAAATAAAGTTGTCTTGTTTTATTGTGACTGGTATGATCCATCTTGCAAAGGAATAAAAATTGATAAAAAAATATAACAATGTTGAGGTTCGAATGGATAGAAAGTACAAAGAGTATGACCCTTTCATAATGTCACACAATGTCAGACAAGTTTATTATGTACCTTATCCTTTAATTACCACACGTAAATGAGAATGGTGTGTTGTAATCAAGTCAAACCCAATGGGTCACATTGAGACTGACGAAGTAATGGAAGATGTTGCATACCAAGATGATGAGATTTCACCTGTTAATGAGGTAATTGAAATTGAGGAGATTACAAGTTTGTGTGACACTGCTGTTGAGGGTCAACAAATTGATGCAACTATCTTGACGTCAACAAATCCCGTGGAAGAAGAGCATGAAGAGCTAAGAGAGCTTGAAGATAATAATTTCACATCTGTAATACGGTGAACTGACTTTGTAGGATTTTTGTATCCAAATGTGCGGATAGCAAGAGTCGCCACCGACTTTTATTTTTATCCAATTAAGGGAAGGTAAAAGTAATGTAAAAGACCTTCGTTAGATTCGAGTTGGAGAATGGTTATGAAAAGGGAAGGTATTAGTACCCCTTTCCATCCGTAGTTTATTCTACGGGCTCTTAGTTGCTCTAGATCACTTTTTAAAAATTGCTTTCTGTGTGTTTGACAAAAATGTTTTGAAAAAGGCATTTCGCTTTGACTTTGTAATGACTCATGTAGGAGTGTATACAAAGTGTTCGGAAATGTTTTTTTGTTTTTGAAAAGAATTGAACTTTGAGAAAGAGTGTGTGGTGTGAAAAGCATTTGATAGAGCAAGCAACTAAGAGACTTATTTACCCACTCAGAATTGGTCGTTTTGTGTTATTTTCTACGTTCCTTTAGAATAGCGCTAGCCGTACCATTAGTTAGTAGGTAGCTCCATTCGTTGGATGTAAGCGGGACATTCGAAGGGACATCGGATGGTCATAGAAGGCAACTTGTAGGAAGTATCCTAGCACATTCGAAGGGACGATCATCATTTTTCGTAGGCGACAATCGAGGGTCAAGATCATGTATTCGGAGGCGACATCGAGGGTCTTATGATCTTTGTATCGAAGGGACTATGATGATTTGTTTGGAAGGCAACGGTGCTAGAATACCTCTACGTTCGAGGGACATGACCATATGAAATTGAAAGGCATCGAGAGAGAATTACCCTAAGGGGTGCGTGTGTGAAGAAGTGTGTTGATTTCAGATATTTTATCTTGAAGATTTGTGTGAGCTATGTCCAATTATTATCTTGCCATACACGCCTAATTACTAGCAATTGATAAGGGTGCGGAAAGTAAAATGCGGAATGTAAAGGTGCGGAAAGGTAAATCCTACGCTATTACATGGCTTTGGGGCAGATACATAATTAGATGCGGAAAGTAAAAGTCCTAAATTAAACTATTACAACCCATGAGCAATTACATTATTGGAAAAATAGAACGATAAAAAGAAAACGTCCGAATCGGAGCAACCTGTGAAAGAATAAGAAAATCGGGAAATATGATGAAATTGAAATAAGATGAAATGTTAGAAAAAATGCAATTTTTAATATGAGAAAATTAATACATGCTGGAAATATGATAAATAAGTTAAAATAATTTTTTGGGATTTTTTAGAAAAGGTTTGATAATTAAAATGCAATTTATAATGATTTAAATGCAAAAATAAAAATAAAATAAATATGCATGCAAAAATTATATTTTTTAATTTATTAAATTAAATAAAGATTTTTATGAAAATAATGCAAAAAGAAAAAAAATGTTTTTGATAATTTTTGATGCAAAATAAAAATCATGAAAGTTAATTAAAATGGATGAAAATATTAAAAATAAGAAAATATGGAAAAGTTAGAAAATATGCAGTTTTGTAAAAAAGGAAACTCAAACCGGTGCTGGTAGGATCGATCCCATGACCGAGGAGAATCTTCACAAAAGCCAAGCCTTAACCATCGACAACATGTACTCGTGTCATGGAATTACAAGGAACGTTTTGAATGAATACGTGTCATGGCTTTTGAAATTCAACGCAGTCGCGACGGGCCCGTGGTTGAACGAATGGACGAATCGAACACGCTATCCCGCCACGCAGCTTCCTCACGGTCAACATTAACGACGCCGAGCCCTAGCTCCTACCGCCTTCCGTGACCAAATCAAAACAAGCAAAATACGTGGAATAAATGGGAAAGGGGGACCCTACCCCCCTAAATCGATGGCTGCGAGTTCATTGGTGCCAGTAGTTTTGACTGAATCGGCCTGGATCGGGAGTTTCGAATCTCACAACCTTGAAAACCCTAGTAATGACATTCTGAGATTTCTGCGTGAAACCTTACATGTTATGCATCTAACACACTCTAATGAATGTCCTGAACTCAAACAAACACATGAAATCAATTAGTAATGCATGGAATTAAGAAATCGAAATTTGGAAAGTTTGCAAACCGGTGAGAGTGGGATGGCTTGATCTGGGCAGCCTGGCTTCGAGCAAGGGATGTTTTGGACTCCTGGGAACCTCCTGAGCACAATAGAATGGATGGCTTTGGCTGAAACTTGCTGACAACAAAAATTCGAATTTTTGGATTCTTGAAAAATTTTGCCAAAGTTTTGGGTTTGTTTTTAGGTTAGGGTTCCGTCCTCTGTACTGGCTGCATTGCTTGGTATTTATAGGAGTTTTTGGAAGAGAAAAAACAAGGAAAAAAGATTGGAAATTGAATGTGCAAATATTTTCTTTGAAAATCAAATCAAATTTTGAAGAAAATATGATTTTCTCATCAATTCCATGGCTTGCACGAATTTGGTAAATGGTGTGGGCTTTCTTGGACATTAAGAGAGATATAAATCCAACTTAATTGAAAAAATAACTTAATTTTCATATTTTACATAATTTATTTTTGAATTAAATGTTGTAAAATTC
Source organism: Vicia sativa (assembly GCA_021764765.1). Classification (NCBI taxonomy): domain Eukaryota; kingdom Viridiplantae; phylum Streptophyta; class Magnoliopsida; order Fabales; family Fabaceae; genus Vicia; species Vicia sativa. The sequence continues at coordinate 100,071,502 of CM038795.1, read as the reverse complement.
AAATATAAACCATGAAAATAGAAAATCAACAATGCCAAGCTTTTATGGGTCAAAAATAACATCATGAACAAGTTTGGATCAAAAGATTATAGGCCCATTTGGAAAATTTTGCATTTTGACCAAAATATCCTTTTGTGCAATTGTCCAAAATCGCCCAACTTCTGAATAGTGTATCTTGCTCAATTTTCCACATTTTTGAGTGTTCTTGGACTTTTTGGAAAGCCCTAAGAGTCCTCTAACCAATGTCTTTGGTCTCATCTCATTTGGAGTTACCATGCTCAATATATCTTCAAAACAAAAAGTTGACTTTTTGTTGACTTTGAAAATGACCTGTAATGTTTTGAGCTATACCTCTCAAATGAAGCATTTTTTGGACATTCTTGTGAGAAATGAAGTTGTAGAGAATTGAATTTCCTTCAAAATGAGCTTTGGTGGGAAAATTTCTGAGAAAGTATGAGGAAGTTATGATCAACAAAGTTCATTGACTTTTCATCTAAAACCCTAATTTAGAAAGTTTGACTTTTGAGCAAATCTTGGTTTTCTTGATGAATCATGATCAACCCTTGATCAAATGATGAATGTAACTTCAAAATGAGGATGTTGACCAAAAATCGAAGTTTTGACCGTATGTTGACCACGTTGACTTTTTGTCCAATACACCCGATTTTCAACCATCCGAGCAATTTCGAGGAAACTTGACTTGTGAGGCTTGAAATTTGACATGGAGAATCTTTGAAGCATATGAGGAGGCATGAAGACCATTGGAGATGTTGGAAATCCATCTTGACTTGAGAGATACCAAACCCTAGTTTGGGTTGATTGTCTAGAGAGAGTTTGTCGATCGACTCTTGAGGAATCCTGAGCATAGATGTATGAAATCTTTTGAGAATATGGAGGGCAAATTTTGGGTATGACAGCTGCCCTGCTCAATCTTCTTATATGGAAGGGTTAGATTGACATGCTTGTCTTCGTGACCGGAGGTGAAGATGATTGAACACCGAGTACACCTGAAAATTTGCACTCGCTGTTGGTGGATGATGCGGGAATGGGCTTACAGATGCCATTTGGAGAAGCTGGAGACTTCGCTGGGGAACGAGTCGTACGCTAGACTCGGAGTCGTTAAATAGGAGAGCTGACGGAGATGGGCTTAAGATGCCATCCGGAAAGGTCGATGCCGGGAGCGAGCCGCACGTTAGACTGAGATGTTCCCGAATAGAGGAGATGGGCTTAAGATGCCATCCGAAGGGAGTCGTACGTTAGACTTCGTGTTCACCTTGAATGAGGTTATTGGTTTGTATTGATTTTTAACCATATATGCAGCATTCTGAAAGTGAAGAGATGTTTGACAAGTAGTCGGAGATGGGCTTAAGATGCCATCCAAGGCAATCGAGTCGACGCTAGACTCAGAGTCTTGCTGATAATCGAATAAATCTTCGCTACCGATTACTCGGGAGAGATTGTAGTTGGCCGAATGTGGATAGCTTCCTATTGTGCATCGGTGTTGATCCATTGCTCATATCTGAGGATAACCGAGGTGGTCTTTCGGATAGTTCTCCGCGGTTCGGGCTTAACTCGGACGTCGGAGGTGGTCTTTCGATAGTTTTCCGCCGACTCGGGCTTAATCTCGACCTGTCGCAAGGCGGTCTTTCGATAGTTTTCCGCGGCCGGGCTTAATCTCGACCTGTTGCGGGTGATCATACCTATTTTAGAGAAAACAAGAGAAACTTTGATAGAATATTTGTTAGTCTTATGCAAAGTATGATGCATGACAGTGTATATGAATGACATGTGCATGAATTATGACTTTATGAGAAATGTATGAGTGATGAATGTTGTGATATTTCAAAACATATCCATCTTGAAGAAGATGCGGATATTCTGTTTGAAGATTTCGACTCCGCCTGGGAATCGAGTGAGAACCCTGCTTTTAAAGTAGAAGAAAGATATCCCGGATTCCTCCGATGCACTATCTGACCAAGTCCTGGACCTAGACATTGTTGAGGAAAGTAGAGATTTGAGAAGCTCATTGTTTGGAGATCTCATGTATAGACCCTGCTGAGGAGAGTCTGGGAGGCGATCTGTTGAGGACCTTGTATGTAGATCCTGCTGAGGAAATTTAGGAGGTGCTCTACTGGGGATTTCGAGTGTAGATCTCACGGAGAGCATTTGATGGTTAGAGACCGGCTTGAAGAGTCCGGAGTCCGTTGTAATCTCGGCCGGGAATAAAGGTGTATGCTTCCTCCGATGCACTATCTGACCAAGCTTTGAGTCTGGATACCGCTGCCGGGGAGAAGGGGGAGGATTGAGAAATATCCGCTGGGGATGAAGTATTACCGCTTGGAGACTGATGTACGTTGCTCGATTGAGTGAAATTGCTGCTCGTGGATTCCCTTATACTCCGTTGGGGAAGGGGTTTTGTGAGTGACACCTTTATGCTCTGTGGGGAACTATTTGACTTTCGTCATCCCACCTCGGAACTCGTAGTAAGTACTTTTGCATGTTCACTTTTCGTATGTTTGCGATTAGATTCTTATTGTCAAATGCGTATAGTCATTCAAAGCATACGTTGGACTTATTGCAAACGACAACGACATAAATTGTAAAGAGAAAGAAGTTTATGCTTATTTGAAAGTGTATATGGCCAAGTAGTTTGTACACTAGAAAGGTAAAAGCTATGGAAACAATCTCGTTAGGTTCCAATTATGCTAGTACTCATATATTTCAACTATCTCATCTCCTCAGAGAAAGTGAGTAGATTGATCTTCGCCATTTGAATCTTGAATGCCGATAGTAGTCGGAAGTGTGATCCGAAGAGACATAGTCGTACGCTTAAATCCCTAACTTTTGCCTAGACCTTTTCGGTTTTCACCACGGATACCTTTTTGCCCAAGCCGCCTTTTCGTGTTTTCGACGGTGTACATGTTTGTGTATATCCTTAACTTTTGCCCGAACCTTTTTGGTTCGCCAGATGCCCTTATTTTTGCCTAGGCCACCGACCTAGCGGGTCTCTTTATGCGTAGTATTTTTGACTATGTCGCATTCACGTGGGAAGTCTTCACCATCCATGGTGCGAGTATCATAGTCCGCCGAAAATACTGTCTTGACTACAAATGGTCCTCATAGGTGGGAGTCCATTTGCCCTGGATCACCTTGTGGAAGAATGATGCGCTGACTACTAGATCACCGACTTGGTAGACTCGGTGCTTGACCTTCTTGTTAAATGCTCGATCATTCGCTTCGATAAATCGTCCATGGCGATGGATGCGAGTCGCTTCTCATCAATCAAGTTAACTGGTCAAGGCGAGTCCGAACCCAATCGCCTTCACCTAACTCGCCTCCGGAGGACTCGTTGAGGGTATCCGAACCTCGATGGGTAAGACGGCTTCCATACCGATACAAGAGATAGGGTGTGTGCCTGATGTTCACCAGAAGCGATAACCATGAAGAGCAAATGGTAACATTTCATGCCAATCTTTGTAAGTCACCGTCATCTTCTCGCATAATTTTCTTAATGTTCTTATTGGCGGCTTCCATCGCGCCATTCATCTTAGGCCGATATGGAGAAGAATTGTGATGCTTGATCTTGAATGCGTGCGAGTTCGGTGATCATCTTGTTATTGAGATTGGAACCGTTATCGTGATAATCCTTTCGGAGTGCCATACCGATGATAAGATTATGTTTGATGAATCGGCCACAACATTCTTGGTAACAGATGCAAACGAGGTCGCTTCTACCCACTTGGTAAAGTAATCAATTGCCACAAGGATGAAACGATGTCCATTGGAAGTCAGGCTTAATTTCTCCAATCATGTCAATGCCCCACATTGCAAAAGGCCAAGGAGGTTAGAACATTCTGAGGTACCGAGGTACGTGCACTTTGTCCGCATAACCGCACTTGTGACAAGATCGAGAATAGCGGTGACAATCGCTTCCATGGTAGACCAATAGTAACCTGCTCCCAAAATCTTCTTAGCCATGGTGTGTCCACCGGAGTGGGTACCAAATGCGCCTTCGTGTAACTCTTCCATGATACGCATCATTGTTTTCCGGTTCACGGAGTAAGCACAAGTCGTGGTTCGCTTGTATAAGATGTCGTCTTGAGAAAGAATTTGAAGCGAATCTTCTCATGAACTTCTTATCATTAATGTATGCCCTCGGATATTCCCGAGTCTCAAGATACCTCTTCACATCGTAGTACCAAGGTTTTCTTCAGATCAAGCTCATAACATTTGGTTCGTCAAACTTCTCAATGATGATCTGGGGAGCCTCGTTGTCCCATCTAACCTTGAACATAGACGACATAGTAGCCAATGCGTCTGCCAACTGATTCTCTTCTCGCGGAATATGATTGAAAGTGATCTCTTCAAAGTAGGGAATCAAACTCGAACATGCTCTCGATATGGAATGAGATTCGATGCTTCGATCCCAATCGCCTTAATCGACCGATCACTAAAGTGAGTCTCCATACACTTGTAAGATCTTGATTCTTAAGTCAATAGCTTTAAGACCCATGATGCACGCTTCACTCGGCCATGTTGTTGGTGCAATGAAACAAAGTCTGGCGGTGAAAGGCGATGTCACTGTAGGGATACAATGATGGCGCCAATGCCATTGCCAAATGCGTTTGAGGCTCCATCAAAACCATAATCCATCGGGATCCTTGTTCGTGTCCTTCGTCTGGCCCGGTTCTTCGCAATCAGAACTAGTAAAACATCTTCATCCGAAATTCGAATCGATAGATCGATAGTCATCTACGGCTTGATGAGCCAAATGATCGGCCACTACACTTCCTTTGATCGCTTTCGAGAAGTGTATGGATGTCATACTCGGTCAAGATCATTTGCCATCTTGCTATTCTTCCGAGAGAATGGTTTCTCAAAGATGTATTTTATTGGATCCATCTTGAAATCAACAAGGTAGTGTGAGTCAACATATACTGCCTTAGTCGGCGAGCCAAGCCAAAGCGTTGCAAGTTTTCTCAATGTGAGTATCTTGTTTCACCGGTAAACTTTTGCTAAGGTAGTATATTGCATGCTCTTTTCGACTGCACTCGCCATGTTGCCCCAACACACACCCCATTGAGTTCTCTAACACTCAAGTACATGATGAGAGGTCTTCCTTCTAAGCATCGATAGGAGGATTCAGGTACTTCTTGATTTTGTCAAAAGCGATCCGCAATCGCTGCTCCATTCCACTACTTGATCTTTCTTAAGTAACTTGTAGATTGGCTCACAAGTAGCAGTTAGGTGTGCAATGAATCTGGCAATGTAGTTTAATCGGCCCAAGAAACCTCTGACCTCTTTCTCGGTGCAGGGAGTTGGCATCTCTTGAATAGCTTTAACCTTCGCGGGGTCAACCTCAATACCTCTTCTACTGACAACAAACCCTAGGAGTTTTCCGGACCTAACTCCAAAAGTGCACTTGTTAGGATTAAGCCTTAGTCTGTACTTCTTCAACCTATCAAACAGTTTCTGCAAATGATCAAGATGTTCTTCTTCTGTTTGTGATCGAGCTATCATGTCGTCGACGTAGACCTCTATCTCGTGATGAATCATGTCATGAAATAATGTCACCATAGCACGCTGATATGTGGCACCCGCGTTCTTCAGTCCAAACGGCATAACCTGTAGAAAGTACCCCACCGTAACGAAGTAGTCTTTCCATGTCTTGGAGCCATTTTAATCGATTGTAACCGAGAAACCATCCATGAAGGAGAAAACCTTGCCGAGCGGTATTGTCAACCGTAACATTAATATGAGGAAGAGGGAAATCGCTTTCGGACTCGCTTTATTCGTGTCTCGTAATCCACACACATTCGTATTTTGCCATCCTTCTTAGGTACGGGTACCACATTAGCAACCCAGGGATAAGAGGTGACTAAGAAACCAGCGTTGAATCGCTTCATAACTTCAGCTTTGATTTTCTCGACATCTCAGACGATGCGACGAACCTTCTGTTTCACCGAGAAAACCTTCTTTGTCAACCGATGAACCACAATATCAATGTCTAAACCCGCATGTCTTCGTATGACCAAGCAAAACCTCAATATAGTCTCGTAGCATCGAATCAACCTTTCTTTAACACTGCTCTCAAGACCCTCCTATCTTGATCTCTTTTCTCTTCGTCAGACCCAAATTCACAACCTCAACTTGCTCTTCATGTGGTCAGATAACTCGCTCTTCTTCTGTAGTGGCAAGTTCTCCCGGCACTTCACAATCTTCCTCACTTTCGTCTTGGCTTGGTAGATCGGATTATCAAGTCATATTTAGCACTAGCATAGTGTATTAACGAGATTCGAGTGATTCTGTGTATCACGGTGTGTGTAAGAACACATAGCTTTTGAAGGGTGATAAAGTAAAGAAAGAAAACAAACAATTGAATGCAAAAGTCCAACGATTTATTGAATGAAAATACGCAAACAACAGATAATAACCCTCGAACGAGCCATGATGCCCGCAAGGCACTAGGCTTTCAAAGTTTATTGCTCAAAACATAAAGAAATACGAAAAGCAAAACAAAACAAGAGCAATTACTCCGACTAAAGGAGATTGGTATGACGCCTTCGGTCTTCCAATTCCGAGCCCATGTTCGAGTTGGGAAGATCCACTTGCGATGTCGAAGCCGTTGTCGCCGCCTTCTATAGCATGGATTCCACTGCCGATGCGGAAAGGAAGTTGGCGGCACGTCGCGATCACCTTCGACCTTGATGGTGAAGCCTAAACCAGTCTTGTCAAATTTGAAAGGAAGATCGTGGAGTGACCCCAAATAGCACTCTTCCTTCTTCAAAAGATGAGCGTCTTTCATGAGGCCATCCTAGGCGGAGCTTGTAACTGGGAGTGACGGGAGAGTCAGCAGCATGACTGGGATTGTTTCAAAGGCTTGACAGGAGTCTCAAGAATTCACCCTCCATCTCAAGGTATCGGAATGACCGAGATGATGACCATATACTCTTCTTCACCACATACCGTGACAACCTTCCCTTTCACCGGTATTTCACCGATGTAAGGTAGGTAATACCGCCCCATGTATCCAAGGGCGCCCAAGTAGGCAAGGTAAGTGGACGGATGTCCATGACAAAGAAAGTGGAATCAAAAGTCCGGGAACCGACTTTAACAGCAGAGTGAGCTCTCCAAGTATCGTGCGCTAGAACCATCAAAAGCTCTCACGATTATGTCACCGGTCTCGAACCAACCTTCGACATCAAGTCGATCAAAAGCGATTTCGGAAGGATATTCGAGCGTAACCGTGTCAATCAAGACATGAGACAATGTAGTGCCCTTGCATTCAATGTAGATGTGCAAGGCTTTGTTGTGTTTCTTTCCTAGGAGTCAAATCAACATCGAGAAACCTAGGCCGTTGTTGGCGCCAGCTAGCAATACAAACTTCGAATTGATCGTGGTAGTGTCTTGTGGTACGTGAGCATTCTTCGAAACTTCACCAAGGCATTAGCACGAGCCTCGAGCACAAGAGCGAGCAAGCATGGAGATCTTGGACGAGTCTCATCCCAATTGTTCCACAACATTATAATCACTCTTCTTGATAATCTTGAATTTCCTCCATTTCGATTTGGAGGTGTCTTTAGTAACTTCCTTTGGTACTTCGTTGAGGATGAGTCAACGTTCTTTCCTCTAGGGATGTTGGTTGAGTACGGAATGCGAGCCGGAGTCGCAGTGTCTTTGGAGGAGAGATCTCGAGAGAATACCTTCCTTGGTTACCTTGCTAGATCCTGATGTTGTCAATGTCGAATGGTAGCTTCAAATGTAAGGTCTTCAATGGTCGAGGGTCTTGCTTGACGCCATGATAGTAAATCACCCATAATTCCAAGGGATAGCCTTGTCGAGGAATATGGCGGTCTTGGAGAAGTGATAATGAGAGGTGCCACTCTAGGCACAGATCAGAGAGGAAATTCTTATTGTGTTAACATCAAGATAATCTTGGAAATCGTCACCCCATCCGGTCGCCTTAACATCTTCAATAGGAATCTTGTAACTATCGTGACGTGTACTTCACCATGTAATCATACTTTCCACTTGGCTGCCCCAAGGTATCCCCACGATGGTATTTCATTCGCATTGTCGATCTTCACTTAGACATTTCTTCACGCTTCGCAGTGGTTTCGAAATAGTATCTCACGGTTATCCATCATGCACCGAACACGTCTTCTCAACCATGCACAACCATCAGTGGATGGGCACCAACGACAATTCTCGGGCATCCCGGATTGACACCGCAGCAAATTCTTCTTAATAGTCATCGAGGAATGGTCAAGTCATCTATGTTGAAGACATAAGTATCATCCCCAAAGATTGGAACTCTTGTCATGGTTAGGCATAGGGCGTTGATCACATTCGAGTCTCAACAGGAGGATCAAACTCAATCGCTTAGCTTCAATCATATCTTGAATCTTGTTCTTGAGCCCAACAATTGTCGTTGTCGTGCTCGGCTGTTGGAATGGTAAGCACACTTAGCATTAGGATTGTACGAGAGGAAGTGTTGACATTCGAGGAGGATCCTCAAGGTAATCACCGCTTTCAACATGTGTTGCAAGGCTTGCGACAAAGGCATGTTGATCTTCGTGAATTGTCTTCGTGGCGTTGCACGCGTTGTCTCACCGAGGTTGCTGATGTAGGATGGAGATCACAACCGCCCTACAGATTGAGCACGGTCGGTCTTGGCTCGACTTTTCGACCATACACAGATTCGCTTCTTTCTTAGCACCAAAAGATCTCTTCGCAACATTTGAAGATGACTCTACATGGATCTTCCCACTCTTGATACCACTTCAATGCGCTGTCAATATCACGGTGAATCCGGATGAAGAATTTCCAATCGATGATTGAAGAATGGGCTGTCGGTGTTCCCATAAACATATCAACCAACTCCCTATTGGACAAGGGTGGTTGAACTCTGCCTGCTAGATCTCTCCACTTCTGAGCATACTCCTTGGACTTCTCGTCACGACCCATAGACATGCTTTGAGTTGCATGAGTGGGTGTCAATTCAGATTGTACTCATACTCAGAAAGCGTCGGCTAAGTCACTCCAAGTACGGATACGGTCATTCTCTAGCTGATAGTACCATTCCAACTGGGTTCCGGACAAACTCTCTTGAAAATAGTGCATCCACAACTTTCTGTCATCAGTGTGGGGATTGATCTTCTGGACATAGGACTTCAGATGAAGCTTAGGACAAGACATGCCATCATACTTGGCAAAAGTTGGAACTTTGAACTTGGGAGGAATCACAACACCAGGGACAAGACTTAGATCATCAAAATTCAGCCCGGATATCTTCAGGTTTTCCACAGCATTCAGACGGTCTTCAAGTTGCTTGTACTTGTCATCTTCATCAGAGTGTTGGCTATAATCAGAGCGGTCCTCTCCTTCTTTCTTTGGCTCACGCTGGTCACCATCATCACCCTTGGTACTCCCCTCGGTATGGACACTTCCTTCAGAGAGCTCGATTCGACTGACCACTTTTGGACCCCCTTTGAAACGTCTACCCATGTTGAGGAGACCAACAACTTTCTTCTTCTTGTTGATGAGCTTCTTCAGATCTTCTTGGCCTTGGACCAAGTTGGTGAACATCTGCTGAAACTGAGCATTCTGAGCCTGGAGATCTTTGACAGTCTGTTCAAGAGCCATTTCTCCTAAAATAAATAGCGAGCAAATGAGAAAACCAATCTCCAATGTACCTGTGATGCAATGTTATGATATGCTATGCTATGCAATGTTTATGCGAATGCAATGCAATGTTTTCAAGGACCTAAGAGATTTAAATTTGTTAAACAAGCAATGAACAAACATTTATTAGTACTTCTCATTATTCTTTTTCTTTTTAAGTGCAAGAGATAGTTCAAAGCAATAAAAGAAAACATAAACATCCTAAAGCTCTAAGTCTCCCATGGGCGCTTCCTCTTGGTGCCGATGTAGGCGTTGATGTTTCGCTCCTCGTGAAGTAGCTTGGTCAACTCTAGAACCTTCTTCTCGCTTGCATAGCATTGAGCTTCAAAGGTATCCCTCTCTTCTTTAATCTGAATCCAGGATCTCTTCAAGTCTTCAAAATCAGTAGGCATGTCCGGATGGAGAATAGCATAGGGTACGTCACCTATAGCAACAGGTTCCATAATTACTGGTAGAACAGGCGTGAATGGCATCATGAGGTTTTGAGCTCGAGCTCGCACCCATTTGAGGTAAGGTTCCCAAGGAATGGAGTTCGGGTGCCCCAAAGTCTTGGTATCAGTCTTCTTTACCATGCCCCAAGCATGTATAAACCTTCGTCGGTAATTCTGGAGATCGTGATTGTAGTCGAACACAACATCTTGGAGAAGCATATCATGTGGACCATCTCTTCGGGCAAAACCAAACTGACGTAGAGCTAGAGAAGGGTTGTAAGTAATACCTCCCCTTATACCAAGTAGTGGTACATTAGGGAATTCTCCACAACGCTCAATGAATGTGAAGTCCTTTTGAGAGAAAAGACTCCAACGGATATCGGAATGAGAAAGTGACATTAACCTTTGAGACCATCTCAACCTTTGTTCGTTCTTCAAAATTGATGGAGGAAGGTGCGAAATAAACCACTTTGAAAGTAACGGTATACAACACATGAGAGTATTTTTTGGGACCTCCCATATAGGAAGTGTTAGACGGTGTGGCAAGTGATCAAGAGGGAGGGTGAATAGATCACCTCTTTTATTATCACGAATTTAAAATTATTTATCAGAGTTAATAGCGAAACTGCGGAAAGCGACACACGGTCCTGAATTGACTTTCGTCTATTCTAAACCGACTACTAGAAAACCAAACATGCGATAGTTTGTTGGATTTTAATTGAGATGAATAAGATGAATTAACACATAGTTTATATTGAATCAATGCACTTGTCACTATAACACTATTTCCAATGAATAAAATCAAGCTAACACTTTTGTCAAACAGTTGGAGTATGCTTGTTCAATGATCAATGGCAATGGAGTTTTGATAAAGCGTTTCTTCCAGCCTTGTATCAATGAATGTGAAAAGCTGCACACCAATTGAATTACAAACGTGTTGTAAAAGTAGAGAGAGAGAGAGTATGATATGCAGAGCAGTTTGGTAAGGAAGTTCCCTACTATCGTCCTCGCGTGTGGGTACGTCTCCCTTTCAATTTCCAAATTGGAATTTGAGAATTTTCTATATCAATATGCTGAAATATTGTTTACACGGTTGCGATACAAAGATAGAAAACTAATCACTCAGATCTTCTTCTTCTTGTATGAACCTTCTCTTGATATGAGCTAATCAAGAATACACCTGCAAGATTCACAGACAATTCACCGCTTCCACGACCTATTTGTGAAATCACCCCGATCTCTAAACCCTACGCTACGGTTGAATCTGCTCTGTGCAATCGTGACTTACAAACCCACAAGAACACGTCCTTTCTTACTAGAAAAACCTTCTGGTTTTTCCTCGAAACCCCCTTCTGAATCTTCAACTTAGCTAGATCACCATCATACCACTAAATGTTATCTTTGATCCCTTGATCCAATAAGCAATGATGATTACATGTCAATGTTCTTGAACCAAGGATATTGAGAATATGATGAAGATAGAAGTCTCTTTTAGGTTTCTAATGCTCAGAAAAATGGATGCTCACCAATTGTATTTGTGACACACCTCAAACTAAACTGCTAAATTTTGCTTATATATGGAAATAGAAACATGTTAGAAGAAAAACAGATTTATGAGTCGACCCAAGTCAATGAATGTATTGATACAAGTGATTTTGTGTCGATGCATACTATACTAAAATTGCTTCCATAGAGTTAAGTTAAGTATGAGTCGATACAAGGGATTATTTATCAATGCATACTGTAATTAAACTGCTTCCAGAGAATTAAATTTAACGTAAGTCGATGCATGACACGGATGAGTCGATGCAAGTAAGAAATGTATCGATGCAAACACTTATGTATTGATGCAAGACTTAAAACATGCAAGAATCCAGAACCTCAGTTCTTTTATGAGTCGATCCAAAACACGTATACATCGATGCATAGTGTATGAGATTTGTTTTTCAAAATAAAAGAACTTATTTTTATCGATGCCAAAGATTTTGTATTGATGCAAACAACAAACAGAGGTGAATCCTAATTCTTGATGTTTATATGAATCGATCCATAATAATATGTGTCAATGCAAAGCTTAATTTTTTTAGGCATCAAATTGACATGTATCGGTAGAAAACTCGTATGAGTCGACTCATACTGAAGGAAAGTTGTTTCTGTGAGATTAGTTAGTTATATGTATCGATGCATGTCTTTTTGGATCGACCTAAGAGGTTTGTACATGAGTAAGAACATACTTTGACCAATTTTAAACATGTTACAATTATGTCATGACAAGCACACATATATTTCAGACCTAATTAGACAATTAAACACACATATTTGCTATCATACAAAACTATCCATAGTAAAGGGTTGCTCATAGGAAGGATAACTGGTTGTGACATAATCTTGATGTGATGCATATGAAGAAGAACTTTTTTGATAATGTTTTTAATATAGTGATGGATAATGAGAAGATGCGATACAATGAGAAGGCCAGAAAAGACTTGGAACTTTTATGTAATCGAAAAGAATTGGATTTGAAACCTCGACCAAATGGAAAATTATTAAAGCCCAAGGCTTGTTACACTCTAACTCCCGAAGAAACAAAAGCAGTTTGTCTGTGGTTAAATAGTTTGAGGATGCACGATGGTTATTCTTCTAACTTGGCAAGATGTGTTGGCACTATAATAGGAAAGATGCATGGAATAAAAAGTCATGATTGTCATGTTTTCATGGAACGATTGCTTCCAATTGCATTCAATTCACTGCCCATAATGTACTTAATCCACTAACTGAAATTAGTCAATTTTTTAGAGACATTTATGCGTCAAGTTTAAGAGTGGACGATATCATTAAATTGGACCGAAATATTCCTGTCATTCTCTGCAAGTTGGAGAAAATATTTCCGCCTGGTTTCTTTGATTCTATGGAGCATCTCCCTGTGCATCTAGCTTATGAAGCTTTTTTAGGTGGACTTGTTTAATATAGATGGATGTACCCATTTGAATGATTCGTGGGTGATTCAAAGTGATCTTTGAAAAATAAGACAAGAGTTGAGGGATCAATTTGTGCACATTATTTACATTGTGAAACATCACATTTTTGCTCTCATTATTTCAATTACATGATGTTGACTCCAAGAATCATAAGGAACGAAGTTCACGTCAGTGAAAGAAGTCAATTCACCTTATTCGTTTTCGATCGTCCAGGGAGTCCCTCAGGGAAGAATAGTGAGCATTGGCTTTCTTAAAAAGAAATGCAATCTGCTTATGTTCATCTGTTGATTAACTGCGTTAAAGTCAAACCATATCTTGAGTAAGTATATTTAATAAAGTATATATGTTTTATTGGTTAAAACTTGGAACCTTCTCTAGCCTGATTTTTTTCTTCGAAATAGGGCATTTAGTACGTACTTCTATCAAAGCACAGGTGAACAACCATCGACTGGTTACACACATGCCTATTTTCCAACATGGTTCAAGGAACAATTGTCATGTATTGTTGCACCAAGTCATGAAATAATACATTTAAGACGTTTGTCAGTAGGCCCTCGGTGTGAGAACGAATGACACGATACTCCATAAACAATTACAAATTTCACACTAAGATATAGAGTGAAGGGAAGAAAATCATAAACAGTAGCAATCGTAAAAGGAGTTGAGGGTGGCGAGGACGACTTCTATGGGGTGATCACTCATATTTACGAGTTGGTGTATAATTATATGGACTCGGAAAATAAAGTTGTCTTGTTTTATTGTGACTGGTATGATCCATCTTGCAAAGGAATAAAAATTGATAAAAAAATATAACAATGTTGAGGTTCGAATGGATAGAAAGTACAAAGAGTATGACCCTTTCATAATGTCACACAATGTCAGACAAGTTTATTATGTACCTTATCCTTTAATTACCACACGTAAATGAGAATGGTGTGTTGTAATCAAGTCAAACCCAATGGGTCACATTGAGACTGACGAAGTAATGGAAGATGTTGCATACCAAGATGATGAGATTTCACCTGTTAATGAGGTAATTGAAATTGAGGAGATTACAAGTTTGTGTGACACTGCTGTTGAGGGTCAACAAATTGATGCAACTATCTTGACGTCAACAAATCCCGTGGAAGAAGAGCATGAAGAGCTAAGAGAGCTTGAAGATAATAATTTCACATCTGTAATACGGTGAACTGACTTTGTAGGATTTTTGTATCCAAATGTGCGGATAGCAAGAGTCGCCACCGACTTTTATTTTTATCCAATTAAGGGAAGGTAAAAGTAACAGAAAAAGACCTTCGTTAGATTCTGAGTTCGGGAGAATGGTTATGAAAAGGGAAGGTATTAGTACCCCTTTCCATCCGTAGTTTATTCTACGGGCTCTTAGTTGCTCTAGATCACTTTTTAAAAATTGCTTTCTGTGTGTTTGACAAAAATGTTTTGAAAAAGGCATTTCGCTTTGACTTTGTAATGACTCATGTAGGAGTGTATACAAAGTGTTCGGAAATGTTTTTGTTTTGAAAAGAACTGAACGGTGAAAGAGTGCAGGTGAGATTTCATGATTATTAATTTTTCGAAGATCATTATGAGGCGACATGATGATTTAGGATGATTTGTTGCTAGAATACCTCTACGTTCGAGGGACATGACCATATGAAATTGAAAGGCATCGAGAGAATTACCCTAAGTGTGTGAAGAAGTGTGTTGATTTGATATTTTATCTTGAAGATTTGTGTGAGCTATGTCCAATTATTATCTTGCCACACGCCTAATTACTAGCAATTGATAAGGGTGCGGAAAGTAAAATGCGGAATGTAAAGGTGCGGAAAGGTAAATCCTACGCTATTACATGGCTTTGGGGCAGATACATAATTAGGAGTGCGGAAAGTAAAAGTCCTAAATTAAACTATTACAACCCATGAGCAATTACATTATTGGAAAAATAGAACGATAAAAAGAAAACGTCCGAATCGGAGCAACCTGTGAAAGAATAAGAAAATCGGGAAATATGATGAAATTGAAATAAGATGAAATGTTAGAAAAAATGCAATTTTTAATATGAGAAAATTAATACATGCTGGAAATATGATAAATAAGTTAAAATAATTTTTTGGGATTTTTTAGAAAAGGTTTGATAATTAAAATGCAATTTATAATGATTTAAATGCAAAAATAAAAATAAAATAAATATGCATGCAAAAATTATATTTTTTAATTTATTAAATTAAATAAAGATTTTTATGAAAATAATGCAAAAAGAAAAAAAATGTTTTTGGTAATTTTTGATGCAAAATAAAAATCATGAAAGTTAATTAAAATGGATGAAAATATTAAAAATAAGAAAATATGGAAAAGTTAGAAAATATGCAGTTTTGTAAAAAAGGAAACTCAAACCGGTGCTGGTAGGGATCGATCCCATGACCCTGAGGAGAATCTTCACAAAAGCCAAGCCTTAACCACTGGGACAACATGTACTTCGTGTCATGGAATTACAAGGAACGGTTTTTGAATGAATACGTGTCATGGCTTTTGAAATTCAACGCAGAGTCAGCACGCGGGGCCCAGGGTTGAACGAATGGACGAATCGGAACACGCTATCCCGCCACGCAAGCTTCCTCGCCGGTCAACATTTTCAACGACGCCGGAGCCCTAGCTCTCCGCCTTCTCCGTGACCAAATCAAAACAAGCAAAATACGTGGAATAAATGGGAAAGGGGGACCCTACCCCCCTAAATCGATGGCTGCGAGTTCATTGGTGCCAGTAGTTTTGACTGAATCGGCCTGGATCGGGAGTTTCGAATCTCACAACCTTGAAAACCCTAGTAATGGCATTCTGAGATTTCTGCGTGAAACCTTACATGTTATGCATCTAACACACTCTAATGAATGTCCTGAACTCAAACAAACACATGAAATCAATTAGTAATGCATGGAATTAAGAAATCGAAATTTGGAAAGTTTGCAAACCGGTGAGAGTGGGATGGCTTGATCTGGGCAGCCTGGGCTTCGAGCAAGGGATGTTTTGGACTCCTGGGAACCTCCTGAGCACAATAGAATGGATGGCTTTGGCTGAAACTTGCTGACAACAAAAATTCGAATTTTTGGATTCTTGAAAAATTTTGCCAAAGTTTTGGGTTTGTTTTTAGGTTAGGGTTCCGTCCTCTGTACTGGCTGCATTGCTTGGTATTTATAGGAGTTTTTGGAAGAGAAAAAACAAGGAAAAAAGATTGGAAATTGAATGTGCAAATATTTTCTTTGAAAATCAAATCAAATTTTGAAGAAAATATGATTTTCTCATCAATTCCATGGCTTGCACGAATTTGGTAAATGGTGTGGGCTTTCTTGGACATTAAGAGAGATATAAATCCAACTTAATTGAAAAAATAACTTAATTTTCATATTTTACATAATTTATTTTTGAATTAAATGTTGTAAAATTCAAATATAAACCATGAAAATAGAAAATCAACAATGCCAAGCTTTTATGGGTCAAAAATAACATCATGAACAAGTTTGGATCAAAAGATTATAGGCCCATTTGGAAAATTTTGCATTTTGACCAAAATATCCTTTTGTGCAATTGTCCAAAATCGCCCAACTTCTGAATAGTGTATCTTGCTCAATTTTCCACATTTTTGAGTGTTCTTGGACTTTTTGGAAAGCCCTAAGAGTCCTCTAACCAATGTCTTTGGTCTCATCTCATTTGGAGTTACCATGCTCAATATATCTTCAAAACAAAAAGTTGACTTTTTGTTGACTTTGAAAATGACCTGTAAT
This sequence comes from Vicia sativa, assembly GCA_021764765.1. Taxonomy (NCBI): domain Eukaryota; kingdom Viridiplantae; phylum Streptophyta; class Magnoliopsida; order Fabales; family Fabaceae; genus Vicia; species Vicia sativa. Next base: position 100,054,636 of record CM038795.1, on the reverse strand, counting down.
GTTTTGAGCTATACCTCTCAAATGAAGCATTTTTTGGACATTCTTGTGAGAAATGAAGTTGTAGAGAATTGAATTTCCTTCAAAATGAGCTTTGGTGGGAAAATTTCTGAGAAAGTATGAGGAAGTTATGATCAGTCAAAGTTCAGTTGACTTTTCATCTAAAAACCCTAATTTAGAAAGTTTGACTTTTGAGCAAATCTTGGGTTTTCTTGATGAATCATGATCAACCCTTGATCAAATGATGAATGTAACTTCAAAATGAGGATGTTGACCAAAAATCGAAGTTTTGATGTATGTTGACCACAGTTGACTTTTTGTCCAATACACCCGATTTTCAACCATCTGAGCAATTGTCTGAGGAAACTTGACTTGTGAGGCTTGAAATTTGACATGGAGAATCTTTGAAGCATATGAGGAGGCATGAAGACCATTGGAGATGTTGGAAATCCATCTTGACTTGAGAGATACCAAACCCTAGTTTGGGTTGATTGTCTAGGAGAGAGTTTGTCTGATCGACTCTTGAGGAATCCTTGAGCATAGATGTATGAAATCTTTTGAGAATATGGAGGGCAAATTTTGGGGTATGACAACATCCGATGAAGACAATGATGATTATGATGTTGGAAAACTTGAATATGTATTGTGTAATATTACCCTTGTGTAATAAGACTGTGTAATATTATCTTTCAAATAATCTTGTGTAATATTATTATCTTTCAAATATATATATTAACTTGTGTAATATTATCTTTTATTCATTATTTAATGTTTTTATTTCAAAATAGAAAAAATGCCACCCAAGTGTACAGATAATGGTAAGAATGTAGGCAAGCCTCGCCGCACCAGGTTCATTAGAGAGGAGGTTCATGATTCTGGTTTTTTATTCCTATGCCATCGAGTCAAGTGGATAATCCTTCTCCACATTCTACCTCGCCTACTATGCATCCTATTCCACCTCCTATGCATCCCACTTCATCCATGTCTGGATCTTTCACTGGATTACTATCCACACCTCTTGGATACCCGAGATTCCCACCCATATCCTCGACAGGTTTTATTAGTCCTCCTGGTTACACACCAACATGCCTCAATCATTACCCATGCCTTTTGAGGATGATCGTGGCGATACCAGTGCTCATGGAGATACTAGTACTAATGAGCAAACAAGGAGGGAGCTCATCTTGAGAAGAAATGATCCATAAAAAATTAGATACCACTAAGGCAGACTTGTCAGCTGTCCCGATTTTGGATCGTATATGTTTAATATTATATTTTAAATTTGACTTTTATTTAGTTAATTCTAACTTAAGTTTTTGGTGTTTAGGATCTTGCTCTCACATCAGGCAGTATCGATCTTCACATCCATTATTAATGAAAGTATACAAAATTTTGGTCGACTTATGGAGTTGTACTTGATGATGACAAATTAGATTGGTTTAAGGCATTTCGGGTATAATTGACTTACTTATTGTGACATTTTCTTTATATGTTTTTGAGATATTCATCATTATACTTTATTGCATATTTTTGAATTCATACAACAATATAGGAGCAATGTATTTGGGATGTTAGAGATGAAGTTCAAATAAAATAAAATTTTCACTCAATGTGGTGCCCGGTTTTCTGACACCATGAGGAATGTCAGACAGAAATGGGACAAAAAACAGCAACGTCCACGTTGAATAAGTTTAGATTTATTTGATCAGCTTGTTACTCATTGGAATTCTGATAAATTTAAGGAAATATCTGAAAAGGCAAAGAAAAATAGAGCATCTGAAGTTGGTGGTTGCAACTACGCATCGGATAGTATTAATTTTGCTGAAGTTGCACGAAGGATGGTACGTAGATTTATTTATTTTTTAATTAATTTATCATTTAGATTCTATGAATAATTAATTATTTTTCACTTTTTTAATTAGCGTGAGGAGTTGGGTAGAAATTCACTTCTTAATGAGCTCCACATGGAGACTCATCTCAAGAGAAATGGAGAGTTTATTGACGACCGCTCAAGAAACACCCAAGTAAGTTTTTCTTATATTAAAAATATTTTATTTATTTCTTTTATATGTATCTAACTTATTCTAATCATTATATCATTTATTTATTTTTATAGGAGGAGTTTGATAGACAACTTGCCATAAAGTTGTCAGATCATCCTGAATTAGCTGGACCACAATCGGAATATCTTGTTGATCCTAGTTTGGCTTTTCAGACATGGTATGATACTTCAGGTGGAAAGAAGAAAAATGGGAGAGTGTATGGTGTTGGAGGTTACGCCAAAACTATCAAGCAGCGTGATAGGAGTTTTAGAATGAGGCTTGCTTATGGTGAAAGAACATTAGTCCAACCTATATTAACCGCCGAAATGCTTGAAACTGTGAGAATTTTGGCTAATATTGAGGCAGCACAACAAGTTGCAGCAAGAAATGTATAAATTGAAGAGATGAAGAAAAACAATTAGAGATGCAACAAGAAATGCAAAGAAGAGAAATTGAGTTGCGGGAAGAAATGAGGAGGCAAACACAAGAGTATCAAGAAGCAATGCAGATTGCAAATATGCAGGTTCAAAGATTTGATCAATTTTTTGCTTCACATAATGAAGAATAATAGAATAATTAGATTGAAAATTTAAAAAAAAAATTAATTTGTACGAAAAAATTATTTTAAGTATTTTGAACTTAAAAACTTTTATTGTAATTTGGATGAATTTTATTATAATTTTTATTATGTTTTAAATTTTAATTATTATATGAAATTATGTTTATTGTATTAATTCTATATTAATTATATTATAATTATTCTATTATAATTATTTTTTTATTTTTGGTTAAACTTTTATTTATTTTTTAATTATTTTGTACTTTGTCATGGGATAACCTCTTGGATAAATGTCACAATTACTATGGAATCTGTATTTTACCACGGGTTAAATCTCCGACAAAATTCTGACGCATAGCAAACCAAACTGCACATCTAGCATGAGTCAAGTTGACCATATGTCTACAAGCTACAGGATGATAATTTATAAATGGCATTTAGCGAGGGGATTATCCCATGGGAAAATGGCAAGGTGTTACGTCCCTCGCAAATGGATTTGCGACCACGTGTTTTGTTAGGAGTCCTGTCCCCTCGCATATTGTATATTTGTGAGGGGTTTATCCTCTTGCAAATTTTAAATTGTCTTGTAGTGTGTTCCAAACCATTTCAATTTACTTAGAATTTAACCGAACAAAAAAATTTGGTTTAATATACTGTTTCAAAATTCTGAGTTGTACTGAACCGTTATAAGACAATTTTCTTGAACCAAACCGTTAAACTATATTTAAAAAAATTAAAACTTAATTTTAGTATTTTTCATTTTCATTATTGGTTCTGTTCTGTTTCAATTTCGACTCGGTTCGATTTCAATTTTGGTTTGATTCTAAAACTATTTGTTTAATATGGTTTCATTCATTAACCAAACATAACGGTTTGGTTATTTTAAACTGAGTTCAATTGGAACCCTAATCACACCTAAAGAGTTTAACACGATAACATCATAGAGCATTGCATCTTCCCCTATTGCATTCTTCTGCTGGATCAAATAGATAAAGTAAATAGAAACAAAGTGACATAAATCGATTAGATAGATCAATTAGATAAATCATACATACACTCGTTTAAAACAATGTGTTTTCCAAACTCTAAACCCCTTTGTTCTCTCCTTTTTTAGACTTATAACACAATCCTCCATTCTATATAAACAAGTCATGATTCAAATATCCTACATTCACCACAATTTTAGGCCACACTAAGAATAAGGGTATTATGATTCATTCTTATCCTTAATAACAAAGGTAAAACGATTCAAATTATACCACAAAGTAGAATTAAAGAACAAACAACATGTGCATCAAAGGTTGTGTTCTTGACAGAACAATGATTGAACATAAAATTAGTATAAAAAACAAATCTAAATAGAAGAAAAATTACCATCACTTTTCAAACCATTGCAATCAAATCCACACCCACACTGCGGAATCTCTAAAAAGTTATCAACACTAAATTCAGCAGAAGCAATACCAACAGAAAACTCAAGATCATCACCATGACGAGTCACCGCCGTAATTTTGAGCCATATGAGTTCAACCTTAACACTAATACCCTTCAATTTACTGAGTTTACCTTTGGAGATAAATCCCTTGATAGTAGATTTGTACCTGAGATCGTAAGATTTTATACCGAAGACGCATGTTCCTTGAAAATACACCGTGAACTTGCCACTGTTTTTGTTTAGCTCGTAGCTTGTGGCACCTTGTGGAAGAATACCAACTGGGAAATCGTATTGTTGAAGGGTTTCGTAGACAGAGAGATTCTTAGTTTGGTTTGATGCGTTTGAGGTTGTTAAGAGGATTAGAATGGAAAAACATATGATTGAGGATTTCATCGTCACCTTTGTATTTGTTAAGATTGTTTGAGGTAACGATGTTTGATGCTTATGACTATTCAGTTCTGCCTTTGACTATTGGACTCAAAGGTTTTTGTCTCAGTGTGATGAGATTGAGAATATTCTAACAATAATTCGTGCAACTCGTGTAGCATGCAGCAACTCTTAAAAAGGACACTTTGTTAAAACCCTTGAAGATATTTATGTTGTTACGGAAATTTTAGGTGAGTTGGATTTATATGAGCTATTTAAAATTGTTTCATTATTCAATATTTTTTTTTATTTTTTATATTATATATCATCTTTTTTTTCTTCCATTTAATAATTTAACACACATTTAACTTTTATTTAGTATAACAATTTTGTTTAATAAAATTCAACACTCTATCCCACCATCATTCACAACACATTAAAAATTTAAACATTCAAAACAACTAATGAAATCTTACAAACTATTTTATGGGCTCAATTCTCTTCTTATTCATTGAATGTTTTCAACACCAATTAATCTATTACACTTTCAATACCCTATTCAACACTCTCATTCCAAGCATTCAACTATTGAATTTTTTTCCAACACCTCATTGTACATAGCCCGAGCAAATTGAATAACGGTTAAATTATGAGGTTTTGTACACAAATATATATATTTCTTGATACTCTATAAAATCAAGAATCTTTAATTATAGAGGTATGTTTCTTTTAAATTATGAAATAATATTTTTGCAATTATTATTCCTAAGAATAATAATATTCATATGTTTGGTCAAAAATTAAATTTTATAAGAATATTTACAAAATTTATTTAATTTAAAAATTATAAAAAATAAAATATTAATTAATATATAATGAGAAATTATAGGTAGTGAAGTTATTTTTTTATGTAAAAGTTAGTTTCCTATACTTTAAGCATATGAATAACAATGAGAAAATCATGTGTAAACATTATTTTTGGGAATAAAAAGGAATTGAGAATAATTTTTAAAAATCTAAACAAAAATGAGATTCTTTCATCGGCAATGTCATCATATTTTTGAAAATATAATTTTAATTCTTAAAACAAACACATTAATATAATATTAATTCTTAAAACAAACACATTTTAGGAGAATGGATTCAATGATTTGTGAGAGAAAGTCACATGTTCCTTTAGTGTATTTTGAAATGTTCAATGAAATAAATAAATAAATAAATAATAGTTAATAAATAAATAAATAAGATGATAGAGTCAAATAACATAAATGCAGAGAAAGTCATAGTGATTCTCTTTTCTTAAAGTTTGATAAAGTTGAAATTCGAGTGGATTCAACGAAAGTGGTGCCTGATGTGAAGAAGAAAAAAATTATGTATAATGAGAAGAATTTGGTTGTCAAGATTATTGGAATGTGGAAATTGGATCGAGAGGTGGAAATTATTGATGTACATAAAGAAGCGAATTTTCAGACAGATGTGATGACTAAAATCACTATAATGTTGAAGGAAGATGGCAGAGTTTTGAGGCTTGTCTGAATTATCTTAAGGATATTTTTCAAACGGATGAAATTGGAATTAGTATTCCTAAAATTATTCGAGAGTAGCTTGTTTCTTTTGGGCGTTTAGCCCTCCTATAATAAAAAAAATACCAAAATTTCTCCCGTAACAATAGACTAATTACTCGAGTTTAGCAGAGGTCCAATATATAAGATTTTTTTATCTAAATTAAATTTTCGAATGATGTATCTTAACAAATGTGTTGGATCTTTTCTCTGCTCACTTTAAGCACTAATGACTCGGTTAATTTAGAGTATTATACCGACATGACATTCCTACAATTTATGTGAAATGATCAAAATATTTTTTTATCCAAAAAGTAAAATATTTTTTTTTTAGATTTTTCATAAAAAAATGTAACATTTTGGTTTTATATGGAATTTCCCAGAAATACATAGATAAGAAAACTTTTTTTGGTTGCTATTTTAAGTTTATAATAAATTTTATTCAAAATCATGAAAAAAAAGCGATATAAATGTCTTGAATGTTTTTTTAAGTTTATAATGAATTTTATTCAAAATCATGAAATATATATATATATGCGCGCGCGCATATTAAATGTATGCATTATACCATATTTATATAAGACTCTGAGTCAATAAGCTTATCGTACCACATTATTTAACAAAACATGTTTAAATATATTAGAATTTCTTAATTCTTCTCATGTTTTTCTTAGGCAACACGTAAAATTCTAAAAACATTTTTAAAAATCGAAAATACATTTCCGGTGCGCATTATTTTTAAATTGCATTTATAAAAAATCAGAAATGCACTTCCGGTACAAACCGCAAATATATTTTTGATTTTTAATATAAGTAGAATTGTTGCTACAACAACAAAAATGGCATGAGTCACTTGGGGTGTATGCACTTTTCTATGTTAAAAACTAGAAGTTCATTTTCGGTTTGTATCTGAAGTGTATTTCCGATTCTATTTTTTACTTTTTGAAGGGTGTACCTTAAACTTATACCTACGGACGCTTACTGTAGCTAGATCCCTGCAAAAATCAAAACTTGCCAAATATCAATGGTAAATTAGATATGAATACATAAATCGATTGGAATCGATCCACTGAACATGACCATGGCCTTAGTATTGTCCAATTTCGTCTATTTTGGAAAACCCCAATTTGAAGCTTGGAACCCTAGCCATGGTGGATTATTTATCTTGTACGCAAACTCAAATCAAACTATACAGCAAGCTTGCAAGCATCAATCTAAACACAAATATGCAATCAAAACATGTTTATGATGCGTAAATCACTACAATCGAAATTCAAGGAAATATGCAAACCGTGATACTGAATTTCGTGTTTCATGAGCTTTTGCTTGCTTGCAGGGGTCTGGGACGACTTAGAAGATCACCAGGAAGTGATTGGAATGCTTTGTTTGTCCTGGATCGATGCAAAAACAAGTCTTCCACTTGCTTATAACTCACGGATGTTTGCTACTTAGGTTAGGGTTCTTGAGGCATGAGTTTTTGTGTCTTTGGCATCTGGGATCAGTGTATATATAATAGATGGAATTAGGTCAATAATCATGAAGGAAATATATGTCAATCAATGCAAGAATATTTGATTTGAATCAAACCAAATTTTGCCTTTTTTGAATCAATTTCAATCAATTATCTTGCCTAATTAAGCAAATTTCAAAATTGACAGCTTGTATGACTTGCTTGGACCTCAAGAATGATTTAAAAAATCAACCTTGCACTTAATGTTTGGATTTTATATCTTTTATTTTAATTAAATTGAATTTAAATGAATAAAAATCCAAAATAAATAAAATAAAAAGCACAAGGGCGTGAAAATGGGCTAGGAGGTTCTTGTTTAGTTTAGAAACAAGTTTGAATCAAGAAAACTTAGGCCCATTTAGAAAAAATTTGATTTTTCTAAGTATTTCTCTTCATGCACTTCCTCAAAAATGTCAAACTTGCAAACTTGTATCTTGCTTAATTTTCAACATTTCTAAGTGTTCTTGGACTTTTTAGAAAGCTCAAGATGTCCTATAAACACTTATTTTGGTTTCATCTTTATTGAAGTTTCCATGTTCATGTACACTTCTTTGCAAAAAGATGACTGTTTGTTGACTTTTAGAAGGACCACTAATATTTTGATCCATAACTCTCAAATGAATCATTTTTGGCCAAAGCTTGTGAGACATGAAGTTGTAGATAATTGAATTCTCTTAAAAATGATATTTGGTGGAAAAATTTCTGATAAATTATGTGAAAGTTATGTCTGGTCAAAGTTTTGTTGACTTTTTGTCCAAAATCCCTAATTTGGAAACTTTGACTTTTGATCAAATCTTGACTTTCCTTGATGAATCATGATCAACCCTTGATCATATGATGAATGTGACTTCAAAATATTGATGTTGACCAAAAATGATGAAGTTTGACTGTATGTTGACCACAGTTGACTTTTTGTCCAATAAAACTGATTTTCAACCATCTGAGCAAACTTGAGCTGCAAGGCTTGAAACTTGACATAGTGACCCTTGAGACATATGAGGAGGTATGATGAACACTTGAGGTACTAGAACTTGATTTTGTATTGAGATAAGTAAAACCCTAGTTGTGGGTTGATTGCTTAGGAGAGAGTTCATCTAATTAACCCTTGAGAAATTCTTGAATATGGAGATGTGGATTGTCTTGAGAAATAGGAGGGCAAATTTTGGGGTATAACAGGTGGACACTAGGAAAGCAACTTTTTTTGCTTTCTCTGCACAACTTGGAATGGCTTCTTCTTTGCCTTATTCTTCCAAAAATGCATCTTGGAGCTTTTATTCCTCTTGCTCTAATCATGCTCAAATACCTACAAAATATACACAAAACTAATCAATCGGTATAATATATACACAAAATGCAATAAAACGCATTTACAATAAAATGAGGGGTTATTCAACGATATTCAAAACAAAAAAATAGATAAGTGGCACAAAACATATGTACAAAATAACTACATTTTGGCATTTATCAACTCTCCAAAATTTGACACATTGTTTGTCCTCAAACAAAGTCAAGTAAACCTAAAGAAACAAAATACGATAATCAAAGAATCACGAATCAACAAGTTTTAAAACGGAAAACAAATATATGGTTCAAACAAAAACGTACATAACAAATACATACTTACCACCATCCTACAACGACAACATATAAACGAAACAAATCCTAAGTACAAAAATCATGCAAAACATTCTAAAACAAAACAAGCTCAATCATGAATCACACCTAGCAAAAATTCATCGGTAGATGAAGAACACACAAAGGTGAGGGACAAAAAACACTCATCCACAAACTTGCAAACAAAAGACTAAATTATGCATTCATCCCAAAAAATATATTGAAAGTACAAATGCAAGAATCACAAGGGCTTTTAAAGGTTGTAATATGGCTTGGTTAACAAACAAGTGATAAGTCTTAAAGCTAATCGAAACAAAAACTAGCCTAAACCTAAGGGAGTGATCAACTCACAGATACTCAAGCATAAAATCTCAATCAAAATTATTCTTCATCACAAATTGTCAAACCAAAACACCTCACTTATTAACACAACATTATTCATAATTTTTTTTCAAAGCTTTTTCTCTTTTTTTCTTTCTTTTTCTAATCTTTCTTTTTCACTTTTTCTTTTCTCTTAACCTCATACCAACCACAATATAAGTACATAAACATTCATCTCCCCAACTTGAATCCAACCAACATCATTATGTGAATACTCCCTACTTTCTAAGGCAAGATAAAAATTTATGCAACAACATATAGTTGAGGGTTCAAGAAACAAAGAAATCAACATCCATAAAAAATGTGAATTCAACACTTATAGACAATCATCAAGTTTAAATAAACATGGATATTGATAAAAGCTCATAGGGGTTAACAAATGATCACACACACACAAGGTGAATTGAATATTTGGCCAAGGTAGTTGTGCTCAAAATCAAACAAAATTCCTTGATCATTTTAATGCAATCATACAATCAACATAAAACACAAGATTAAGCATAATAAAATCTAGTTAAAACAATAATGTGGCCTCCAGCATATGTAAACAATGGAAAGCTTCGTCACATTTATGGTTAAAAAGGGAACTAAAGTGACTCAATTCATGAGCAAGTAATGCAAAAAGAATGAATGGCATGGTAATTATACAAATGATAAATTTACTAAACATGTTATGCTATAGAAAGCGATAAACGAGTACTTGACGTGTACCAACTTTAAAACTATCATTATCGTACATCCGCAAGTTGAAACGATCAAACTCGGAAAATCACAAAATGGAACCTCAAGCTACCGGACCAAAACTCGAGTCCAGACAACAATAAAAGAATTAGAAAAACAAAACAAAATTTACAATATTTACAAGGAACAAAACTCCTCAAGCTAAACACAACAAGCTTGAGAAAAACACAATTAGACAAAACAACACAAACACAAAGAACAATACGAAAACTTGGTGACAATGAATTAACAAGTTGAAAAGTGAAGATTTAAAATTAAGAGCAAGTCCTATTTCAACTTGTTAAAGCACAAGCCACCACACACATAAACAAACATAAACAAAAACATGCTTGTTTTACGTCGTAAGCTCGACGCCTTTATTGTGCGAACACTAGTAACCTCCTCTCGTCATGCCATGGTATTGTTACACCATGCAAACCTAAAGAAAGTGTCCTAACAACCATACAACAAACGTTACGAATACGAGACAACTTACAACAATACTTGAAAACAAGGAAAAGCACACATATGTACAAGTATGGAAAGTAAACACACAACATGTACAGGTAACAATATACAAGTTCATATACAAAGTCTATACAATATATACATTAATTATAAAACTCAAAAATTATGGAATTATCGCAATACAGAAACAATAAAACTAATCCCCGACAACGGCGTCATTTTGTTTCAATGAATTATTATTTTTACCGGGTGATATATATCGGTTAGGTTATATCGTATCGTGTCCACAGAGATTGGTTATTGATTCGTCGTTCGACAATTCTATCATTAGTGAGTTTGGGAATAAATTGGTTGTAAAGAAAAGACAAAAAGTAAATGAACAAAAATTATAAAGGATAGATAGCTTGTCTGGAACGAATGCATACTACCCGTCACGGACTTAAATCTACCGTCCATGTCATACTCAGCCTACGATACTCCTCCGGGTCATCACATACCTCTCACAACCTAAGCTATTTCTAACCTAAATTGAGAATTCTACCGCATCACCTCGATATCCATGTCTAGCGTATCTCAACAACCAAAAGTCAATCGCGTCACTCGTAACGACTATCTCTAGCTTGAAACAACCAACATAGAGGCATTGAGATCAGATACTCTAAGTAAATGTCAGCTCTAAACCCATTTCTAGCATTCAGAAACTAACAGATAATCATCCTAGGTAATAATCTAAGCAATTCATGTCTAGAAAAGCTCAAACCCCTGACATCAAGTAAAAACCTAAGATAATTATCAAAACAGATTCGTAAAGCAAACTTTATACAACGCCAAGGGCGACAAATATACATGTGTTTGGAGTAAATATACATACATAACCAACAAAAGAGAAATACAAAGAGAGGAGATGAGATAAACCACAAATTTACACCGGTTTGCCAACGTCTATCGAAGAGAAATCCACCTCCAATCATCCATAAGCAAAATCTTATTGTTGTTTTCTAAGCTAATCTATCAAAAACTATAAAGTGGTGGAGTTTGAGAGCAAGAATCCACCCCAAAAACCATAAAACACAAAAAATGAAATGAAATTATATACAAAATCTGTCTCGCAGCCACCGCTCGGCGCTCCAATTGCACCGCCCGACGCTGGTCCCTTATTACTTGGCCCATGATGCTCCACGTAAGCATATGGGTAAAATATCTTCACACCGCCCGACGACCAATATCATCGCCCGACGAAGCTAGTCTTCCTCGTCCAACGAGCTGCTGGTGAGTCAAAGTCATGAGCTACTGGATTTTCTCAATGTTGCACTGCTCTCTTCACCGTCCGACGAGCTTCTAGCGCTGAGAGTGTCATGTCATCGCCATCTCACCGCCTGGCGGTGGACACCAGAAAAACAACTTTTGTTGCTTTCTCTGCACAACTTGGAATGGCTTCTTCTTTGCCTTATTCTTCCAAAAATGCATCTTGGAGCTTTTATTCCTCTTTCTCCAATCATGCTCAAATACCTACAAAATATACACAAAACTAATCAATCGGTACAATATATACACAAAACGCAATAAAACATATTTACAACAAAAAAGCGGGGTTATTCAACGATATTCAAAACAAAAGAATAGATAAGTGCCACAAAACATATGTACAAAATAACTACATTTTGACACTTATCAGTCATTTTGGCCATAAATTAGAAGGAAAATGCATAAATTAATTGATTCAAACATAGTATTAAAATATGAAAAATCCATGCAATAAATTGTTCTAAAAATACAAAATAATTCAACTAAACAAAAATATATTGGTATGTCTAACCTCCGTCTGTATTGCAAGGCATTTCGTGCCTCGGCAATCATGCCTTCCTCAAGGGCCAAATGGAGACTATCATCCCCAAAAGGTCCTCTCTATGCATGATCTCCCTATCTCCATAATACACTAACAGACCACCAGTATGGTCATTCCTAGCCTCAAGTACCTCCTAATTAGTTGGCCTATGTGATCTTCCAAAAGTGTCTGGTGTCATGATAGGGTGTTACACCCTATAGAACCATGTCATGTAGTTGTTAGCATAACCCATCATAAAGGAGTTAGCACCTTTATATGGTACCAAGTGACTCTAAGGGGTTGAAATCCTTCCGCATAAGCCTGTTGTAAAAGAGTTGGTACCCTATTCAAAATCTGTTAGTATTGCATCAAGATCTCGATGTCGGACGGTGGGATGAGTAGACTCGAAGGGTGTCTCAGAATAATCTAAAAAAAGTCAAACTGACGCATCACTCGCACGAGCAGATTAGGGGATATAAGAAATGACCCCACATGTCAGCCATATAATGTATAAGGAAATAACGTCTAGCAAATATGTCCCGTGGTAAGCCCCATATAGGCATAAGGAAATGTAATCTACTACAAGACAATCAATATTCACTCTGAATGGCTCAATCTCATTATTCTCCTAGTACATGGTAAATACGTCAGCATGTGGTCACTCCTTTGTATAGGTAGGCACAATTTGCTACTCGGTGATGCGAGGAAAGTGAGAGATGATTCATCTCTAAAAATGGTTCATATATAATACTAATAACAAGTGTAACGAAAAATTATGAAATCATTAGTAACATTAAATTATCGTAAGTTATGTGCAGCTCCCTGTCATATGTTTTGTTTTCCAAAGACAACCATCACCCAGTTTCGAGTACAAGTAGACCAAACAGAAGGCCATCCAGTTATACTCTTGAATCACCATCAAGTCGATAAAGTATTGAAGGTAGACCACATCAACGTAGGTTGTACTTTTCTCACACATATGGGCGTGTCAACCAAGAACAATAGGTAAGATATTAATGCACAAGTCTGATGGTAGTCAACATGTTGATCATCGCTTTTGATTTGTCGGGCCAATGTAGATATTTTTTAAAAAGCTTTTTCAAGAAAAAACTTAATCTAGAATCAGAACTTCTAGTGTCAACTACTTCATTTGTAGCCTCAGTTGGGTCAGCTCCAAATAGGTGACCATTATCTTCACGGCTTCTTCTCGACCAAGCCTTTAGTGGCCTGGTAATTTTTCCCTCATAGAAATACGCCTGAGGCATAAGACATTATTCAGGGTGGTGGTCATATCGCCTATAGAAAGGTGGAAAGATGACTTCTCTGAATGTCTCTTCCCTATAAGTGTTGTTTGCATGTCGTGGTTTATGGTCATGTACACAAGAGAACATAGATCGGCAAGACTAGAATAACATATAACATCAATGAACCAATCAGCAGTGGGTTGTTCCAACTCCAATTTCATCCTATCATGGTTTATTGGTTTCAAACACATCCGCCCTTATATAAAATCAATATCGATTTAGTTAGTTGAAAACATATGTATTGCAAGAGAAAATAAAATACCTCTCCTTCCATGTTATGCCTAGCAGCAACATTTGCATAAAGATGTAGTAAGGAGGTGTCAAACGGACCTCCTGAATAACTCTCTAAAGGGGCATCTGCAGTAGGTTCCTCCTAGGTTTTAGGGAATTATGGTGCTTCTGCAACACCTGGGGACTCGTGGCCCTGTGAAGTAGATGCCTGAGATACACGACTATGATAAGTAGAACTATATGGTTGGGAACCTCGATGTTGCAAAGCATCATACGAGTTATTGTCGACTAGTGGCCTCGTGGACCTGGATGTGGTCATTTCAGCTGAGTATAATTCTGCTAGGATTGTTTTCAGTCAGTGCACATGTGTTATAAATAGATACAAAGAAACACCGCATGTCAGAGCAAATCCACAAATTCAACTAGATTTTAGCAGAGACAAATTCAGAGATACATCTCAGAAAATAGCGCATAGAAAATCCAGAGATTCCAGACAAAGTTGTGATTCTCAGCCATGATAAAAGTGTCATTATTGCGTTAACTGTAACATCCGTAATTAATTAAAATAAATTAATTAAGTAATATAGAGTATTTTCCGATTAATTTAGTGATTAAGTCGAACTGTCGGTAGAATTCTTAAATTAGTAATCGAGTAGAATTAGTCGAAAATGAAAATAATAGTAGGATTTATTTTATCAAGTAGAATTGTTAAATTAAATATAAGATATTAATTATGAGGGTAAATTAGTATTTTTGGAGAGTATGATTTAATAAACCAAATTATATTAGGAGCCACTATATATTGAATTAACCTAGTAAAATAAGGAAAAACACATTATTTGCAAACCAAAGCCAAACCATAGTCGTAGCAGCAGAAAACCAAAGAAAGAAAGGAAGAAATTTAGAAAACAAGGGTTGCTAGGAGGGATCGTTGCTGTCTGAGAAGTCGCTAGTTCCGATCGATTTTCCGAGTTCCCTTCAATCCACAGGTAAGGGGTGGGGTTCGGGTTTTATAATCGATTGTGGGATAATTTTTATGTAGGGTTTAGGGCTGCATAATTACACTGTTAATCCTGTTTCGTCGGTAAAATTTCGTTGCTGGAATGAATTATATTACTTCCTATGTTAATTTATTCTGTTATGTGTGGTTATACTGTGTAATTGGTATCGACTTTATTACTCTATTATGCGTTGTTGTTCTGTGCAATTTGGTGCAATTTGTGTTGAGTCGATGCTATGGGAGGCGACCGTCCCTGCGTGGTACAAGAGGAAGGGAGGCGACCGCCTCCATTGGAGAAAAGGAATGAGGTGACCGTCCTGGGGAAGGAGGCGCCCGTATCCTTGGCTTTTGGTATGAGAGGCGACCGCCTCAGTGTGGGGGTGGGGGTCTCAACCATGTCCTGTTTGTTCTGTATTTCGTGGCTTGCTGGCTTGAGGGTATGACGTTTACCATGTTATTAGGAGAGTGTAACCTAACAATTAATAGTCTTAGAATAATTAAAACATGGCAAGTATGTAGAAGTGGATTTAGCAGTAGTAGAAAAACTCTCTAGCAGCAGCAGAAACTATACCAGAAAATAGTATTTAGCAGCAACAAATTTTCATAGACAGTGTGAATTAAGTAGTGGAAAGACCAATTAAAAATGTAGGAATTATAATGATACTATTAGAATTAATTAGTAGAATAATTAGGACTAATTAGTAATGTTGCAGAAACTAAAAACAGACCAGAAAATAATACTGTCAGTCGAATTAAGCGGAGAAATTAGTTTGTCGGAATCGGACGAAACTTTACGGGATGGTTCGGGTATACGGGTAGTTAATTAAAACGGTGTCATTTCATTGGAATTCGCGTTAGTTGCTTGATTGTCGATACATCCGGAACGTTGTTGTTTTTGTCTGAATTGGATGATCTAAGAACCGTAGACTAAAATGGAAAAAGCTGAAAATAACGTTGTTGAGTTAAAATTACCGTTGCATCGTGTTGAAGTTGTTAGTTGGTTGTTGACGTGGATGTTGTTAATTAAGTTGATGTTGTTTCATGCATGATTTTAAGTTGTCATTGTTTAAGTCTTTGTTGGAATTACATCTACATAGCATGTGCATTTTCAAGTTGGCCTGGATTGGCACCACGTTGTAAGTTGAAGGCTTATGCCTTGTTGAATGCCTCGATAACCTGGCATGTTTTAAGTTGGGAGTTTACTCCAAATGGATCCACATGCATCTGCATTTTTGTTGAGTCGCATCCGAGTCGCATTTTAAGTTGTTGTTGATTTTATGTTGTTTTATGGATATCATATATTGTTGATTTAAGTGGTAACTAATGTAAGTTTCTTTACCTAAGCATATGAATTATCGTACTTTCGCTTATATTATTCGATATCTCACCCTTTCTATTTTGTTGGTCGTTACCTTTATATTGGTAACGTGCAGGTAATGAGGAGTAGGAGGATTAGTAGCTTATGGCGTCGTCGCTCTGATACGTAGCACTCGGGGGGAATCGAACGCGTTATTTCATTTATGTTATGCATTTGCTTCCGTTGAACTCATTTGTGGTTTTGAGCAATATTATGATTTTTCGTTGTTTCAAAGATGCTATGCCGAATTGAATTAATTATGTTGAGATTTTCCGCTGCATTTTATTAAGTAAAGTTGAATTGTTAAAGAGTAATTATAGTGCAATTGTTCGTATTCTTTATGTGTTACGTATCTGCCAAGAAGTAAATTGTTTTAATGTTGTTTTCAAGTTGTGAAAGTGTAATACGTCAAGTTTTAGTTTAAGATTTTTGGCACTCTGAATTTAAAATAATGTTGGGTAGATTTGGGGTGTTACATTAGTGGTATCTGAGCAGGTCGGTCCGTCCGGCCAAGTGTTGTGTCGTTAACAATCGAGTATTGTTAATTACTTTATCTAACTGTTGATTATGTTGCAGTGCTTAGTTTAAATGGCTGGAAGAAATGATGTTGCGATCGCTGCTTCTTTGGAAGCAATGGCTCATGCTCTGGGGAATCAACCTAATGCTGGTGGGGATGCTGGATCCCAAAGTTTGGCAACCTTCCAGAGAGAGAATCCATCGGTGTTCAAAGGCAAACATGATCCTGATGGTGCTCTGGAGTGGTTGAAGGAGATTGAGCGGATCTTTCGCGTGATGAATTTTACTACTGCGCAGAAGGTTTGGTATGGAACTCACATGTTGGCTAGTGAGGCTGATGATTGGTGGTTCGATACGCTTGCACGATTGGAAGCTACAGGTGAAGAAGTCACTTGGGCTGTGTTCCGTGGGGAATTTCTGAGGAAATATTATCCTGAAGATGTTCGAGGTAAGGAAGAGATTGAATTCCTTGAACTGAAGCAGGGTAATATGTCTGTTACTGAGTATGCTACAAAGTTTGTGGAGTTGGCCAAGTTTTACCCGCATTACAGCGCGGAAACTGCTGAATTCTCTAAGTGCATTAAGTTTGAAAACAGTTTGCGTTATGAGATCAAGAAAGCAATTGGGTATCAGAAGATCCGTGTTTTCCCTGATTTGAGGAAGACAACAATGCTCATTACAAGATTGTCAGTGATAGAAGTGGCAAGAGTCAGCAGAATCGTGGTAAATCGTATGATGCTCCAGCTGGTAAAGGTAAATAGAGAGCTGCTCCGGGTCAGAGAACTAGTGGGGGAGGTGGTGCTCCTGCTGGTATTGTTTGTTACAAGTGTGGGTAAGTTGGTCACAAGAGCAATGCATATTGTACTATTGAGGTGAATATGTGTTTCTGTTGTGGATAGACTGGGCATGCAATATCTGATCGCAAGCATAAAGAGATGATATGTTTTAATTATGGGGAAGAAGGACATATTGGGAGTTAGTGCAAGAAATCGAAGAAGGCACAATCTAGTGGAAAGGTGTTTTCTTTGGCGGGTGATTCGTCGGGCAATGAGGACAAACTTATCAGAGGTACATGTTTCATAAATAGTACTCCCCTAATTACTATTATTGATACTGGTGCCACTCATTGTTTTATTGATGCTGATTGTGTTAAAAGATTGGGTCTTGTATTATCTTCTATGAATGGTACAATGGTAGTTGAGGTCCCAGCCAAGGGATCAGTAACTACTCTCTTGTGTGCTTGAAGTGTCCTCTGTCGATCTTTGATAGGAACTTTTATGTTGATTTAATTTGTTTGTAGTTAAGTGGGTTGGATGTAATTCTGGGTATGAACTGGTTAGAGAATAACTATGTTCATATTAACTGTTATAATAAGTCTGTGAGGTTTTCAACTGCTGAAGAAGAAGAAGTTGTTTTGATGTCGCCTAAGCAATTGTGACAGTTGTTGAAGGAAAAAGCTGAGATGTTCTCATTGATGGCAACAATGTCAATGGAGAACCAAACTATAATTGATGAATTCCAGGTGGTGCGTGAATTTCTTGAAGCTTTCCCTGATGAAATTCCTGATGTACCCCCAGAACGAGAAGTTGAATTTGGTATCGATCTTGTACCGTACCGCACTGCTTTGGCACCGTCATGTGATGTCGCATCTGAGTTAGCAGAATTGAAGAAGCAGTTGGAAGATCTACTTGAGAAAAAGTTTGTCAGACCGAGTGTATCGCCGTGGGGAGCTCCAGTGTTGCTATTAAAGAAGAAAGATGGAAGCATGAGACTTTGTGTTGACTACAGATAATTGAATAAAGTGACAATCAGGAACAAGCATCCGCTTCCAAGAATTGATGACTTGATGGATCAATTGGTGGGTGCTAGTGTGTTTAGCAAGATTGATTTACGATCAGTTTATCACCAGATTAAAGTAAAGGATGAAGATATTCAGAAGACGACTTTCAGAACACGTTATGGACATTACGAATATTCTGTGATGCCTTTCGGTGTTACCAATGCACTGGGAGTATTTATGGAATATATGAACCGTATCTTTCATAATTATCTGGATCGGTTTGTGGTAGTGTTTATTGACGATATTTTGATTTATTCTAAGTCAGATGAAGAGCATGCAGAGCATTTGAAGACAGTGTTGCAGGTTTTGAAAGAAAGAAAGTTGTATGCTAAACTGTCTAAATGTGAATTCTGGTTGAAAGAAGTTAGTTTTCTCGGCCATGTCATTTCGAGTAGTGACATTGCTGTAGACCCGTCTAAAGTAGATGTTGTGCGGCAATGGGAAACTCCGAAATCAGCAACTGAGATTAGAAGCTTTTTGGGATTGGCTGGTTATTACAGGAGGTTTATTGAAGGATTTTCCAAGTTGCCACTTCCACTAACAAAGTTAACTTGTAAAGGCAAAGCTTTTGTGTGGGATGTAGAATGCGAAGAGAGTTTTACCGAGTTGAAGAAGAGGTTGACGTCGGCTCCAATTTTGACGTTACCGAAACCTGAAGAACCTTTTGTAGTGTATTGTGATGCTTCTAAGATGGGATTAGGTGGAGTATTGATGCAAGATGGAAAGGTTGTTGCTTACGCATCAAGGCAGTTGAGAATTCATGAGAAGAATTACCCTACACGTGATTTAGAACTTGTTGCAGTTGTTTTTGTATTGAAAATTTGGAGACATTATCTGTATGGCTCTAGATTCGAAGTGTTTAGCTACCACAAAAGTTTGAAATATTTGTTCGATCAGAAGGAGTTGAATATGAGGCAGCGAAGATGGTTGGAATTGTTGAAGGATTATGACTTTGGTTTGAATTATCATCCGGGTAAGGCTAATGTGGTGGCTGATGCGTTGAGTCGAAAGACTTTACACATGTCGGCGATGATGGTTAAAGAGTTGGAATTAATTGAGAAGTTTAGAGATATGAGTCTTGTTTGCGAGACAACACTGCGGAGTGTTAAGCTCGAAATGTTGAGAATTAATAATGAATTCCTGGATACAATCAATGTGAAATTGGTAGATTCGATGGTGGGAATTGATCAGTCGGAAACTAGTGAATTTAATATGGATGCACAGGGTGTGTTGAGATTCCGTGATCGAATTTGTATTCCTGATGATGTAGAGTTGAAAAGATTAATTCTAGAAGAAGGGCATAGAAGTAAGTTGAGCATTCATCCGGGAGCTACTAAAATGTATCATGATTTAAAGAAATTATTTTGGTGGCCCGGAATGAAGCGTGATATTGCACAATTTGTATATGCATGTTTGACTTGTCAGAAGTCGAAGGTTGAGCATTAGAAGCCTGCGGGGTTGTTGCAACCGTTGGAAATTCCAGAATGGAAGTGGGATAGTATTTCGATGGATTTTATAACTGGATTACCAAGTACTGTGCGAGGACATAATTCCATTTGGGTGGTTGTTGATAGGCTTACTAAGTCGGCTCATTTTATACCTATTGACATCAGTTTTCCTGTACCGAAGTTGGTGGAGATTTATATTAGGGTGATTGTTAAGTTACACGGTGTTCCGTTGAGTATTGTGTCGGATAGAGATCTGAGGTTCACATCTGATTTTTGGCAGAGTTTACAGAATGCGTTGGGTTCTAAGTTGAGGTTGAGTTATGCGTATCATCCTCAAACTGATGGTCAGACAAAAAGGACGAATCAGTCATTAGAAGATTTACTGCGAGCATGTGTTCTTGAAGAGAGAGGTTCGTGGGACACTTGCCTTCCATTGATAGAATTCACATATAATAATAGTTATCGTTCTAGCATCGGAATGGCACCTTTTGAAGCATTGCATGGTCGGAGGTGTAGGACCCTGTTGTGTTGGCATGAGACAGGAGAAAGTGTGGTGCTTGGACCTGAGTTAGTTCGAGAAACCACTGAGAAGGTGAAACTTATCCGTGAAAAGATGAAGGCTTCCCAAAGTAGACAAAAGAGTTATCATGACAAGCGGAGGAAAATTTTGGAATATCAGGAAGGTGAACATGTATTCTTGAGAGTTACACCAGTAACCGGTGTTGGACGAGCATTGAAATCGAAGAAGCTTACTCCTCGTTTTATTGGTCCGTATCATATATCGGACAGAGTTGGAAAAGTTACTTATAGGGTGGCGTTGCCGCCGAATCTTTCAAATTTGCATGATGTGTTCCACATGTCGCAACTCCGGAAGTATATTCCTGACTCGTCTCATGAGATTCGTATGGATGATGTACAAGTGCGGGGATAACTTAACAGTGGAGACAATCCCAGTACGAATTGCAGATCGCGAGACAAAGACGTTACGTGGAAAGGAGATTGCATTGGTGAAGGTTGTATGGTTAGGAGCTGCTGGAGAAAACATGACGTGGGAATTGGAAAGCAAGATGCGGGACTCTTATCCCGAGTTGTTTGAATCAGGTAATTTTCGAGGACGAAAATGTTCTAAGTGGGGAGAGTTGTAACACCCGTAATTAATTAAAATAAATTAATTAAGTAATATAGATTATTTTCCTATTAATTTAGTGATTAAGTCGAATTGTCGGTAGAATTGTTAAATTAGTAATCGAGTAGAATTAGTCGAAAATGAAAATAATAGTAGGATTTATTTTATCAAGTAGAATTGTTAAATTAAATATAAGATATCAATTATGAGGGTAGATTAGTATTTTTGGAGAGTATGATTTAATAAACCAAATTATATTAGGAGCCACTATATATTGAATTAACCTAGTAAAATAAGGAAAAACACATTATTTGCAAACCATAGCCGTAGCAGTAGAAAACCAAAGAGAGAAAGGAAGAAATTTGGAAAACAAGGGTTGCTAGGAGGGATCGTTGTTGTCCGAGTGTAATACGGTGAACTGACTTTGAGATTTTTGTATCGCAAATGTGCGGATAGCAAGAGTCGCCACCGACTTTTCTTTTATCCAATTAAGGGAAGGTAAAAAGTACAGAAAAAGACCTTCGTTAGTAGGGGTGGCAATTGAATCCATTAACACAAAATCCATCCAATCCATCCAATCCATCTATTAAAAAATCCATCAACTAAATGAAAAATAAGTTAATGGATTGATCCAATCCATCCACCACATTTTAATGATCCAATGGATTACTCTCTACATCAAATTTATTTATTTTATTTTAAATTGGAATTTTTTTCTTGAAAAACTGAAAGAAAAAAATAATTTTTGAAAAAAGATGGAAACTTTTTTTTTTTAACTGAAAAAAAAAATTGGAATTTTCTTTAAAAAAAACAGGAATTTTTTTTAAAAAAACTGGAAAAAAAATTTTCGAAAAAAAACAGGAATTGTTTTTAAGAAAAAATGTTTTTATTTTGAAAAACTGAAGAAAAAAAATTTGAGAAAAGGTGGAAACTTTTTTTTTTATAACTGAAAAAAAATTTGAGAAAAAACTGGAATTTTTGTTTAAAAAAAATACTGGAATTTTTGAAAAACAGAAGAAAAAAAAAATTGAAAAAAAAACAGGAATTGTTTTAAAGAAAAAATGTTTTTTTTTTTAAAACTAAAAAAAAGCTGGAATTTTTTCAAAAAAAATTATTTTTTTGAAAAAAGGTGGAAACATTTTTAAAAAAAAATATGTTTTTTCTTTTAAAACTGAAAAAACAAAATTTGAAAAAAGAACTGAATTTTTTTTAAAAAAAAATCAGGAATTGTTTTTAAGAAAAAATGTTTTTTTTTTGAAAAACTGAAAAAAAATTAAAAAAACTGTTTTATTTTTTTATAAAAATTGAATTTTATTTTAAAACTGAAAAAAAAAACTTGAATTTTTTATTAAAAAAATGCTTTTTTTTTGTAAAAATTGGAAATCTTTTTTTCAAAAAAAAACTATTTTATTTTTTTATATAAACTGAAATCTTTTTTTCAAAAAAATTTTTTGAAAAAATAAAAACTGAATTTTTTTTTGTAAACTGTAATTTTTTTTCCAAAACAAACTTTAAATTTTTTTGTTTTAAAAAAAAAAACTGATTTGTTTTTTTTTAAATTGAAACTTTTGTTTTTTTTATGGATGGATGGATATCCCTCCATTAAAATGTTGTTAATGGATGGATTTTATTTTTAAATGGATGGATTTGATTGGATTTATTTAAGAAAGTTTTAATGGATTGTTTTAATCCATTCATTAACAGTCCAATCCATATCCATCCAATCCATCCATTTTGCCACCCCTACTCGTTAGATTCTGAGTAATGGAGAAGGTTATGAAAAGGGAAGGTATTAGCACCCCTTTTCATCCGTAGTTATCTACGGGCTCTTAGTTGCTCTTAGATCATTTTTAAAAGTGCTTTCTGTGTGTTTGACAAAAATGTTTTGAAAAGGCATTTCGCTTTGACTTTGTAATGATTCGTGTAGGAATGTATACAAAGTGTTCGGAAATGTTTCGTCTTGAAAAGAGTTTGAACTTTGACAAAAGTGTGAGGTGCAAAAAGTACTTTGATAGAGCAAGCAACTAAAAGTCTTATTATCTACTCAGAATTGATCGTTTTCGTGTTGTTTTACGTTCCTTTAGAATAGTGCTATCCATACCATTAGTTGGTAGGTAACCCTATTCGTTGAATGTAGAAGGGACATTCGAAGGGACATCGGATGGTCATAGAAGGCAACTTGTAGGAGTATCCTAGCACATTCGAAGGGACGATCATCACTTTTCGTAGGCAACAATCGAGGGGCGAGATCATGTTTTCATAGGCCACGTCGAGGGACTCATGATCTTTGATTCGAAGGAACTATGATGATATATTTTGTAGGCAACGGTGCTAGGATACCTCTACGTTCGAGGGACTTGACCATTTGTACTCGTAAAGGCAACGAGAGAGAATTACCCTAAGGGGTGCATGTGTGAAAGAGTGTGTTGATTTCAGATATGTTATCTTGCAATTAGAAGTGATCTACGTTCGTTTTTATCTTGCCATACACGCCTAGTTACTAGCAGTTTATAGGGTGCGGAAAGTAAATGGCGGAAATGTAAAGTGCGGAAAGATAAAGTCCTACGCTATTACATGGCTTTGGGGCAGATACAAAATAAGAGTGCGGAAAATAAAAGCCCTAATTAAACTATTACATCCCATAGGCAGTTACATAATTGAAAAGAAAAGCAAGAAAAATCGTCCGAAACGGCATAACCTGTGAACAGATACATAATCGGAAAACAGAAGAAAATTACATAAGAAGAAAATGTTAGTAAAAATAAGTATTTTTGAATGAGAAAAAGGCTTTATGTTAGTAATGATATTAATATGATAAGATAAATTTTTGGTAATTTTTGGAATTGATTTGATAATTTAAAAACAATTAAAAGTCATTTAAATGATTAATTAGTAATTAAATTAAATATGCATGCAAAAATAATAATTTTTATGCTAAAAATTAAATAAACATTTTTCTGATGATTATGCAAAAATTAAATATTTTTGGTGTTTTTTAGATGCATGAGAAAATTATTTGAAGATAAATTAAATTAGATGAAAAATATTAAAGAAAAAATAGAAAAAGTATGTTAGTTTCAAAAGAGCAAAAATATATTGGTCTCGTCAGGATTCGAACTGGAGACCTCTGGGCAACACGTCACACTTCCATGCCTTAACCACTGGGCCAACGCGCACTTGGTGTCATGTAAATGAAACGAAGCGTTTTTATACAAACTTGATTTTTGGGAACCCAGAACACGCGCGAAGATCTTCATCTTCTTCATTTGAAATTTTGAAAAGTTAGTTGTCGACGCTATGGCCCCGCATTTCAAAACTTCATACAAGCAATATAAATGAGTTATGAATACATGAATCGATTGCAAATAACATTCTAAACACGATGGTGGTGCTAGTTTTGTCCAATTTAACGTGTTTTAGGAAGCCCCAATTCGAACCAGAAAACCCTAGCCATGGTGGATTTCGATTCAGGTCACGAAAACGCAATCAAACTATGCAAAAAGTTTCCAAACTTCGTTCTAAACACAAAACAAACCACAAAACACATTAAAAATGCATGATAAACAGAATTCGAAATTTGAAAAAGTATGAACAAACCAAAACTGGATTTCGTGATTCTTGATGTTTTTGAATGATGTAAAGGTCCGGAATGATTCCAGGGACTCCAAGGAATGTGTTTGGATGCTTAGAATTGGTTGAATCGAAGCAAAACTAGGGCTGCCACTTGCTTGAATGTCACAGATTTTTTGACTTAGGTTAGGGTTCTTCCGAGCAATTTTTTTGTTCTTGTTCATGTGACATGCATTGTACATTTATAGTAGATGGATTTTGGGCTGATTTGAAGAACAAATAATGATCAATCAATGCAAAAAATATTTGATTTTGTACAAAATCAAATCTTCCTTTTTTGATCAAATTTCAATCAAATTCTTGCCAAATCTATGCAAATTTCGAAATTTGCCAGCTTGTGTGAGTTACTTGGATCTCAAGCATGAGAGAAAAATCAATTTTGCATTTAATTTTCATTTTATACCTTATTTTTTAATTTAATTTGTTTTTAAATGAATAAAATTCAAATTAAATAGAAAAATAAAGCTAAAATTCGTGGCATTGGGCTTGGATGTTCCAAATTGTCTAAGGAACAAGTTTGAATGAAGAAAAACTAGGCCCATTTGCAAAATTTTGAATTTTAACAAGTATCTCTCTTTGTGCACTTCTTCAAAAATACTCAACTTGTGCAAGGTGTATTTAGCTCAATGTTCCACATTTTTGAGTGTTCTTGGACTTTTTAGAAAGCTCTAAGTGTCCTCTAACCAACCTCTTTGGTTTCATCTCAATTGGAGTTTCCATGCTCAGTAAATCTTCAAAACAAAAAGTTGACTTTTTGTTGACTTTGAAAAGGACCTGTAATGTTTTGACTCATACCTTCCAAATGAAGCATATTTTGAACATTCTTGTGAGACATGAAGTTGTAGAGAATTGAATTTCCTTCAAAATGAGAGGTGGTGGAAAAATTTCTGAGAAAGTATGAAGAAGTTATGCTCAGTCAAAGTTCAGTTGACTTTTCACTGAAAAACCCTAATTTGGAAAGTTTGACTTTTGTGCAAATCTTGAGTTTTCTTGATGAATCATGATCAAACCTTGGTCAAATGATGAATGTGACTTCAAAATGATGATGTTGACCAAAAATCAGGAAGTTTGACTGTATGTTGACCACAGTTGACTTTTTGTCTAATACAACTGATTTTTAACCATCTGAGCAATTGTCTGAGGAAACTTGACTTGTGAGGCTTGAAACTTGACATGGAGAATCTTTGAAGCATATGAGTAGGCATGATGACCATTGGAGATGTTGGAAATCCATCTGGATCTGAGAATTGCCAAACCCTAGTTTGGGTTGATTGTCTAGGAGAGGGTTTGTCTGATCAACCCTTGAGGAATCCTTGAGTATGGATGTATGAAATGTATTGAGGAATAGGAGGGCAAATTTTGGGGTATGACACCGAGAAGTCGCTATTTTCGATCGATTTTCCGAGTTCCCTTCAATCCACAAGTAAGGGGTGGGGTTCGGGTTTTATAATCGATTGTAGGATAATTTTTATGTAGGGTTTAGGGCTGCTATGCGTTGTTGTTCTGTGCAATTTGGTGCAATTTGTGTTGAGTCGATGTTGTGGGAGGCGACCGTCCCTGCGTGGTACAAGAGGAAGGGAGGCGACCGCCTCTAGTGGAGAAAAGGGATGAGGCGACCGTCCTGGGGAAGGAGGCGCCCGTATCCTTGGCTTTTGGTGTGAGAGGCGACCGCCTCAGTGTGGGGGTGGGGGTCTCAACCATGTCCTGTTTGTTCTGTATTTCGTGGCTTGATGGCTTGAGGGTATGACGTTTACCATGTTATTAGGAGAGTGTAACCTAACAATTAATAGTCTTACCATAATTAAAACATGACAAGTATGTAGAAGTGGATTTAGCAGTAGTAGAAAAACTCTCTAGCAGCAGCAGAAACTATACCAGAAAATAGTATTTAGCAGCAACAAATTTTCACAGACAGTGTGAATTAAGCAGTGGAAAGACCAATTAAAAATGCAGGAATTATAATGATACTATCAGAATTAATTAGTAGAATAATTAGGACTAATTAGTAATGTTGCAGAAACTAAAAACAGAGCAGAAAATAATACTGTCAGTCGAATTAAGCGGAGAAATTAGTTTATCGGAATCGGACGAAACTTTACGGGATGGTTCGGGTATACGGGTAGTTAATTAAAACGGTGTCATTTCGTTGAAATTCGCGTTAGTTGCTTGATTGTCGATACAGTCGGAACGTTGTTTTTTTGTCCGAATTGGATGATCTAAGAACCGTAGACTAAAATGGCAAAAGCTGAAAATAACGTTGTTGAGTTAACATTACCGTTGCATCGTGTTGAAGTTGTTAGTTGGTTGTTGACGTGGATGTTGTTAATTAAGTTGATGTCATTTCGTGCATGATTTTAAGTTGTCGTTGTTTAAGTTGTTGTTGGAATTACATCTACATAGCATGTGCATTTTCAAGTTGGTCTGGATTGGCACCACGTTGTAAGTTGAAGACTTATGCCTTGTTGAATGCCTCGATAACCTGACATGTTTTAAGTTGGGAGCTCCAAATGGATCCACATGCATCTGCATTTTTGTTGAGTCGCATCCGAGTCGCATTTTAAGTTGTTGTTGATTTTATGTTGTTTTGTGGATATCATATATTGTTGATTTAAGTGGTAATTAATGTATGTTTCTTTACCTAAGCATATGAATTATCGTACTTTCGCTTATATTATTCGACATCTCACCCTTTCTATTTTGTTGGTCGTTACCTTTATATTGGTAACGTGCAGGTAATGAGGAGTAGGAGGATTAGTAGCTTATGGCGTCGTCGCTCTGATACGTAGCACTCGGGGGGAAACGAACGCGTTATTTCATTTATGTTATGCATTTGCTTCTGTTGAACTCATTTGTGGTTTTGAGCAATATTATGATTTTCCGTTGTTTCAAAGATGCTATGCCGAATTGAATTAATTATGTTGAGATTTTCCGCTGCATGTTATTAAGTAAAGTTGAATTGTTAAAGAGTAATTATGGTGCAATTGTTCGTATTCTTTATGTGTTACATATCTGCTAAGAAGTAAATTGTTTTAATATTATTTTCAAGTTGTGAAAGTGTAATAATACCTCAAGTTTTAGTTTAAGATTTTTGGCACTCTGAATTTAAAATAACGTTGGATAGATTTGGAGTGTTACATTAATCCTCCAAACAAATGTCAATGCATGTCTTTGTATGCTATCTATTTCGTTTTCACTATTGTCTAATGTACATTAAAACAACTAATGTGGCTTAAACAACTAACTTTAAATCAAAACAGTTATTTTGAAATACTTGCCAAATCCAATGGACGAGAAAGAGAAGTTTAAATGGATGACATGCTTGAAAGGATGAGAAACACCTTTAATGGTAGGAGCTTTAAGTGGTTGTAAAATTAGCGATTTAATTATCTGATAAATTAAAATAATATAAATTAAAATAAATTATAAAGAATAATATTAAATTTTATTTAAAATAATAAAGGTAAAATTTAAAGAAAAAAGATGATAAACTATAAGCTAAGACGTTATTTAAAATAGCATTTGAAAAATAAATTATAAATTAGTAAGATAAGTTATAAATTTGTGATAAAAAGACTATTATCAAACACGTCTTTTATTATCATATATAAGTTTATAAATTATAAACTATCTTATAAGATATAAATTATAACTCAAAAAAATATTTTGTCAAACTGAATCTAAATGTAAGAGACTAAAATTGCAATAATGAAATCAAAATTCATCAAAATTATAATAATAAATATTTGATATATGGATCCGTAAAACTAATTTAATCCAGATGATTTGAATTTTTTTGGTTGAGTTTAACTCGGTTTTGTATTCTGACACAAGCCATGTATATCCCCTCTTTTATGGGTAAGTATTTAGTAAGGTAGAACCGAGAAGAATATTAAATATCACATTGAATGAAATGTTAAATTAACGAGAGAGAAATGATTGTATTACACATAGGATAAAAAACAAGAATAAGTGCTAAATATTTCTATACAGATTGTTACTATAATTTATCATCATCAGAGAATTAATGTCCCTTAAAATAATTGCTATAACTATTAATTTAAAAAAACCAAACCGAGTCTATATTTTCACTCGTGTTAGACGGATTCGTTGTGTGACTCTTCCTGGTTTTGAGATACCAGCCAATTATCTGTTTTAAAAACGAGCCAGATAGCTGACCAGTCCCAGTTCTACATATCCGATCAGTTTAAAAGGCCATGTTTCCAGAACACTTGACTGTTATGCATTCTCTCACAAAGTACTTGTCAAACAAAAAAATATTGTTCTGTTTTTATAATTTATAATAATAAGCGTGTTGTTTAGTGGTTCTGCTTTTTAATAGTTGTCTTTTAAGACTTCTTTTCCTAATAGAGACAGGGATCTTACAATCCATGATCCTCAGATCCTCGCACTTTCCAAAGTAAGAACCAACTATCATGACAACACAGACGGAAATTAACCCGACAATCAGCGAGCTCAATGCAAGAATCAACATAACTTCAATCTTAACCCTCAATTCTCAATTTCTTTGGCTAAACGTTAAGAATAAAACAAGAATAAAGTATACAGCCAAACAATCAAAAAATCTGAGATGAATTAGCAGGAGTGCTAGACCTAGATCCGTGAAAGTTCAATAAACAGAAGCTGCAACTCATAAAAGCAGCATCGTGATTTGCACATTGAAAACATCCTTTCTGCAAGCAGAAAGAAATCTGCTGAAATAGAGTAAGATTATGCTTCCAAAAACACACAGACCAACGAAGCAATCAATGTGTTAAAAACCAAACTGGATATCGAATTTGCAAGACATATGGGTCATGGTTCAAAACCACGGTTAAACCAGATGAAAACTAAACACAAGTAAAAGTACTACATAGGTGAAATAAATAGATGCAAGAGAAAATACTAACAATTGTTGACCCAACAATTGGTTCAACCTTGACTGTGGTACCATCAAAATCAAACCATCGGTTCGGTTATTAAAGCATTGGTATGAATCCATAACATATAGTCATATACAATAACATGATGCGAAAATCTAAAGATCCAATCCAAAATAGTGAACAAATGAATTATACATTTCAAACAAACATGGTAAAATCTTTTTAAAAAAATGCAATTGGAAAGACAGTGATAGACTGCCTTAACCAAATAATTTCAATATTAACTAACAACGAAATAATTCAGAATCAAAATGAAACTAAAGACAAAACAAGAAAATTAACATGAGAGAATACCTTACATACAGCTATATGCATAATCAACTAACATCCCTTAGTCTTTTTATCAATGTATCCAGTGATTTCTTTTTTGGATTCTGCCTGGACCCTCGGCTCCCGAAGGTTCCAAAGAGTCGGTCCGAAGGATCCTTTAACTTCTCTGAAACAATCACCACTTTCTTGTGGTCCAAAGCACTATAACTCCTCTCCCTGATCACTGGATTCAGGAAATTCTCCGGATGATTGCTTACCAGCAAATTGACCATTTGTCTCGATTCCGCAATGGCTGATTTCAACTGATCAGAATCTCCGTCAAAGAAAAGCGCGGCCTGATTTTCAGCAAATGATTCTAGGAGCTTGATGTCTGTATCAATTCCAGTAACGGCACTGACGCTAAATCTCTTAACGGAATCACTAACTAATGTCCCAACAATCGTCTCCGATATGTGAGAAAGAACATCCGGTATAACTCTTTTAAGGACTTGAGTTGGCAATATCTGCGATGCATTCGAAAACGAAGTTTCCAAATAAATTATGACCTCATTTACATATTCATTTCCGCCTTGAGGTGGATCATCAGTCATCCAATTTACATTCTCAATCAAGGTCATATATCCATCAACTTTGGATTTTAGTAGCCGAGCGAGCGTCTCTTCCGCAGCATCACGAGCTTTTCTCAGAGGAAACTGCCTCCTACTTCTCTCCACCATTCTCAAAGGAACCCCTGAAAGCTGAGCTGCATGGCGAAAGAAAAAATCACACGCACGCTCCATAACAGCCATATTTGCCGCCATTTGCATTGCCTGGAAGACACCATTAACTGTGGTACTAATAAGCTTTAATAAAGACTCATCTAAAACCTCACCCAAAAGCTTATCTAAATACTTCTTAACAACATCATAGAACTCAAGCTGCCCACCATACGACATGAAACTAACAGAATCCTCAATGAATGACCGCACAATACGACAACAATCAGGCACCGTGGAAGAAAACGGTGCTACATAAGGAAAAGCGGGCATGATATGCGATGTTTGAATCTGAAAAGAAAGCACATTCATCGAATACTCATACTCTTTCTTCATCACCATCTGCCCAAACTTATCACCAGCTACAGCCTCCGCTATCTGCTGCCTACAATCCGACAAGAGTAATTCATGATACTTATCCCTATGTTTGCTCAAAACATCAAGCAACGCATCAATCGGGTAACCAAATCTCCTCAGCGTAACTCCTAACAGACTCACATAATCCTTAATCAACAAAAGATGATTAGCCGTTTGCATTCTCGAGAACTGATCCTCCAACACAGAACACATTTTGCTAACCGCAATCTCCCACAGATTCTCAACTTCCATTTTCGATATCAAACCACCGCCAGTCCTATACACGCGATCCTCCACCACAAAGAAACCCGCAATCTGCGCAAAGAAAGTCTGATGCGATTCAAGAAAAGGCGTCATCGACGAAACCTGAAAATCCGAAGTCAACTGAAGCTTCCTATTCTCGAAATAATATTGCTTAAACCCATCCTCTAACCCTAACGTTTGATGAATATGGTAAGCTCTATACAACGGAGTCAAATCAAATCCCAAAACTCCACCAGCGTTACCATTACCATTACTATGACCTTCATCTCCGATCCCAGCCCCAATTCCATCTTCATCTTCTTCCTCCAACGCATAAATACAATCCCTAACGCTGAGTCTACTCTGCTCCTCCGCTTGACGCTGTTTGATTCGAAGATCTTCCTCTCTCTGTCTCGCCGACGAAGCTTGACCGATTGCCAATTGACCTAAATTACGACTCACAACACGGATCTCAACCAACCAGTCACCGAACTCCTTGTTCACTTTTCTCTCTATGTAAGACCGAATCTCCGGAATCTTCTTCTCCAGCATCTTCTTCAGAGTCGACGACGACGTTTTCTCCAAATAATCTCTCTCGATTGCGTCAACACACTTCAACGCCATGTAGAAATTATCACCGGCAAGATGACTATTAGCGCGTGAGCAAACTTCCGTCAACTGAACACACGCTCCGACTGATTCAATAGCGAGGTTAACGTTCCTAGAAACGTTTCGCGTTTCGACGAACGAGTCAAGCGAGGTGAGAAGCGGACGCGCGACGGATTGGAGCTTAGAGTTCGAATCGGAGAGGGACGACTTGAGAGATTCGACTTCGGAGAGAAGCGATCGGAGGTCATCGACGGCGAGGATGAAGTCCTGGTAGTGCGCCTTGCATACTTCTTCGATCTCTGACTCTTTGGAGCGGGCGAAGTGCTTGAGGTGGTGCTGGAGAGTCTCCGGCTTGCCGGAAGCGAAGGCTTTGCGGATGAAGGGACCTAAGTCTTCGTTGTTGCATATGGCGGAGGAGAGAAGGAGCTGGTCCTGTTTGTCGCCGGAGTCGTCGCCGTTTGATTGGATGACTTTCCGGCGCGGAGGTTTTGAGGGGTTCATCGTCGGAGTAACCGTGGCAGGTGGAGGAAATTTAGGGATTGAATTGAATTGCCGTACAAGTCTTTTTCGGACACATCATAAAGGTCGTCGTCGAAAACTCAACTTGTATTCTTTTGGCTTTTCAATCAAAATATAAGGGCATTTTTGTAATTTAAAACTATATTTCATTTGGTAACATTTTTATAATAATAACCTTATATTACATTTTTCTGTCTTTAATTTCTTAAGTTGGAAATTTTTTTATATTAAAAGATATTGTCTAAAATTCATATACAAATATCCTTCTTAACAATATCAAAAATTCAATGTACTCTTTGGAGATTACAATTAAAATAAGAAAGGATGTTTATTATGAAACTTTTGGTTTAAGTGTTTTTTTTGTTGTCCTTTATGATAATCAAGTATTTATGATAATTGAGCATGAAATTCTATAAAGCTTGGCTTTAGATGGGTTTCAATTAAGGGGCTTTCATAATTTAACAATTTTAATTTCCTTTAATATTATTAAGAGTTAAATATATAAAACTCCTTGTAATATTAGCAAGATTTGCTTTATATCCAGTAAAAGAAAAATAATTATTTCTTCTTTGTAAATGTATATTATCTGAGTTTAGATTCTATTTTGTTGTTGGCTAGCAGTCTAATTGGATTTTTTATTTTTGATATAATTTTTAAGTCTCACGTGGAATTTATTTATTTTTTAAAAAAAAAATTTTTTATTTTTTTATATATTATATTTTTTTACTTTTTATTAATTTTTAAACTTTATTTATTTATTTTTTATGTTTTCTTAAATTATCAAAATAAAATATAGGGTCTAAGCTCAATTTTGTTTTAATACAGTCCAATACTTAAAATTTGAGCAATATTGTATAAAAGCATTGCTCCTATAGAGATGAAGTTGTATATTGTTTGTGATCAAATGCAAAGTTTACAGAAGGGGAAAATAATCTCAGATTCTGACATAGCTCCTATAGGATCCACCTTTCCCTTTTAGAATAAACATTCAACATTTTGGGTTCATTGGATTTGTGATGGATTAATAGGTCATGGCAGCTGTTATTACTGAGTGCTTCTAATCGGGCCAAATTTGTTGGATACAAATCGAATTCATTGTGTATGGTGATTGCTTAGGTGTGAAGGGTTTACAAATACATTTGTTTGCTAGATGTAATTTATCTGTCTCCAAGGCTAAAGCATTACTTTCTGCTACAATCACAGCAACAGCAACAGTTAGCCTTTCTGCTACAATCAAAAGGTTCTCGAATGATTTTATGAAGGACTGTTTGGATACAATGTCACTCAAAGAATCAACTAGCTCAAGAATTACAAAGAATTCTACATGATATTAATCGCAGGTAGCACAGAATAGCAACATATAGCAACAAACTACAGATAGCAACAATGGCTTTGTCTTTTGCATTCCCTAATTCAGAAGCATATGAGCTACAGATAGCAACAAACTACTGAAAGTAGTGCTTAAACAAACTACATATAGCAACAAATAGTTGCAGGTAGCACAGAATCACAGAGATATCCAATTATTCTTCACAAAGACAAAAAATCAAACACAAAGGATGCAAAAAAATCAAAAAGCCATCACTGGAAATCAAACAGAGAGGTTTTGGTGAGGAACTAACATGACACAGATGGAAGGATTGTGAAGATGGCGGCGCGACGACGACGACAGCTTCTCGGTGTGGCTTCACGGTTGTGTTGTGTGGTTGTAAGAGAGTGTGGCTGTAAGAGAGAGTAGGGTTGTGTTGTGAGGCTCTAAGAGAGATTTGAAATCTAACAATCAATAACAGATCCAAATTGGAATGTGGTTACTGGTTTTTTTTTGGTTTTTTATTAATGGGTCACCAGTTCTAAAATATAATATTGGACTAGATTTTAAAATTTGGACTAATATGGATACTAATTTGATTTTTGGTTTTTGGTTTTTGGTTTTTGGTTTTTTTGCACACCCCTAAAAAGCAATTTATAAACATTTAAGTTTGTTTACACTATTTTGACGTGGGGCTAATCAAATATGGAAGCAACGACAATTTTGGCATTAGCTAAATCAGGAGTCAACCTCACTGTCTAGTTACTTTCACCAACATGCATGATTAACTCACTTATACTACAACAGCCTCCCTCTTTTCATATTATTATCTGTATCACACATGCATGCAATCTGCCTTCATTTGTGCATCATTTATATATTGAGATGTATGCTTGTTAAACTCAATTCAAGAGTATAAACCGTAAGCACTAAAAATCAATTGAGATGGGTGCTTGTTAATGGGCCCTTGTTCTGATAACCGAAAATGAAGTGAGACAAGTATTCTACATAATGTCTATACATATGCCTTCTCATATTCTTCATTCAGCCATGGACATGAAATTCATATATGTCATTTCATTTTCTTCCCTAAGAAACAGTTAACATATAAATTCCTTAGTATAATTTGTCCATGTGACATCCACTAGCTTCAATTTAAGCAATATAGTGGTCGTTGCATGCCCACTCCGCACTATTTTCAATAATCTATATATAACATTTACAAGCCAGCTTCTTGCAGTATACGAAAGAGCTTCATTAGAAGTTGCACATTAAAACTAGTTTCAAACAGGTAGATGAATTTCCAATAATCTAAAACCAAAAAATTCATAGTTTTAGCTTGAAGAAGAAAATATGTCTTGCATGTGGTATCTATATCAAAATTAAAGTCATGAGTAAATTGTATTCAATGGGCAATAATTCGGTCAAAAATCATACTTTTCAAATCAATTCAACTTTTTATGCAATGCAGGTAGGACTACAAACATGGCTAACATAATTGTTTTCAGATTTTATGTGTTAAATGTCTTCAGAAAATAGTTGTACAACAATGTGTCATTTTAAATTGAGTACACTGCAACATAAATAACCACATTCAAATTGTTTGTCCCTATTTAATTCAGTAAGATATTGGTACTGCAACAATAAAATAGCTTCTTAAAATAAGTTTTTATTTATAAATGAAAAGAGTTGCTTTTGTTCGAGTTAGATGAATAGAAGATCAAGTTTTATTTGTGGATGATTTATCTATATGGCTATGTGTAGTATAAGTCCCTCCTCACCATACTCAAATGGCACTTCAGCATAATCATTTATTACTTGTGGGGCTTTTGGACTAAGCTGCAACTATATATTTAGGTGTTGTTTTGTTTGATTTGGTAAAAAAAATACACTTTTATAGTCATATATTGATTGTTACTAAAAGATAATTAGTGTTTATAAAGCAAACTTTCATTGAGGCTTTCAAATTAAAAATAATGAGAGAGTAGATGGGCTGGATTTGAAACAAAAAAATTAAGTTCAAAAGTAATATTTTGATAATTTAAAAAATAATTTATTAAAAAATATTAATAAAAATAAAAAATAATTTAAAAAAACGTAAAAAAAAATAATAATACAAAAAAGTAAAAAAAATATTAAAAAGTATACAAAATAAGTTTAAAACATAAAAAATAACAAAATTAAGGAATTCCACGTGGGATTAAAAAAATCAATAAAAAATAAAATAAAAATCCAATTGTATTGTCGAGTCATTGAAAATTAGGATTTGGGTTAAAATAGTACTTTCAGGAGATATAATCAAAAAATCTAGATATTTACGAGGGGAGTTTATAAAATAAAATAAAAACTCTTTCAGGGATTAAAAACAAATTCCGCTAACATTGAAGGGGGATGTTGTATATTTAACTCTATTATTAAAATTTTAAAATCACATAATATGTTCTAATTGATTGATTTATTTTTATCAAAAATGCAACGAATATGAATATGTGTATTTATGTATTTAAAGGGTACAGTTGCAAATATTGATACATATGTTAGTACGAATTTGAATACGATAATGTTTTTCAAAACACGTGTATATGAGTTAGTATTAGGGATGTCAACGGGGCAGAGAATGTTTGGAGGATGTTTCTCCGCTCTCCGTCCCACCCCCAAATTTATTATTCATCCCCATCCCAACCCTTACCACGGAGGAATATTTTCCCCCATCCCCATCCCCACAGGGACCCACGGAGATCGAATCTTAAGAATTTTTTTGTACTTGTCTATAAAAACTATAATACTAGTATGATGATATTTTTCTGTAAAAAATAATAAATATTAACCGAACTTGTTGTTACCATGCATTCACTAACTTACTACCACAGTACCACTGTTGTCCATGCAAGTAGTTGATTATGTATGCTTGCGGCAAATTCAAAACTACTAATTTATTAATTGAATGAAAAATATGTTATTAATGGAAGTAAAATGAGTTTGAAGAGTAACTATCATAAGCATAATGAATAAATGAGAGTGGTTATTGTGATGATTATGAAAACAAAGGAGATGATGAATGAAGGAGAGATATATAAATGAGAAAAGAAAAGGAGAAGACAATGTGTATATTATATGTATTGGGTGCACTTTTATAGGGTTGGGTACTTTGATAGTGAAACAATACATTATACAAAAATATATCTAGTAGTGACTCTTCATTCACTAATACATTAATATTTTTTATTTAAAATTATATAATTATATATTGTATAATATATTAAATATAAAAGTTAAATAATATGTTCGGAGTCGGGGAATCCATGGGGCGGAGCGTACTTTCCCAATCCCTGCCTCAAAGTTACATCAGGGGAACTTTTCCCTCCATCCCCATCTCCACGGTGGACAAAATCTCCAACTTCGATCCAAACAAATAATCCCCTCAGAGATTGTTATGAATAGAAAAAGTGCACAAAATTTATCAAAAACAAACTATTCTAACAGAAACTACAACTATTACCATCAAATTCCTTGCTTTATTCAAGTGCACCCACGTACATAAATAGTACAATCTCATAATATAATCCAATGCACTCCTAGTGACTCACCCTCTAACAAACTTGGTGAGTCATACAAGGATTATTCTTAGCATATATTAGTTTCTCTTTCTACCTAATTTCTTCACTTTTGGCATGACATAGTCCTTAAAGTGATTGGGCTTATTGCAATGCTTCTTGGGCCTCGGTTTAGGTACTGCAATTGTTTCTTCTTCCTCACTAAAGCCACCCCCATCATCTTGTTCTTCTTGATCACACTGTTTCATAAGTTCATAACAGAGATTCCCGTTAACATATGCAAATTAACATCCCTAGTTAGTATGGGTAAGTAATACTCAAATTTTGTTCATTATCATCTTAGTTCCGAGTCTTTTTTTTTTTAATGTTATGGGAGAATATTGAGGAAAATATTAAGACTTTTTACAAAGGTTACATGAATTATAAGTGGTTAGTCTCTTATAATTCTAATTATGAAATTTGAAAATCCATGTTGTAACATCCTGATTTTTATTAGATATTTTATTTATTCTTTATTTATTTAATTATTAGGTGGTATGATAATTATTTAATTATTCAATTGTGTGACTATGTGTTAATTATGTTATTTGGGTATAATAATGATAAAAATAAGTTATTGGGCCTGATAATTAGAAATAGAAGTAATAAAAAGGTGTGAGTCACTAAGCCCAATAAGAAGTTACTAGATAGTAAGGGTTATGAGAAAACATAAGTTAGAGCTCTCATTTGTGGAAAACAAGAGAAGAGGAGAAAAGCTCAAGAAAATACAAGAGAAGAGGAAAAGAGGAAGAAACCCTATAAGTGGAATCTTTAAGAGGTAAGGGAGGAATCCTTATTATTTTGGGTATCTACTATCTAACATTTACTAACCAATTGACCAAACTGACTATACTACCCTTTCCTCAAAAAAATATTGCACTATAAAATGGACATTATAGTAATTGACAAATTAAACCTTCACTTTTTCAACTTTTTTGAATTTATGCCCTAAGTGTTTAATTTTTATTGGTCCAAATTAAAATACATTTTTCCCTCAAACCCAACCTTACTATACTACTTCTTTGTCCCTCTTTATCTCTCTAACAACCCAAAAACCCAACCTTTCCTTTCACTTCCCAGTCTTCTCTCTTCTGCCCTCTCTTTCCCCCAAAACCCTAGACCGCGCCACCCCCTTTCTCCATACTATTTATTACCATCACCACCTCCAATGGAGAAATCACTTCCATTTTCTTTCTCTTCTCCTCACGCTCTCTTTAAAGAACCAAACATTAGATAAGAGAAATTTTATCCGAAATCTCTTTCTCGTCCCCATCTCCAACCATTCAAAAATAAAAGAACATGTTTGCAAAATGAAAGGTATCTCCTTTGATTTATTACACAATGACTTTTTGTTATTTACTGCTATTGTTTTTCATTTTTTCTTCCCTTGGTGTTGCTAGAATGGTTATTAATTTGCTACTCTTCTCTTTTCTCGCAAACCCTAGCGTGTAACATCCCGATTTTTATAGTCAATTATTAATTATTATTATTATATTATTATGTGATAATTATCTTAATTGTGTGTTTTAATTTAAATATGAATTATTTGAATATGTGTGTTATTTAAATAATTGTGTTTTATGAGTAGAATAATGGTTATTTAGTATTGAGCCTATTTATGAAAATAGAAGTAATAGAGATGTGTTAAGTATTAAGTCCAATAAGACAATCCTAGTTAGTAAAGGATTAGAAGGAAATCATAATTAGAATTTTCATTTGGTGAAAGAAGAGAAAGAGGAAAGAAGAGAAGAGAAGAGGAGAAAAGGAAAAAGTGAAGAGAAAACGCTAGAAGAGGAATCTTCAAGAGGTAAGGGGGAGAATCCATGTTATTGTTTGATTGTATGTTGTGGATAATGATTAGTAACATGCTAGGTTGTTCAATTTAAATTTCTAGAATTTTTTAATGTTAGGGTTTGAAAGAAAATTATGTTTTTCAACTTAGAATGATGACTCATGACTAGAAACATGTTAGGATACCCTTTAATGATGTTATTTGGTTGATTGGAATGGGTTTTATGTGGTAATTTTGTGAGATAAAGAAGTTGGTTTGTAGCAAAAAAAGTGCAGTATCGCAGACCGCGCTTAGCGCGAGGAGAAGCCCACTTAGCGCGAAATGTTATGACTTTTGGGTTTGTTTGTTCAGGGAGATGCGCTTAGTGCGATATGCCGGGCTTAGTGTGACCTGGAATGAAAAATAT
This sequence comes from Vicia sativa, assembly GCA_021764765.1. Classification (NCBI taxonomy): domain Eukaryota; kingdom Viridiplantae; phylum Streptophyta; class Magnoliopsida; order Fabales; family Fabaceae; genus Vicia; species Vicia sativa. The sequence continues at coordinate 100,014,912 of CM038795.1, read as the reverse complement.
TATTTTTAGGATCTTTTGACATGAAATCTTATATGATTATATTTATTATAGTATTTTCATGTATGTGACTAATTGATCTGATCATGATTGAATGTGCTTTAGATTGGTTCGAATACTATTTCAATGTATGGATGATTACTTGAATATAATGTGTGCTATTCTTAATTAAATATTGTGAATAACATTGGTGGGATGATATGTCATAATGTTATTGGTTATATGTGATGATATGTATATGATACATGTAATGATTTTGTTGTTGGAATACGATGATGTGCAATTGATAGATAATTCACATGAGTTGAATGGTGATGATATGCTTGGATAATTGAGGTTTTGTGAATAATCTTAATTTCTATATGATGTCTTGATGAGTTGTACATGCATACATTTGGCTCGATCCTTATGTGGATAAGTAGAGGTGAAACTTTGGGTTCACAATTAGTTCGATCCATGAAGGATAAGTAGCGGTGAAACATTGGGTTCACATTTGGCTCGATCCCATTGGGGATAAGTAGCGGAGGTTTTTGGTCTTGTCCGGATCGAAAGTGGCTTGGATTCAATGATAATGAATCGGAAGCGGGATTAACGAAATGTTCCCAATATTGGTACCACATGCATATTGAGTCACATTTCATTGTTGTCACATGAGTCATTATTGAATATGCGACGTGTGTAATGAAATTGTGATGTTTAATCGTATGGATAATTGAATCATTTGGATGGATGACATTTATGCTATGTGTAATAAATATGAATAGGTTATACTTGGAATGTTTGTATAATCATGTTATCTGGAATATCACTTGAAGTGTATGGAATTCGTGAATAGATCTTGTTTCTATATTATTTCCATTTATATATTTTTGGATAATTATGTGAATTTTCACCCTTCTGTTATGATGTTGTCTCTATGTGGGTAACGTGCAGGTTCCAAGGATAGCGATGCTTCACACGAGACTAGTTGAGGAGTCTAGCTAGTTTATCCTTTACTAGGTAGTTGAGTCATTGCTCTGGTCATGTAACACGAGATTTATTTGGATTTCTGCTTTGATGAGATTTGTTATGTATTCTCATCTATTTTAATTTGTATGATTGAGATACTATGTTGATGTGGCCTTGGTGTCGATGCATGAATTCTGATGACTTTGTTATATTATGGATTCATTACTTTTTCATCCAATGATTATAGTACGGGATGTAAACATTGATAGCATCTGTGAATATTAAATGATCCGCTGGGAAAATGCATGAATTATTCTAAAGCATGAGATTCAAATATGTGTTATGATTATGACCACTGTGCATGCATGATTTTAATATTGAAATAAATATCATGTGACGCCCTCTCGTTATGCATTCTATTTACTCTGATTGTATAATATATATAATATTTGAGGAATTATAAGGGGGTGTTACATTATGGTATCAGAGCAATGGTTGGTCAGATTTTTTTGGCCTGGTTATTAATTGATTTAATTCCTGTTGTATTTGATTTGTGTATCTGACACGATCAATGTTGTTGTCTGTTTTTGGATGTCTTAGGACAATGGTTGCATGAAGGAATGATGATGTTATTGCTGATGCTTTGAGATTATTGAATGGATCTCTTGGGCTGATTCCACAGGCGAATGCTAGACACCGAGTTGAGGAAGATGAGTTATGTGCTTTGGGGAAGTTTCAAAGGAACAATCCTCTTATCTTTGATGGTGAGTATGAACCTGACAAGGATCAAGCATGGCTGAAGGCGATTGAGAAGATCTTCAGAGTTATAAATTGTACGGATGCGCAGAAGGTGCAGTTTGGTACTCATATGCTGGAGAAGGAAGCTCAAGATTGGTGGAGCAACACTGTTCAGATATTTGATGAGGAAGGTGTTGAAGTTTCTTGTGCTCTTTTTCGTGATGAATTTTTGGAGAACTATTTTCCAGAAGATTTGCGTGGAAAGAAAGAGGTGGAATTTCTTGAGTTGAAGCAAGGTAATGGAATCGTGGTTGAGTATGCTGCAAGATTTCAAGAGCCGATTAAGTATTGTCCTTGTTCAATACTATGAATGTTGATAGATCTAAGTGTATGAAGTTTGTGAACGATTTGAGACCTGATATCAAGAAGGCTATTGGATATCAACAAATTATTCATTTTGTTGAGTTGGTGAACAAAAGTGAGATTTATGACGAAGATAGTAGGGAAAGTGCTTCTTACTACCAAATTGTGAATGATAGGAATGGAAAAGGTCAATTCAGTGGGAAACCTTATGAGGATAATAAGAAAGCTAGTGGTGGCAAGAAGTCAAGTGAGGGAGGATCATCTGCTCCGCTTAAGTGTTACAAGTGTGGTGTAGAAGGGCATCGTACTTCTGATTATGGAAAAGAGGTTGAGAAAGATGTTGTGAAATGTTTTAGGTGCAGCAAGGCAGGTCACAGAATTGCTGAGTGTAGATTTAGTGCGGATGTGACTTGTTACAATTGTGGTGAACGAGGTCATATTAGTACTAAATGTGAGAAGTCAAGGAAGGAGCAAGCTAGGGTAAAAGTGTTTGCATTGTTTGGTGTTGAGACTCCGGTTGAGGATAGGCTTATCAGTGGTACGTGCTTTATTAATGGTACACCTTTGATTGCTATCATTGATACTAGTATAACACGTTCTTTTATTTATGCGGATTGTGTTAAGAGGTAGAATCTTGAATTGTCTGATATGCATGGAAATATAATTCTTGATACTCCTGCTATGGGTTCTGTTTATACTTATGTTGCATGTCTGAATTATCCGTTGAGTATTTTTGGTAGAGATTTTCGGATGGATTTAGTTTGTCTTCTGTTAGATCAATTGGATGTGATTCTTGGTATGAACTGGTTGGAATACAATCATTTTTTATCAACTGTTTTGACAAGTCAGTTATCTTTCTTGATTCTGGTGTCGATCATGATTTGTTTTTGTCTACTAAGAAAGTGGATGAATCTTTGAAAGATGGTGTTGTGTTGTTTGCTTTGTTGGCATCGTTGGATCTCGGTGAGAAACAAGTTATGGGTGCTTGTTGTTTTTTATTTTCCTAAGATATTTCCTGACGATGTAGTTGATTTGCTACCAAAGCGTGAGGTGGAGTTTTCGATTGATTTAGTTCGTAGAACTAGTCCTGTTTCGATGGCTCTGTATCGAATGTCTGCTTCTGAGCTGGAGGAGTTGAAGAGTCAACTTGAGGAATTTCTTGAAAAGAGGTTTATTTGTTCGAGTGTATCTTCGTGGGGTGCACCTATTTTGTTAGTTAAGAAGAAGGAAGGTTTTATGAGGTTGTGTGTTGATTATAGATAATTGAACAAGGTGACTATTAAGAACAAGTATCCACTTCCGAGGATTGATGATTTGATGGATCAGTTGGTTGGTGCTTGTGTTTTCAGTAAGATTGATCATCAAAATCGTGTGAAAGCTGAGGATATTCAGAAGACTGCTTTTAGAACAAGGTATGATCACTATGAGTATTCTGTAATGTCGTTTGGTGTGACTAATGCTCCGGATGTGTTTATGGAATATATGAATAGGATTTTTCATGAGTATCTGGATGAATTTGTGGTTGTGTTTATTGATGATATTCTGATTTATTCCAAGAGTGAAGAAGATCATGTTGAGCATTTGAGGATTGTGTTATCTGTGCTGAAAGAGGAGATGTTGTATGCTAAGCTTTTTATGTGTGAGTTTTGGTTGAAGAAAGTGAGTTTCCTTGGGCATGTGATTTCGAGTGGTGGTATTTATGTGGATCCTTCTAAGGTTGAGGTTGTATCTCGTTGGGAAGCTCCGAAATTTGTTTCTAAGATTAGAAGTTTTCTTGGTTTTGCTGGTTATTATTGTAAGTTCATTGAAGAATTTTCTAATTTGGCGTTACCGTTGACGCATTTGACGAGGAAAGGTCGAGTTTTTATTTGGACTTTGTAGTGTGAAGCTAATTTTTAAGAGCTTAAGAGAAGGTTAACAACCGCTCCTATTTTGATTTTTCCTAATCTGGAAGAACCGTTTGTGGTGTATTGTGATGCTTCTTTGATGGGTTTAGGAGGTGTGTTGATGTAGAATAAACAACTGGTAGCTTATGCTTCGAGGCAACTTAAAGTTCACGAGAGGAATTATCGGACACATGATTTAGAGTTAGACGTAGTTGTGTTTGTGTTGAAGATTTGGAGGCATTATTTGTTTGGGTCGAGATTTGAGGTGTATAACGATCACAAGAGTTTGAAGTATCTATTTGATCATAATGAGTTGAATATGATGCAAAGAAGATGGTTGGAATTCTTAAAGGATTATGATTTTGATTTGAATTATCATCCGGGTAAAGAGCGTGTTGTAGTTGAAGCCTTGAGTAGGAAATCTTTTCATATATCGATGTTGATGGTGCGAGAATTGGATTTGCTTGAACAATTTCGAGATTTGAGTTTGTTTTGTGAAGTGAATTCTTCTTGTGTTAATCTTAGTGTGTTGAAGCTTACTAGTGGTATTTTGGATGAGATTCTAGAAGGTCAGAAATCTAATTTAGTTTTGGTAGATAAGTTGGTGTTGATCAATCAAGGCCGAGGTGGTGATTTTCGAATTGATGAGAATGGTATCATGAGGTGTCGTGATAGAGTTTGCATTCCTGATGTTGGGGATTTGAAAAAGATAATTCTTGATGAAGGACATCGTAGTGGTATGAGTATTCATCCTGGAGCTACTAAAATGTACCAAGATTTGAGGAAATTATTTTGGTGGTCAGGTATGAAGAAGGATATTGTTGACTGTGTGTATTCTTGTTTGATATGTCAAAAGTCTAAGATTGAACATCAGAAACTATCTGCTTTGTTGCAGACGTTGTGATTCCTGAGTGGAAGTGGGATAGCATTTATATGGATTTTGTTTCTGGATTTCCGAGGACTCCGAGTAGTCGTGATTCTGTTTGGGTTATTATGGGTAGATTGACGAAATTTGCTCCCTTTATTCCAATTTTGATGGATTATCCTATGAAGAAGTTTGCTAAGTTGTATGAAGATCCAATCATTGGAAGATCTTTTGAGAGCTGGTGTTCTAGAGAATGGAGGTGCTTGGAGAGTTATTTTCCTTTAATTGAGTTTACCTATAACAATAGTTATCATTCGAGTACTAGAATAAAGGTGATGCGGTGTACATTGATTGCATTTCATTTTCTTGAGAAAGCATACAAACAATGTATTAGTTTAAGTTGCAAAATGCAATGTATGCATGCCATCTGGTTGTATGCATATAGAAGAATACATGGATACTCGTTCTTTATTTAGATTATTCATACAACTGGTTGTATTTATACTGATAATGAGATGTGATGTGACTATAATTTGCTTCAATTTTTTTCCATGTGAGTATATTATAACATATTTATCTGGATTCACTTGAACATGAAATACGCATACCTTGCTAATAATATGCAATTAAATTTTAAATAGAGAAAATGAAGTAGGATCAATTTATCATCTACTTCCATGATGCATATGCAGTTCCATTATTGCAATTCTTTTTTGGTTCTATTTGTTGTGGATATGTTTTCAGATGCATATATGAATTTAATATGAATTGTTTCCAACTATGAAGTGTTTAATGGCTCAATACACAAACAATTTTAACAATTCAATATTAGAGCAGTTAGACAATAATAGTTTTTAAAGAAATTGGTTTTAGTTTAAGGCAATTATTCTCTGAACAATTAAATTAGTAGTTTTTTGGGATGAAGCTTCATTTGATTTTTCCTTTGCTCAATGAACCTTTACTTGGATGTCCAACTACTTTGTTATAGTGTGAATACTTAATACTGTTTTTTCTGTCAACTGCTACTTTAATTTCTTAACAAGGTTACTACTTTGGAATATTTTTTATTATTAAATTGTGATTGACAAGCAGTTGCATTTTGTTCATAGATTGGTTATTGCTATCAACAAGTCAATGTTGTGACGAAATTGAGGTTGTATTTGAATTTTTTTAATCACAAGTCTCCAAGCAGACTCCTTTTGTGAAAGAGGTCAATGTTGCTGGCCATAATAGAGAAATTTTAAAGTGAAATTTTCAAGGTTTCATGATATTGTTGGTACCAAAATAATGGTACAACTTGATTGCAAAACTTGAAAATTTGTCTGTTTCTAATGAATTGCAATATAAATTGAGTTGTCAAACTTAACTAGCATTGCATTTATTGGATGATGTACACAATCAATTTCTATTGTCTTGAATTGTTGGATTCTATATCTTGTGCATTAAATAGTATTATTTATTTATCAATATGGATGACCATCAGTGTTTCACTCCTTTGATTCTCTAGGAACTGTTTGGTTTTGTATATGGCTTAGGAAGGTTAGAATTCACACACACACACATATATATAAAATATAATCTTTGCACCTTTATGAACATGGAAATATATGCACATCAGACAAATTTTTTCGATAGAAATATATTTTGTTTTTTAATTACTAAGTACCGACATTTTTATATTTTTATCTCTTAACTTGAATTCTTAGGTTATATGTAAATAATTGAATCGAGAAGAACAATAGTGTCATTTATACTATCTTTGTCATTAATTTAGTTTAACATAATTTAATGGAGAAAAACTTTTAGCAACTATAATAGAATGATTAATATATAATAATTGTTAGAGTGACTTATGTTACATTTTGACATTAAAATTATTATTAAATTTATTAATTTGGAGTATGGTACTAAATTACTAAATTCCAAGTTAACATACATTAACTTGGTAAATAATTAATAAAATATATATTTTTCATCAAAATTAATTTCTTTTAGTAGATGCTTTTATATTTTTAGATAAATTAACTTTAGTAAAATCATTATTGACATTTATATTTTGAATATATACATATACTTAACTTTTTATCTTACGAATCACTAACAGAATAATCTGTTTTATTTAAATTAACAAATTTTTTTAAAATAAAATATTTGTTTTTCTCCATTTTACGGTTCTTATTTTTATTCTTATTTTTGTATGATTAATTAATATAATTAAATCTATATAATTATTATTCATTTTTTAATTAAGTAAATCATTTTAAATTTTGCATTTATATCTAAAACTTTATATTTACAATTTTTAAAATTTTATTTTTTCTATGATTATTTAATATTTTATATTTTTGTCTCTTTTTTATATATAATTATTTAATATAGTTAAGTTTGTATAATTATTATTTATTTCAAGTTTAATTATATTATATTTATTGTGTCTAAAAATATTTAATTATATTCATGCATTTTTATTTATATGATTAAATTAATAATTTATATTTTTATTATGTAAATTGCTCATAATTCCTTTTGTTTATATAAATAAATTCACTCGTGCGGGAGCACGGGTCTCTAGCTTGTGTATGGTATGTAATGGGAAGTAACATGATAGATGTTGTTGTTGATTTCAATTTCTAAATCTAAGAATCCCATATGTTAGAGTTTATGTAGAAATCCACGAAATTAGTAGAAATTGATGTGTTGTATGAAATAAAATGAGTATTCTCATGTTAGAATGGTAGGATATTGCTAAAATTGATGGGAATAATTATTGGTGGTGAAATATGGTGTTTAATCGAAGAAAATTCGTATTGTTTTCAAGAAAAAAATGCAGAAAAACACTATTTTAGGATGTTGCGTCGATGCAACTGGCATAGTGGATCGACGTGTAACAACCCCCGAGGCTAAGAAGAGCTAGCAACGGAGTTTGCGTCAATGCACACAGGGCTTGCATCGACTCATCTTTTACATCGACAAAGGGTTGTGTTGCATTGACTCAAACAATATTTTCTATCAATTTGTAACGGCCATAACTTTTTAACCGTAACTCTGTATTATGCGTCGTTCGAATCGTTAGAAAGCAATGAGATAATCTATAAGATAAAACTAGGTTTGTTGACATTAGATGCTTCAATCATTGTGTGATTTGTGTAAAGTGACATGTATATGTGTATATGTATGTTGTGAAATTGTTGAAATATGAATAACATGAGTTAGTATCGTTGCTAAATGTTATTCATGATTTGTGATGATGAAGATGTTACATGTTATTTGTAATGTGTGTGATAAAGGTGAATACTATGTGTATTGTTTTGTTGTTGGTGATATTATGATGTATGTTTGTTGTGCAAATGACAATAATTCAAGGTGTTAAATTATTGTGATATACTTGATAATTAAGGTTGGTGGAAAATCTTAATTTGCATGTGTTGTGATTAATTGCACATGCATACACGGGGAGACCTTACTCTGGGAGTTGACTTTGATCCTTGAGTGGAAACATAGGTGGTGAAACTATTGGTTCACATATGGTGGCTTTGGTCTTGTCCAGATCTGGAGCGTGGCTCTAATTTTAAGATAAATGAATTGGGAGCGAGGTGAGCTTGATGTTCACGATTGTACATGCATGAGCCAAATTGAATTGAATTGAAGGCACATTTGTTGTTATATGATTTTTCTTGGAATGTGTAAATGTATGTGATAATATGCTTGGATATAATTGTGTTGGTACTTTAAATATTAATGCCATGTTGTATAGACAATTATATGAAGTGTGACAGATTCTCGTGTGTAGGTGTGTTATATACATTATTTATATTATATGTATTCATAATGACTTGAATTATCGCCCTTCTGTTGTATGTAATGTTCTATGTGATATCGTGCCGGTTCCGAGGATAGTGGTGCTTCGCACGAGACTAGTTGAAGAGTTTAGCTCAGTTTATCGGTTTTACTTAGGTAGTGAGTCATTGCTCTGGTCATGTAACACGGAGGTATTTGAATTCATGTTTATTATGAGATGTTGCTATGTACTCTGATTTGATTTAATTGTATAAGGAGATAACATGTGATGTGGCCCTGGTACCGACGTTTGGATTCATATGACTTGATTATGTTATGAATTCGTTGTTATGTTGTTTTATGATTATAGTATGATATAATCATTGATATTATCTGAGAAAAGAAATATTCCGCTGTGATATGCACAATTTAACAAAACATGAAGTTTAAATAGGTGTTATAACTATGACTAGGTGCATGTTGAATTTGTATTGTTGGTTTTCTATTGTATGGAAAATGACATGTGACACCCTTTGTATGTATGCATAATATTTTACTCTGATATATGTTATATTTATTTGGGGTTTAGAAAAGGGTGTTACACATGTACTTTTACGGAACTTCACCATATTAGTTTGTATAATGTGACTTGTAAGTTGGTCTCAAAAATTTTGGTGAACAACCTTAGGTCAATGCTTAGTGAAATCGCGAGTCCTTTGCATAGAAGTTTCGTTTCAAGTTGAGGTACAATTAATAATTTTGTTATTCTCCATTAAATCATTTATTATATGTGCAAGTATGAATGAAACAATATAGTGTTATTGATAAGATTGGTCTTGAGAAGACTTGTGATATAGTGGATTAGGATTTTCTTTTTGACACATGGTTATTTTGGATTTCCTTATGAATTGTCTCTTTGGTCACGAGTAGTATATTTGCTACATTTATACCTTTAATTTGGAATAGGAGTAAGACAACATTTTCAACTTATTTATGGCCTTCGATAAGGAGATCTTTTATCTTCTTATCTTTTTATTTTTTGCATGAAAAAGCTTTGTGGTTTGATTAATAAAGAAGTTCAATTAGACTGATGGCAATCTCTATATATCTCATATATCTCACGATATTCCATAATATCTCACTCTGTTATATGTGGACAATGTGTTCCTGTTTGCGAAGGCAAAAACATTTCAAGCACCATTCTTTGCTAAGATTGTGGAATACATAGGCAAAAATATGATCTCGAGCAGCTTACAACAAGCAAGTGTTTTAAGGAGAAATAGTAGATAAAGTATCTAACATGTATTAAACCCGATAATAAGTTGAACATGAATCAAAATAAATGGACAAGCATCCAAACACTAAGGGTGTAAACATAATAACATGCAAGCTAAGAAGGTGCACAACTAAGCTCATTGAACACGCATCAAAGAAGAAATGAACGAGAATTCAAGAAACGAGTGAATAAGTAATCACTTAAAACAAGTATCAAATTGAAAATGAATAAGTATTCAATAAATAAGTGAACAATTAATCATATTGATCAAGCATCAAAGAACAAGAGGTGAGCATGTAATCACAAATATATGGACAAGTAATAACAAGTAATGATGAACAAGAGTAAAAAGGGTCAAACAAGTATCAAGAAGTAATGAGTAAGCATTCAACAAGTATTGAACATTCACCTATCATGACAAAGGTATCGAGGGTTAGCTACAAGCAAGCAAGCAAAACTAAGGCTCAAACCCTAAAGGTTACATAATTGAGGTTTTCAAACCTACAATAATAAAATTCAACAAGTATTGAAAGTAAACAAGCTTGGAACGTAACAAGGTGAACTAAAATTACCATACAAGTAATGTACAAGCCATTTAAGTTATACAAGCATACAAATAATTAACATACACAAAAGATACCTACCCTAGTTAAATCCCATAATAAGAGAAAACATCACAAAGGATTAAATGTAAATCTAGGTGAAGACTAAACATGCATCAACTCATAAACCTAACAACATGTATTTACTTTGTACATGAAATTAAAAAAATGATCAAGACATCAAGAGATAACATCATTCAAGTATGTACAAGAAGCATTGAAAGATTGCAAACATTAAAAGATTGCACAATAAGCAAGGCCAGACTAGGTGAGAGTTTAATCCAAACATAAACTAATTAGAGGTATGATCATGATTCATTGAGCGGGCATACAAATACCTAAACAACCAACAAGTATACATTTAGACATGTAAAACAACTTAACCAAGTCCCAATTAAGCACTTCCAGTAGTCAACAAGTAAGAAACTCCTAACTAGGGGAAATAGGATCATGCATCAACACCTTGAAGTATGAACAAATATCATCAAGTATATAACTTAAACATTAAAAGAGAAGCCAATTAAGCATGCAATCAAGCTTGGAAAAGATGTCATCTAAACCTAAATCAAGGCACCAAGGAATTGCACAAGCAATAAAGCTAAACTAGGTCAAAAGTTACAAACTATCAACCATTTTGGTTAGCAACAAAGAAATCAATCAAGACATGATTCAAAGAAAACCAATCAATTATGGTAAAACACACTAAGTAAGACAAGGGATCATGTATCATGTTAAGCAAAAATTCCATAAGGTTGCACAAAGTGCATGCCTAAAATAAATTATTAATCAAGTATGAATCCACGAGTAGGCAAAGAATCGAGGCATCACAAAATGCACATCAAGATACATAAAAATTCATTCAATCAGGCATCTAAATATGTCCAAAAAATCAGCCACAAACTAGTTTAAACAAGTATTAAAAAAAGCTTCACAAGATGATATGTATCATTGAACACTTTGACAAAATTAATCTTAAATTAAATCAAATAAAATTAGGAAAAATAAAAATAAAAATATATAAATTTGGACGAGACTCCAAATTATCTAAAAAATGTTTTTATAAATTTTTCTCAAGTCAGAAAATCAGAATTCACAAATTAATTTGAAGTATATCCAAAATTAAGTGACACAAGCATGAGGGTGTATGTGCAATTCTTGAAATACACTGATTCCAATTTGACACGTCACAATGGGCTTATCTGGGAGGTTGCAAATGTAAAAGCACTACAAGCCCATTCCATTTCTCAAATAATTCAAACAAAATCCTAATAACTTTGTTTTCGTTATTTCAATTAATGTTTATTCCACTTAAATATTCAAATAAATAAAACGAGGAACGTGGCGTGGTAAAAAAGAGAGTCAGATAAGCCAATCACCATACAACACCTCATGCAAATTGATCAATACCATGTGGCATAGGAGCCCTAGCTCCAATCGTCTCTTCAAGCGATCCCTTAACCGTCCCTGACGAACAATCCTCCTCAAAACGAGAATTAAAACCAATGTCCTACTCATTTTAGCGTGTAGATTCTGAATATGACATCAAATTCAACAAAATATTACTCCAATGCAATTTTCAAAAGCAAATTCAGAGATTCAACAAAACTTGATTCAATGATGTATGTGTGTTATTTACCCAACAAACATTGCCCCTTGACGATTACTTAAGATGCAACTATATGGGTGTAACTATCAAGCATTAAAGACCTAAAATGGTGCAGAAAGGGCTTAACAAGGTTCCATATAACTTACTTGATGGAACAGGTCCGTCGTACTTTGTTCTTGATAACAACTCCGATAAAACTCAACTGTTGCTCCTAATAACCCTCAGTGATGATGGAAGAAGCTTAAGAAACTTTGAATCTTGTTATATCTTCAGAATCCAATCCAACCAGTTGAAGATGATGACGAGGTTGCAACGAAGAACACAACGCCTCTAAAGCCAAATAAATGCTTGTAAAAGTTCATTCTTATAGAGAGGAAGAATATGAACCTAAGATTTCACACAATCATGCAGAAACCCCAAGAGAAAAGTGAGGTCGAAGATGCGAGGAATAATAGAGAGTTCTTTGGATCCCAAAATTTGGTTGCAACCGTTTTCATTGTGTGTAACTAATTGTAACTGAATGATTAAAAACTTGATTTGATTTTTTTTATAGAATAAATGATGAGTGAAGTATATGACATAGGTAGGTTGTGAGGTGATGTTGTTATGTTGTTTTAATCAGGTGAGGAAGGGAGTACCAGAGTGTATTATGAGCTAGTTGAAGAAACTTAATCCATAAGTTTGAAAATAAATTTTTTATTTTTGGTAAACTTTCTCCATCATGCATGCATGCAAAGGTAATGTTGGGCTTATTTGAGTGATAAGTATGCATGTTGTAACACCCCTTCTAAATAACCCGCGAATATAATCATTAAATCAGAGTTAACATGGAAAACAAGGGATGTCACAATTCAGAATAAAATAAAACCTCAATAAACAGTAGCAATGCTTCACTGAAGGACTTATCAAAATAATCAATCAAATTGATTTCATGTTTTACACAGCGGAAAAATACCACAAAACCAAAACGGAATAAAACCAATTCATAATTATTCCCAAAATAACTCAAATAACATTTGAATACTAAATAATTTCTCAGCTAAACGTTCCCTAGTGTTACAACCTACCAGAGCATGACACTGACACGCGGACACAAAATAACATAGCTCTAGGGCCATCCTCACCAACTCCTAAGCTGCTAACTTTAATCTGAAATCATTAAAGTAAGGGTGAGATTTCTTTATAATTAATATGCATTATAAGTTTCTTATACAACATAATATCACAAGTATATTAATCCATCCATTCTAGCATAATTCAGATTTCAACACACAGTTACAACCACACAATCCATTATGCACAACAATAACAACAAGAGAATTGTAACACCGGAAACCATCCTAACATGTTACAATTCCATGCAAATACAAATGCAGACGCAATGCATGTGGTACCAAAACGTGACGAAGTCACACACACTGATCCATCATCACCCGGATACAGTAATCATCGATTCGTCCATAATCACCCGAACCCGAATCCAGCCTCACCACCCATCATCACCCGGGAACGGTTATTGGCAATACAAGTCAAATTCCACACAATGGGAATTAACTTCACCAGAATGCATATGCATGCACAACACCAACATGCAACATTCAATCAATCTATGAATACAACAATTATCATAAACCGAATAAAAACCAAAACATGATGTCCTCAACGATCATGCACACAACCAGCAACATAAACATGCATTCCATTCACAAAATCCTGATACAATCAATTGCCACAGGTATACTACCGCATATACACCAAGTATGCATTGAATAACAAAACCCTTAATTCGGAATTCGACACATTTTCAAAATAATTTCAAGTTACAGGAATTCCCTTCATTTCATAAAATAGAGCATTAAATTTAAGAAACAACTTCCAAAACGGCGCTCAAAACAGACTTACGATTTGAAAGTTATGAATTTTTAAAGTTTGGAATTTTTCAAAAAGTAACAGTGGAACACGGTTCCTCCCAGGGAGAACCCGGTTCCCACAAAGTTCAAAAACATGGAAAATGTATGGGAACCGGATCCTCAGCAGAACCCGGTTCTCGAAAAATCAGTTTTCTTTGAAAAATGAACGGGAACCGGTTCCTGTGGTTCCAAGAACGAATGTTCCTCTTCGGTTTTATACCAGAACCCGGTTCCTCCACATGGAAACCGGTTCCTGCGACCTGCAGAACCAAAATTATGCAGTTTTGACAGCATTATGCATACCAATTCAATTCCTATCCATCCCACACGAACCCAACATTCAAACACAATATAATTGCACAATCCAACAACAGTAACATGTAATATAACATACTCTGATCATTCCTAATGATCCTATAACACACTAATAACTCAATTCTACACATTTCAACACCAAATTGGGATAATTTTATGAAAACCTAGAATTACTAAATTGAGAATTCTTAACATACTACGATCAATTCTATTGCAATCAAAACCGATAAGGCATGTTAATCAATCGAAATCACCCCTTATCATGTGGGTTCTTCGAATTCCGGCAACTTTCACTCTTTTCCTCTTTCTCTTCTCTTCTCCAATGTTACGAATGATGAAAATCTTCTATTCCTCTTTTTCCTTCTTTTTCCTTTTATTATTCCAATAAATAAATAAAATAATAATTAGGATAAGTAGAGTATTTTACTCGTCACACCCCCATTACTCCTCACACTCCCAACTCCTCATTTCATTTATTTAATTAATTAAATCCAATAATTTAAAATATTAATAATTAAACTCTAATTAAATTAATAATTAAAATTTTAATTATTTTAAATATTGAATTATTTGGGGTGTCACACATGCCATCACTTCAAATGCTCAATCACACCACAAAGTATCCTCTCATGCAAATCTGACCAAGCGGGAAGCTTTGAATCCGTGTCCATGTTGCCTCCTTTGTGAACTCATATCTTGAGCTATAGACCATCTCATGATGAGGTTTTAGTATCATTGGGAAGCTTGCATGACACATAACATCTTTTATATTGGAAGAAATATGAGGAAGTGCTTAGAACATTCAGTAAAATCTCTTTGAAGTCATGCCACAAATCCTTAATTAGGACTTAGAAAAATCCTAAGTATGAATGTCAAGTTAACCAACTTGACATATCACTTTCACTATGCAATAACTCATATCACCTTTTCTAAAATGACGGGATCTTGCTATCCCCAAAAATATTTTGAGATAATCAACATATTTGATGTTGAAAAGATCTTGACAATAGACCTGGCACACCCTGAAAAATCCCCTTGAAGACACATACTTGGACTGACTTTGAGAATACTGACAAATTTCTAAGTGTTCATCCTTCCATGACAATTGAAGTATCAACTTCTTCCACTAATAACTTCGTATCCAAAGCAAATTTCAAGTTGATTCCTTCTACAAAGTTGTAGTATGAAGCATGATATTCAATTCAAGTCCTTGTTTGATCAATTTGAGTCATTGAGGAGAGAGATACAAGTCTTAAAAGATAAACAAATGAACATGATTATTCTACACTTAGAAAATTTTAAAATCCTAAATTTCAACAATTTTGGATTTTTCTTGATTTTCTTGATTCTTGTTAATCTATCTTCTCAATGTTATGGAAAATGATGAGAAGTGCCCTTTGTAACACCCCATTTCTAGCCCCAAATAACTATGGCATATATCAGAGTAGAATGACATGCATACATACAAAGGGGCTCACATGTCGTTTTCCACACAATAGAAAATCAACAAAACAAATACTAACATGCACCTGATCATAATCATAACACAATGAACTTTTTTGAAAAACTATGGCCTATTTTGAGTTGTGAGAATTGTAGAAAACAAACCTGACAGTATAGGCAATTGTAGTTTTATGTGTTTGTGAAATTATTAAATTGATATAGCAAGTATTTTGATAAGCTAGTTATTCATCATTATGAAATCATTACTTTGATATAACAAGCATTTTGATAAATTTATCATTCCTTGTTTGATTTTCATGTTAATGCAATTTTTAGATTGTCATAGTTTACATGCAATATGATGTTAGGTTGTCATAGTTTTTTTAGATACACTATTAAAGTTGTTTTTGAATAATCTTATTTATCCAAATGGCCCTGTAAAAACCAAGATACTATGCCTTTAATTATTCCTTATCCAACTTATTTTTTCTAGCCAGATTCATTTGTGTAGTAAACTATTATGGTCTAACTAATCTTAACTAGTCTTATTTCCAATTATGTTGTTCAAGAAAAACTTAACCAATTAATAATGTATTTAACAATGTTAAAATTTGGTGTCTGATCCAACATATCATTGGATATTTTCATAGATAAAATGAGAAATTCTCAATAACAATTTACTTAAGACATAAAAATACCTAACAAAAATGAAGTAGTTATGTTTTTGCGGCATCGCTGAAACCTGTGATGATGAACAACACATGTTAAAACCATTTGGTTAATGAAGTTTGCATACAAAAATGAACGATCAAGGAAGAGAGATAGTCAAACATTTATCGTTTCTTTAAACCATGGCTTATGCAAAGAATATATATGGTTGGATCAGTCACTCCATCAAGAAAGGTGGGATCAAGAATTTTCTCGACTAAGTGATCATCAAGACATGTATGCAAGTAGCTTTCTGTTAATATAAATTTCATGGAATTTAAGAAAACATGAAAATTTATCATGTTTTGTTGGAACTTACCTGACCCAAGGATATAAATGTGGTGTTTGATCATCATTCACTGGAATGCATCTCTCTTTGTAAATAGACTTCGTCGCCATTTCTCTACAATAAAAAAAATACAGTAAAAGACACAATCAAATCCAAACATAAACTACACCAAATACAACACCATTACAACATCCAATCTCAAACAACAATATTTTTACTACACACCATAATAACACACAACTTAACATGTAACGATACATACCAACAAAAGGCCAACACGTGACACAATGGAAATAAAGAAAATGAAAATAACCAGAAGAAGGGGAAACATACTCATATTTGTAGCCATCGTTTGTGCCTCACATCATCTCGCCGAAACACCACTTCCAATCACCGGCCACACATCAAACAACACCACTGCATAAAAACTTTGTCGGATGCCCTACTTGCATCACCTCCACCATCGCCGAACACATGGCACAACCAACCGCCAACCACGACTTCGTCGACAAAACCACATGAACCACACCACAAGCATCGACACCACACCAAGCAACTCACATTCATCCTTAAATTATAAACGATAATAAAGGGAAGAAATTGGATTTAGATGAAGGAATTGATGCTTTGTTGGAGTTGGAGCTTGAGGAATTGAGGTGGTAGAGAGAAAGAGAGATGATGTATGAGAGAGAGAGAAATGATAATATAAAGAAAGGGAGAAGTGTAAGAAACTTGAATGAAAACAACCACAATGTATTACCATCAGACAAAATCAGTCTATTTGATTGGGAAATAAAAGAGTATTTAATCAATTATATAAAATGACATCAATTAGTATAAATAACATTTGAGTTAAAAGGTAATATAGGTGATCAGTTGTATGTTCCATTATTAGTTAAATAGTTGATTTTATCCGACAAATTAGGGGTGTACATGAGCCTGTTTGGGTTGGGTTTGGCCAAATCCAATACTAACCCATATAAGACCCTCCGATTTAAGTGAGTTAAATAAACCACCCGGGTCGGATTGGGCAAATCCACTAATTTTCGGGTTGAGTTGAGTTATTTGCCCAAATATTTTTTTCTATTTTATTAACATCAAATGACTAAATGATGAGTCATCATATTTTTTTTATAAAAATTATTCACCATTTTTATATTCTTAAAAAAACTAAATAACTTATTTTTACTATTTTATTATTATTATTATTATAAAATAATAACTTGTAACATCAATTAATAAAATTTATCATAAAATACTAGCAACAAACTAAAGTTGAATGACATAAAATCGTATTACCATTTAAATAATTAAATAGTGAAATATTAAAACTTAATTAAAATCATGGTTTATTAAAATAGTAATTGTTTAACATTCTGAAATTGCAGCAAAAGTTAATATTCATCAAAATTATTAATATTGTAATGATAAATGATTGATTAGTGGGTGAGTGCATTTTTTGAGTGTGGGTCGGATTTTAACCACAATCCGATATTTTTTATGGATTTTTCTACTTTTTAAACCCATATCCATCCAATTATTCGACCCAATCCATTTTTTTTTGAATATTGTAGCTGGATTTGATTGGGTTTTATGGATTGATCCAACCCATGTACACCCTAGAACAAATAACCTTAAGTTTGTAGGTGGATTTGATTGGGTTTTGTGGGTTGACCCGTACACCCTACAACAAATAACCTAAAGTAAGAAAAGCGGGTCATTTTTATCTATCATTTAGAAAACGGGCCATGGATGTGATCCAAGATAACTCGGGCCTTGGAGCAACGAAATCCAAATCCATAAATAAATCCACCCAACCCTAATCAAAACCCTAGCCCTCTTTCACTCGCAGCAGCCAGAAGCTCCATCCACAATGGTACGTTCCTGAATCATCACCGCCACCACCATCATTTCATCAAACCCTGTCATCCTTTCTTCTCACATCACTCTTCTATCATTTTGCAGGGTATTGACTTGAAGGCCGGAGGTAAGTCCAAGAAAACAAAACGAACCGCACCAAAATCCAATGATATCTACCTCAAGCTTCTCGTCAGGGTACGTTCTATCTCTCTACTACTATAACACTTGTTACTGTGATTGTAAACAATGGATCTGTGTTTAATGCGATTTGCTTGTTTGTTTGAATTTTTCAGCTTTACCGTTTCCTTGTTCGGAGGGCTCCTGGTAATTTCAATAAGGTTATCCTTAAGCGTCTTTTCATGAGCAAGGTTAACAGGCCGCCACTATCTCTCTCTAGGTTGATTCGCTTCATGGAGGGAAAGGTATATTAATTCAATTTTTTTAGTATAAGCTATTTCATGTTATAAACTTTTTGAATACTTTTACAGGTTTTTGTGTCATTCAAGGCAATCCAAACATGCCCTTATTTTAGAGAAAGGAAAATCTGTTATTTTGAAATAATTTTTTAATAGGTACATAATGATTAATTTGGGTTTTCTGTTGTTGTTTTATTAGGAGGGTAAGATTGCTGTAGTTGTGGGTGCTGTGACAGATGATATTCGTGTTTATGACGTGCCTGCGATAAAGGTAACTGCTTTAAGGTTCACTGAGACTGCAAGAGCTAGAATTGTGAAGGCTGGTGGGGAGTGCCTTACC
Organism: Vicia sativa; assembly: GCA_021764765.1. Taxonomy (NCBI): domain Eukaryota; kingdom Viridiplantae; phylum Streptophyta; class Magnoliopsida; order Fabales; family Fabaceae; genus Vicia; species Vicia sativa. Next base: position 99,995,573 of record CM038795.1, on the reverse strand, counting down.
TTTGATGAACTTGCTATTAGAGCACCTACAGGCGAGAAAACGGTATGAATTTTAATGCTGCTCTCCTCTGCACTATCGGTGTTATTGCTATAATTTCCTTAGTTTTAGTTGGGATATTGGCTAGTTTATGCATGGAAACATCATAGATTGATGTTAGTTTTGATTACCAACTTCTTATCAGTATGTTTATGTACACCTGTCTTGATGTAAAAGTTCTTTTTTTTTCACCGGTATTTTTGTCTCTGAACATGAGCAATTTTGTGATTTCTCATGGCTTCCAACTAATGGTTATTTAGCAGACCTCATGTATGAAATTATTTGTGTAAGGGGAAATCTATAGAATGATGAATGGGAATGTATCTTGACTGTTTATCTTTGTTTGAGTATCTTCATATGGTGAATGTATATAGATTGTTTCTCTTTGTTTAAGTATCTTCATATGGTGAATGTATCTAGATTGTTTCTCTTTGTTTAAGTATCTTCATATGGTTAACTGTAACGGTGCTTCATGTTGTTTTATATTTTCACATTGTGTTTGTTGTACCTACTCTTTCAAACTTATTTTATTTGTCTGGCCAATTTTGGTCTAATTGGTAACTTGTTGTTTTGGGTACACAATTTTATTTAAATTGTAAAAGGATATAAATACATGGATGTTCAGCTCAAAGCTGTTGTACTTCCTGTTTCTAACTTGTATTGATAAATATGATTTGTTTATCCCCTTTGAGACCTATCTATTGTTATCATATAGATCAATTTCAGCAAGTGATTCCTGTTTATAGTTTTTACTTCTGTTTGGAAAGTTTAAGATGTTGTACATTTAACTCTGAACATTTGTTTCCATGAAATCATGTTTCAGGTTCTTCTAAGAGGTCCCAAAAATGCTCGTGAGGCTGTCAAGCACTTTGGAAGAGCTCCTGGTGTGCCTCACAGTCACACCAAGCCTTATATCCGTTCCAAAGGACGCAAGTTTGAGAAGGCCAGAGGAAAGAGGAAGAGCAGAGGCTTTAGAGTTTAAGTTTTGGAGCTCCAACATGAAGGGCCTTTCCTTTTATCTTGTTATCGTAATGTATTGTTTTTTCCCTTTGTGGTTTTGGGACGATTTGTTTTGTTTTTATATTTTCTTCTCCCCAAGGGGAAAATGAATGAACCTGCTGTCCTACAATTTTGTTTAAGCACAAACCTCTTATGAACTATTTTTAGAGAATTAACGAGTTTTTACTAATTATATCTTGGTACATACGATCTGATTATTCTGTGTTAAAGATTAATATTTGTCAAGCATTTAACTCTTTAAAAGGTTCTCTATTTAACGAAAAAATTTCATATATATCAGAATATTAGTGTTACCTAGACTTTGCAATATTTATTTGGCAATATTGTGTTTTACATGGATTGTTCCATCTCATTTTTGTGGAGTTTAGGATTTCATATTTAGATTATTATATGAATAAAATAGTCGATGCAGTGATTTGCACTGGTTTTGGTTTGGGATATTCCAATTGTAATAATTCACTTTATTGCTAGTACAATTGTAGGAATTTTTAGAAGACACATTTATCTCATCTAATACTCAAACAACTACTTTTTACTAGTTTAGTATTAGTTATATTAATTAAACGACTTCTGTGTTTAAAACTCTAATTTTCATTAATCTATTTTACCATATTTTTTCAAATTAGGATAAGTTTATTTATTATTTATCCCCCACTGACAAATAATTTGTAATATATTTATTTTACTCTGAAATATATCTAATGAAAGAATAAATAAGTAATGACAAATTTATTGATATAAAGGATGATGTCATTACAGTAAAATTTGACGATTTGAACATGTTCAACTACATAACTGCATATAAAAATAAAGAAATGTTGGACAACATAATTGTATACAAAACACTTTCATAACAGTATTTGAAAGTGTTAGTTTTAAGGATGACAAGCTGAAATATCCGTTCCGTTTAAATCTGTTTTGTAAAAATCCGCAAGAAAAACGGAAAGAGATGAGACAAATATTGGTGAGACTGCGAGCCTAAAATTTTGATCCATTTTGCAAAAATATAAAGATGGGACATGACAGATCCGCATATACTAAATTTTTTGAATTAAAAAATTACAAAATTTATGTCAACGTGCAAAACCCCGAAAAAACGGATAAGGTGGACATATTAGTGTGTGCGAGCTTAAAACCTTTATTCAATTTGCAAAAAATGTGTGGAAAAAGTGAACATATCCGAAGGACGAGATCCGTTTTCCCACAACTTTTTATAGGACGAAATAAATTTTAGATTTGTATCCTCTAATTTGTCAATCTCGTCCCATTATTTTTTCGGGCGCGAATATTAATATGATTTTTTTTTTTCAATTATAAATTTTAAAAATGCAATGTCTCACAGGTCTGCATGTCCTGTTCACATTTTTTTTGGGTTTCAAAGCATTCTTACCAATGTTTTAAAAATCGGACCGGTCATCAAACCGGTGAGAGTATTGTGTCACTGGTTCATCGGTTAAATTACTGTGTCATTGGTTGAACTGCATGACCAAACTAGATTAAACCGGATTACTCAGTTTAATAAATATGTCATATAAAACCGTCGAATCAGATCTTTCAATCTCTAAAAAAATATGACTAACACTTAATTTTTTTTAAAAAATATCATATCATAAATTTACAAATTCATAACTTAAATTCAAATTTTAAACATAGATACCACACATAATAAAATAGTACAAAATTACAAAATCTAATTAAAACTTAATATAATTGAATAGTTTAAAGCAAAATAACTCTAATGTCATCTAATTGCACCTGAGAAACTAATATTGATATACTAGATCAAAACAATTTGATAATTACAAGAACACCTATGAATCACAATACCAGATCTCTTCTGGTCCACCTATGTATCATAAGATCAGATATTTTCTATTCTATTTTATAATTACAAAATCTATTTTTTATTACACTATCTATTGACCATGTTTTTCTTATAAAAAAGGTTACTTGCATGAATCAAATCTAGTTAATTAATAACAAAAATGAAAAGTAAACACATTTTTCCTAATATTTTACTCAAATATTGTTACAAAAGAAACAAAAGAGAATTCAAAACACAAAACATATGATCACAAAATGTCATAGCTCTATAGAATAATTTACATTGAACAATTGCAAAGTTATTGAAGAAACGATTTAATTGACCAAATGCTTTGAAAAAGTGCAAAGTTAATGAACAAAAAAAGTCAACAAGGCTTGTGGTCATTGGTTAGCTAAAACAAAAGGATTATACAGAAAATAAACTGAAGAACATTGTCAATGAATGTATTCAAACAAAGATTTATTTCATTATAAACAACAACAAAGGCCTAATAACAGAAAATAACACATACATGTTCTTCAAAAAGAGGTTAGATCATTTAAAGTTATGTCAATGGAGTTAAAGGCCTAATAGTTAGTGTTGTGAATCAGATGTCTTGGAAACAAATATAAATTTGTTACTCAAGGTAAAGAATGAAGAACACGATGAACACAAGGATTGATTATTAACTGCTATTCTTTCCTTTATCTTCAAAACAAGATTACAAGTATACAAGAATAACCCTCTCACCCTAAATTAGGATTTGCAGTATGCAATGATGAGAGACTAGTATGCTATTTATAATAAACCTAACATACTAAACTAATGAGTTTTTATCACAAATACCCATTACAAGCTAACTTAGGGTACAAGCTAACTTAACCAATTGGACATAACAAACAGGCCCAATTCGATGCTAACCATCCTAGCATCCTTCGACACAATAGAGTTCGATCCAATATCTCACAAATCTCCACCTTGGAACAAACTCTATTATCAACTAACGAGTTAGTTTTCTTCATGCAGCTTTATCAACTGCATATAGTGGAAAAACTTGCAACTTGGGAATGTCTTGGTGATCATATCAGCAACATTATGATCTGTTGAAACCTTCAGCACTTGGATTTCTCCACGCTCGATTACCCCTCTGACGAAATGCAACCTCACATCAATGTGCTTGGTTCGCTCATGATAGGCTGAATTCTTCGACAGTTGTAATGCACTTTGACTATCACATTTAACGTTGATAACTTCCCTTGAATTTTCATTCATTAGCAAAACCTTCCACCACAATGCTTCTTTCACAACTTGATTAAAGCAATATATTCCGCTTTGGTTGATAATGCAACAACCTTCGAAGTGTTGCTTTCAACTAATAGTGTACTAAACATAGTGAAAAATATCCGAAATAGATTTTCGGAATCCATACAACCTGCATAATCGAGTCGACATATCCTTCGATTCGCTTTACTATCTTCACCAAAGGCTCCACCATAAATTAAGACTCTGTTCAGAGACCCATTTATGTACCTTAGAATCCACTTCAATGCTTGCGGTGTGCCTTTCCAGGATTCGCCATGTACCTGCTTACAAGACTTACTGCATATGCTATGTCGGGTCTAGTACAAACCATAACATACATCAAAGAACCTACTACATTAGCATATGTGATGTTATTCATATAAGTTCTTTCGACCTCAATACTGGGACATTGATCAATACTTAACTTGAATTGAGGGTTTGTTGGAGTCACAACAGGCTTCGAATTCGACATACCAAACTTTTCGAGAATCTTTCGTAAATATGCCTCTTGAGATAAGCATAACTTTGACTGCTTTCTATCTCTTTGAATGTCAATTCCAAGAATCCTGGAAGCTGCTCCTAGATCCTTCATTTCAAACTCCTTATTGAGTTCAGACTTCACCCTCAATACCTCTTCGACATTGTTACTTGCTATGAGAATATCATCAACATAAAGCAACAAAATAACAAATGAATTACCGTGACGAAATCAAGTAAACACGGTGGTCGAACGAAACTTATGCGTGTCATGAATTTGTTGAATCTCCTATTCCACTGTCGAGGAGATTGTTTCAGCCATATAAAGATCTATTCAACTTGCACACATAATCTTCCTTTCCTTTTCGACATACCCTTGGTTGCCTCATCGATTGTTTCATCTAGATCACCATACAAGAACGCAGCTTCACATCCATCTTCCATTCAAGATCGATGCCACCATGGCAAGCAATGTTCGAATGAACCTATGCTTCACAACAGGAGAAAACACATCATTGAAATCTATACCTTCTTTCGAGTGAAACACCTTGCAACCAACCTTGCCTTGTATCTTTTCGACGCTCCTCGATTCCTTCCTTAACTTTGAAAATCCATTTACGGTGACTAACGGCTCTAGCGTTTCTTGATCAATTCAGTGTTGTTATCATGAAGAGACTTCATCTCATTATCCATGGCCTTGACCATTCGGTCTTATTTTGACTCTCATCTTCCTTATAGTCTTTTGGTTCTTCGTCTAGAACCTCACTTGCAGAGATTAAGGCATAAGCTATAAGATCTGCATACCCAAACCTTTGAGGTGGTTTGATGACTCTTCGTGTCCTATCTCTTGCCAATAGATATTCATCAACAGTTTCCTCAACTTCATCAGCATCATCTGCTTCTTCGACTTTATCTGGGATATGCAATTCAACATCAACATGGTCCACCTCAGAATCTTTATTCGACTCTTCGTCGATCGACCAACATCATCCGTTTTCTTGAAAGCCATTTCAGCTTCATTGAAAACAACATCTCGACTGGTGATAATTCTTTTGTGACTTGACTCTAGGCACCATAGCCTATAAGCTTTGACTCCTTCAGGATATCCCATGAACATGCATTTAAGAGCTCTAGATTCGACCTTGTCTTGCCTAATGTGAGCATAGGCTACGCAGCCAAATACTCTCGGTTTGTCGAGATTTGGTGGATGTCCGACCAAACTTCTTGTGTCTTCATATCTAACGCAATCGAAGGACATCTATTTATCAGATATGTTTCTGTCGAAACAACCTCAGCCCAAAACACCTTCTTTAATCCAGCACTAGTCAACATGCATCTAACTCTCTCCAAGATGGTTCGATTAAACCTTTCACCAAACCATTTTGTTGTGGAGTGCTGCGTAGTTTGTGCCTTGCAATACCGGGCAGACAAAAAGCGTCGAATGCCTCATTGCAAAATTCAAGACCATTGTGTTCTCAACCTCTTGACCTTTTTCCGGTTTGGTTTTCGACAGTCTTCCAACCTTTGAAATTCTCAAAAGTTTCATCCTTAGTCTTCGAATGAATACCCATAACTTTCGAATAGTCATCTACTATGGATAGAAAATACCTTGCTCCGAATGTGATGGACACCTTGCGCCCCAAAGATAAGCATGGATGTAATCAAGGGATCCATGTGTTCTTTGTTTGCCTTTGTTGAACTTCACTGCAAGATTTTCCAGTACAGTGGTTCACAAAACTTCAGCCTTTCGACTTTGTCTCCACCAAGTAAATTTTGTTTCCCCAATTCGACCAAACCCCTTTCACTGACATGGCCTAATCTCTTGTTCCAGATTTCTGTCTTCGACAAAGATTTCGTGGATGCAACATTTGTTGAACCACTTACAACTTCAGCCACAAGGGTATACAAGCCTTGTTTCTTCACGCCTCTCAAGACTTCCTTGACCCTTCATAACTCTTAGGAAACTTTTCTCTCCTTGAAAAATATATCCTTTCTTGTCGAATTCACCAAGAGAAATCAAATTTCTCTTCAAATCAGGTACATACCTGACTTCAGTCAATAACCTTATTGACTCATCATGGAGTTTGAATCTCACAGATTCCACACCTGCAATCTTGCAAGCTTTATTATTTCCCAGCAATACAGATCCATCATCTTGATCACATAATTCCTCGAACAAGTCTTTGTTTGGAGTCATGTGCCAAGTGCACCCAGAATCCATAATCCATTCCTTCGACGAGTTGCTGCTCGAAACCACAAGAACATCAGATGAGTCGAAATCATCTTGAACAATAGCTGCATTGCCATTATCCTTTCCTCCATGATTTTTCAGGCGTTCAGGGCACACTTTTCTTGTGTGACCCTCCTTCTTACAATGATAACATCGAATACTAGATGTTTCACCAATGTAAAACTTCTGCTGACTTTTACCTTTCTTCTTGTCGAACTTATTATCCTTTCGCAAGAATTTTCCTTTAACGACCAAACCTTCACCAACCGTCAAGGTTTATGCTCCTTCGTTCATTCAAGTCCTTGAATACAAGGTGATTGAACCTCTTCAAAGGTCGGGACTCCTTCCATACAAGAGTTTCTTTGAAGTGGGCATGTGATCCGGGCACGCGCAACAAGAATAACGCTGATCTTCATCATCGATCTTCACATCGATATTTTCAAGATCAAGAATCGACTTGTTGAACATATCCAATGCCCAACACTTTGTCTTCAATCATCTTGAATGAATACAAAGCTTGCTTGTAAAGTCGATTCACCAATGATTTAGTCATGTACAAACTTTCAAGTTTCACCCATAACCCTACCGTCGTTTCCTTTGATACCGTCAAGAACCTTATCACCATGGCTCAACAAAATTGCGCTGTGGGCCTTCTCTATCATTGCCTTCTTCTCAGCTGCCGTTAACGCTTCGTTCATGGCACACTCTCCCTTCAACGCTTCCAAACAACCCTGCTGAACCAGTAGGGCTTTCATTTTCAAGCGCCACAAACCGAAATCGTTCACTCCGGTGAACTTTTCAATCTCATACTTTGTCGAAGGCATCTTCTCCACGCTCACCGCACCAATTTGTTGTGAATCGGATGCCTTGGAAACAAAATATAAATTTGTTGCTCAAGGTAGGGAAAAAGAATGAAGAACACGATGAACACAAAGATTGGTTATTAACTGCTATTCTTTCCTTTATCTTCAAAACAAGATTACAAGTATACAAGAATAACAAATTACCCTCTCACCCTAAATTAGGATTTGCAGTATGCAATGATGAGAGACTAGTATGCTATTTATAATAAACCTAACATACTAAACTAATGGGCTTTTATCACAAATACCCATTACAAGCTAACTTAGGGTACAAGCTAACTTAACCAATTGGACATAACAAACAGGCCCAATTCGATGCTAACAATCCTAGCATCTTTCGACACAATAGAGTTCGATCCAATATCTCACAGTTAGGTTCTAAGTTATCATTCACAAGTTGTAATTCACATGTTGTAGTCATGTTTTCTCTATACTTGTTTTGGAACCTACCTATGCATGTGCTGATCTATTGAACTAAATTCATCTTAAGCTATATTACTCATTATCATTACATTAAAACAAATTTAGACCCATGCAAACAAACTGTATATAACAAAAACAATATTAAGTATTATTAACTAGCAAAATCACTCCTTCATTTTGATTTAGAATTAATAGTATACATCAATTTCATCAATTTAATCTTGAACTCTAATATAAATTTAGCGTCGAAACTCGAAATGAGAAAAATGAAACATAGAACAGAGATGACGGAAACGACGAACCTGAAGAGTGGAAATGAAACAAAAACAACGCGGAGGAGAAAGACACGGCGCGGCAGAAACCAATCTTCTGTGCGTGGAGTTCTTCTACTTCTGTCTCTGCGTTCTGGTCTTTTTGATTTTAGAATAACATTTTTTCTTTTATTTTTTTAATACGTAAAACTCAAAACAACAACATTTTGATTTATTTTTTAATATATTTTTTTAAATATGCAATTAGATCACTGGTTTGCAGTTTTTTCCGGTCCAACCTAGTTTTTTCCGCTTTTCACCGATTCAACTTCCGGTCCAACCTAGTTTTTTCCGCTTTTCACCGATTCAACTGCACAGACGATCTAACTATTGGACCAAACCGGTTTTTACAATACTGATTCTTAGTTCATCGTCACATTTCTCTTTTATTTTAAAAAGTTAAAGGAATGGGAAAGATACCATCATCTTGCCAATAGCACACAAGCTCTGCTCAAAATTGAAATTTATTCTCATGACAAAAGTTTACATGTTTTGCTTCCCATTACAAGCCTATATGATTTCACAGCTTACCAAAGCTAGCTAAGTTCATTCATTAAACAACTACCAGCACATATTGATGACAATAGAGATAAAATGAAATCTACCATTTCAGAGTTGGAAAGGATTCAAGCGCCAACTAGGGGTGTTCAAAAAGACTTTAACAACCAAACTAATATGTGAACCAAAATGCACGGAACCAAAATTTAAACCAAATCATTGCCTTAACTTTTGAACATAACCACTTTCAGTGGGACAGTGTAATCCAAAATATGAATTATAAATAACTTTTACACAACATTCGTGTGAAGAACAAAGCAGGTTAAAATTTCTTGATAAAGTCATATATGTGTGCGCTGATCTCTTCTGGTTTTTCCTGATTTATAAAGTGAGCTACTCCTTCCATCACAACCATTTCTTGCAAGAATGGTACTTCTCTCTTAAAGCCACCATTATGTATATACTCCTTAACGCCTGGAGTGTTATATGTAAGGTCTAGGTCTCCCACAATGAACTTGACAGGTACTTTTATCTGATCTCCAGTCCATGGTGCCATCAGTTCCCAGGTTCTGCAGACAAAACAAAATTGACCCAAATTGTTCAATAAAATAAGCATTCAAAGCTTAATAACAATCCCTTCTTGCAAATGAAAAAGTTTCTATTCTGAACTTCTTTTATTCATACATGGTTAGAGCAGTACAATATGTATAGTTTATGTTTTCAATAATGGACTAGATGAAACTTACAGGTCAAGAGCGCGATAGTAATTTAGACCACCAGTGAAGCCAGTCTGTTCAAATTTGGTAGCATAATAATTGACATCTTCTTCGGAAAGCCATTTAGGTAAAGTTATAGGAGTGTTAGGGGAACCTCCAAACCCTATCGCCTTAGGCACACAAAGTGGACGTGGATCACGAAGTGTAAGAAATGATTTTATTATTCTTGCAGCACCAGCACGTGCAAACTCTTCTTCAGCCTCTCCTGGTTTCTGCAGGACAACCAAATAGCCCCAGAAATCGATTCAGAAGCTTGTATTATGAAGCAACGCTGAAACAGTTATTTTGAAATTCAAAATAGAAAAGATGAAGATAAGTTGAGAGGCAGCATGCATACACACAAGGGGCCACACTAAGTATTGATTAACATTGTTGAATGAACACTGATCTCAATAGGATCATAAGAAAATTTTAGAGCACTAGGCGCAATAAGAGATAATAGAACCCGATGTCTTGAGCAGATATTGCCAATCTGTCATTCCTTTGATGTGGGACTGATCATTCTTAATAACCAAATTTAGATCAAGCAGAAATTTGATTAGTACATATTTCACTTTCACGTTCATCAAACTCAAACCAATGTTTTTTTGTAGAGTTAACATTTATGTTGGGAGTGGATATCAAACACACTCCTCATCGCTCGACTCCTTCACTCTATCACCCTAACCACCAAACTAATTTTATATCTCAAAATAACTTAACCAAAATTGAGCTTGCACTTGCAATATTTCGGGGAACAAGTCTATCAAAGAGTTATTCAGAAAAACATGTCCTGTTATCAAGTGGGAAGGGGGCTCAACAATGTGATGCAATGCCTATACTCTTGTAAAAAGTGTGGAATTCAGATTTGAGCTGCGGATTAGTTAAGTAAAAGACAAATCAAACAAATGCATCATGAAGAAGATAGCTAAAGGCAAAGCAATTTTCATCAATAGCCACTAGCCAGAATATGAATTTCAGTGAAACTCAACTCCATAAAATCAATACCAGTTTCTAAAGTAAGAGACTTTAACAGTTTATAAGTTATAACCATAACTCAGATAATACCATTATAACTCTTAACACCCTTCCTGCAAACCTAATTACCTATGAAGTGAAGCAACAACAACAACAACCAAGCCTTATCCAACTAAGTGGGATCAGCTACACAAATCAACTTCCGCCATAATATTCTACCGAGGATCATGCTTCTATCCAGATCCTTAATCTTGAGATGAACTCACAAATCTAAAATAAACTAAGATATCATCTCAGAATTAAGATACAAAATTGGCTCGTAAAGTGAGAGTGCGGGAGATGCCCACCTCACCAGTTATCAAGTAATAATCACTATGAAACTCTCAAGAAGAACCTAAAAAGAAATTATGTAACCAATATAATCCTAAATTACATGTCACTTACATTTCAACAGGTGCTAATTACTATCCTATTATGCTAGTTGATTCAAGTACCACCTTAAACAATTATTACTACCATATCATACACAATTTCAATGAGCAACTACTATCCTACTAGATTAGTTGATTTATCAAACACTACACCCCAAACTCGATACCAATACCGGTAATAATTTGAAAAATAATTAATTAAAGATAATCACAATTGTTCAGAGGTGTCAGTGCTACTGCTTACATAGTTGATTCAATTAGTACCCTAATTTCAACAAACAATAAACTACCCTTACGAAAAAGGAAGTTAATATACCTGAAACCTGCACATATAATAATCCTCCCCCATCATAGCCCTCATAGTCTGAACAGGCTTCCTAACAGGATTCCTCGACCGATAAACAACACTCATATTAACCAAAGCCTTAACCCGATCAGGCTTCATCAAACAAAAATACCACGCCATAGCAGCTCCCCAATCATGCCCAACCAAAAACACTCGATCCACAGCCAGAGCATCGAGAAGTCCGACGAGGTCACCGACGATGTGGTGAGCGGTGTAAGAAGAAGCAGAAGACGGTGCGTCCGAGTCGCCGTAGCCGCGGAGGTCAGGCGCGACGGCGCGGTAACCGAGAGCGGAGAGGGAGAGAAGCTGGTGGCGCCATGTGTACCATAGCTCAGGGAAGCCGTGGAGGAAGAGGATGACTGGACCTGAACCAATTGATGCAACGTGCATTTTTATTCCGTTGGTGTGAACCGTTGTGTGCTCTATTTTTTCCATCTTTGAGTTTCGAGCTTCTGGTTTACAGATTCTGGATTCTTATGCGAAGAAACATGTCAAGTGTCTAAAACAAATATTTGAAGAAATTAAATATAGGGGGACAAGACTTTAAAGACTTGGTTTTGTCATTTATGATTAGAAGAGAATATAGATAAAATATTATGTAGATATGGAATAATACTATAATAAGATGAGAACAAGATAGCCTATATTATAGAATTTAATTGGAGTATAATGATAGTGTAAATTAATTGAAGAAATTTTACACCGTCCGTAAATATTAATCTTGTAAAACTTTTTATATCGATAGTGTATGCCAATTAATGAAGTAAACTTATTTGACAAAGGTATTTTTGGATATGCATATCCGAAAATACCTTTGAATGTTTAAATTTAACGTTTAAATCATCATAATGTGTAAACAATGAGTATTCATATATGCATATATAAAACTCCCCGAAAATAGATTTAAGGATTCATTTGGACATGCATATTCGAAGGTTATTTTGGGGTTTTAAAAGGTATTTTTAATCCATATAAGAGTGGCTAAAGATATACGCTGATGTTATACATATATACATAATGTTAGGGTTATTTCTTTGCATACGTTAACTTCAAGTTTTCTTTCTCTTTTCCAAGCTTTTTATATTCCCCAACTTAAATATTAGAACGTGAAAACATAACAATGTCTTGTCACTTATCCATATCATCTATAAGTAGGTATGAAGTTTTTCCTTCTTATTATGCTTGTCAATATCTTACATACAACCAAATTTATTTCACGTTGCATGTAGTTTCTAGTATGTTTAAAGTAGTTTTGCTAAAGTTGCATGTATGTTTTGTATTGTTGCAGTTCATCATCCGAATTTGAAGGAGATGTTGACTGGATCCATCAAAAATTTGATTCACTTTATACGGATGCTCAAAAGTTGGACATGGAGTATCCTTAAGCGGATAGAGTGAAATTATGTTCCTTAGGGGACAAATGTCACATGCAATGTTGGAACAACTGGTCCAACAAGTTGTACTAGTATGATAACAAATTATGCAATATGATGGAGTAGAAACGTAGTAACACAACCAATTAGTAACTTAGTTCGATGCAACTTGCACCTAAGTCTAGAGGGTTGGCTTCTAACCTAAGAAAGGAAATTCACTATCAATAGCTTAGTACAATTAGTCTTACAAGCAACAACAAACCCCATGTAGTTCAATGCCTTTTCCTAAAATTATCCAATGACTTTCTATTTAAGATCCCCCTAAATATAAGACACCCTCTCGCTTTCTCTAAAAAACTAACCCAAGTGTTTCATCTTTCCTAGTGATCAACTTCAATCAAAACTATGAGTGATGTTAAATATTACAACTCAAGTACACAAACTTACTATGCCAAGTTACTGAAACGTAATGGTGTATATAGAATAACAAGGACTATTGTAAACTTAGAACTCTAATATCTTTAATATAAATGCTTGAATTCTAATGCAGGTTTAAGCTCTTTATATAGCATAATGATTATGGGCTTTTCTTCACGGATAATTGATTTGATTTTGTCTGGAAATAATGCATATTCTATTGGATATGATTTGATTTGCTTAAAATTTAAATTTAAATCGATTTGATTGTTACAGTTGTCAAATAAATCATATTACTAAATAAAACCAAGAAAATCTTTAATGAATTTTCTACATAAAATAATCCAAAACGTAGCAGTCTGGCCTATTGAACAAAGGCCAAGATGTCGTACCACATGTTGAGACATAGTGTCCAATATGTGCCCCTTATGAAGTTCCATACAATTTAAGAAAGTTAGGTTAACTTGAACACTTTTCCATGTTATTATTTTGCAAAAATGCAGCCAATTCAAATGACCAATTCATAAGGAACTTCAATCACCCCCTTTGGAAAATTCTGGAAAAATAACTCTTCAAGATATAACACTTTGTTCAAATCATAGTAAGTGACAACCAACAGAATTATTTGGCTTTATCAAAGCATTCAATCGACAACATCATCGTTCTTCCATTTATTAAAGTTAAGCACAACATCAACAATAAGAGTAGAAATTAGTAGCATCAAGTACCAACATTAAGTTATTCAGATGCTTAAACATAGTCCATTCTGTTGCTCCAAACCAAACACACAATCCAACATGCAACCATTCATCGACTTCGTCATACATGTACAAGTCAACACATAGTTAGTAGTCTACAATCATACAACTTAATGATTATTATCATGCAATCATTCATATACTTGGTCAGGCATAACACAAACAGTTAGCCGTCAATAACATGATAATTATAGCACTACTAACACAAAAGCTCACCAAAAGGGTCAGATGTATTGTCTGATGCTCCGATATGGAGCAACATATTAGTACTTCAAGAACAACCAATACTTAATAATTATCATATTTACTTGCACACACCATATACACCACTTCTCAACATTACTCCCCTTTTTTGCCATAATTTGGAAAATAGTTTGTTCTTTAAAGAAGACAATATGCATAGAATTTGGCATGTACAAGGTCAGTCATGCAAGTTTATTATGTAGGTACTACACAACCAGATCATGAGAAGAACAAACTAGTAGAATTAGACCTAAAATTATAGAGTAATTAATCACTACACCACAATAGAAAAAAACAAAAACAACCGTCTTCCAAAAACATCTTCATAAGTCATCCATATGTCTGGCACATCATAGCATGCATATTCATATCCAAAGATTTATCCATTAGATCTTTCTTTATCTCACATATTGTCAGAAGATCGTGCCTCCTTACTCTCAAATGTGTCCTTCCTCTTTATCTCACATTGGAAATATATTCCTAATGAATTGTGATAAATGAGTAAAAAATGTTGATTGTTTAAGTGTATTAATTCATATTATTAACTCTTTTATTCCATAAGGCTTTTTGCATATACGAGTTCTAATAACTAGGTTCGTATAGACAACTTCTATCGATCTACACTAAAACCTTCCACTTGCATTGTTTTCAAATAATTTTTTAAATACCAAATTTTGATTGGTACTTTTGACATGGTGATCTATTCACCCCCTTCTAAATAAGTTGTCGTCGTCTAACAAATTCAATAATTTTAGACTCGAGAGATGAACAATTATACCATGCTGAATTTTTTATTAAGTTTAACTCCACTTTTGTGTTACAAATAACTTGTACTCGACTTCACCAAAGTATTCCATTTAGTGTAGTTAAACTCTTTTCTTGATAGATAACACAACATCCAAACCAAATTTCAGAAATGATTCCCGCACTTGTAACAAACAACAAACTTCACACAAAATATTAAATACCCTAATGTACAACTAGTCCCTCTCAAACACTCAATTTTTAGAGATGGAGGCCCACAACACTAGATAAGGATTAAACTTGAAGATGGTGAACCGTGTCAAAGTAATCTCACATACACACTTTAATTCACATGATATGAATAAGGAATTAGGTTTAGATCAATAAAGAACACACACATGTTTTCTCAAGTTTTTGGATAAAATAGGTCTTGGTTGTTGATGGTTATCATGAGCTTGATCAAAATTGAATCATTACAAGATTGATCAAGTCAAGTTCATCTTGTGATTAAGATCAAATCACACAAAGCCAAAATCTTATTTTCACAAAATGCATGATTTGGGTCATACAATGTACATGATTTAAATCGAACAACTTAACACCTTGGTTTAAGTGTTATAACTTGTGATTCAAGCAACACTTGATAAAAAGACAAAAACCAACTTGCAAGACTAAAAAAATATCACACAATATCATGGATCAAAATTATAATTAATTGAGTAATGAGGACACTTAAGGTGCAATAATACATAGCTAAAGCGAACATAATACAATTCAAATACAAATCATTTACAATCACACAAATAATTATAACAAGCAAATTACAAATACGCGAATAAACAATAGCACATACACATAAATTGAAAAAAAACATAAAAACAAAATATTTGTAATTTCAAACTATGGTTATGGTTGTAAAATCAATTTAGTATAATTGTTGTTAAACCACACTTTTCGTGTAATTTAGCAAATCAATATATTTGCTAGTTTATACATTTTCGTCATAATTGTGTATCACTCTTATTTATGTGTTTGAAGTGTGTTTGAGTTGTTGCATATATTAATTTTATTAATTATATTATAAATATTTTAAAATATATTTTAATATTAATTTTCTTATGTGAATTTCTTGTATTTTTATTATACAAATGTTTAAAATATGACAGATAATTTTTATTATAAAAATGTTTGAAATATATTACAATTTTTTTTAAAAATAAGACCAAGATAACAATAAAAATATTAAGATTGAAAAGACTTTAAATGAAATTTGATATACAAAATTAAAATGATTTGATATTAATTGTAAATCCAACTATATCTACAGCGTTTTACACCGCCTTATTTTAGAGGAATGTGTGTAACGGTTTTATTTTAATTACATCATAACCGTCCAATCTTTCTCCATCTGCGAAATCTCAGCCGTTAATTCTGACCCTAGCTTCTATATAAACCTCCTCTACCCTGATTCAAAAATACCAAAAATAGTTCGTTATATCTTTCTATGATCAGATTTGTTTGCTTCGTGATGGCTCGAATTTACGGTCTGCTTTTTCTTCTTTTCTTGATCTCCTGCTAAGAGGACGATGGTTAGGGTTTTGATTATTGATATGCTTTTCGAATGTTAGATATTGAGCTTTTTTTGGATCAATTTTCAAGATTCTGGGATTATTGATGATGACGATGATGAAAATTTGGATAAAAACGGCTCTAGGGAAAATCAAATTTCTTCAATTATCTGTTCTTAATTATCTTTTCCATGGATTTGCGTTGCTTCTTGATAAATGATACGCCTTTCTCATATTGTTGATGGTGTTTTCTTAATGGATTTGCGATGCTTGATAGGTTTTCTCAGGTTGCTGATTGTATTTTTAAAATGGATTTGCGGTGCGTATTGATACGAATGATCATGTGAAACTGACATGACACAGTTTTTATTTGATCAGTAAGAGATATGTTTATCCATTTTGCATAGGATTGTTTTGACTCTCTTACATATTTTTGGGCTAGAATTGTTTCTATAACAGATTTAATTCTTCATTTTAGAATTAAGATGTGGATTTAACGGTTTCTCTGTCAGCCGACAAGTTTTGTGGAATTCTTGAATATTCTGATACCAACAAGAACATAAAATAACTCGAAGTAGCTAAATAAAATTTTTCAAAGGGTCAGTCCTTACTATATTTTTTTATTACTGCCCTTTGATTGCCGTGTGGTTGTCCAACTAATAACCTTTTTCAAAGTGTTTTGATTTCTGATTCGGTGATCTTTATTAAATTCCTTTTTATTTTCAATATTTCTTTGATTTGGTGTTTGCATCGTAGGGAGGTTGTGGAATTTTGGACAACATGATTTGTCATTCTATTGATAGGGGTATTTGCCTTGTTATCGTTCTGAATCAAGTGGGAAGATTTATAAGTGAGACACACACCTTTCATCTTAAGGTTTTAGGTGAATACGTGACTTATAAAGGTGTGTCCCAAGTGTAAAAGGCCCCCTCTTCAGAATTGCCCTAATAGTGGTATCATGATCGGAATTGCCATCATGAGCAGAATTGCCCCGGTATCATGAGCGGAATTGTCCCGGTATCATGAGCGGAATTGCCCCTAACAGTGACATCATGAGCCGAATTGTCCCTAATAGTGATATCATGAGCCGAATTGTCCCTAACAGTGACATCATGAGCCGAATTGTCCCTATCGGAATTGTCCCTAACAGTGGTATCAAGACCGGAATTGCCCCTATAAGTAGTATCATGATCGGAATTGCCCCTATCGGAATTGTCCCTAACTATCATGATCAGAATTGCCCCTACCAGAATTGCCCCTACCAGAATTGTCCCAATCAGAATTTCCTATATAAGTAGTATCATGATCGGAATTGCCCCTATCGGAATTGTCCCTAACTATCATGATCAGAATTGCCCCTACCAGAATTGTCCCAATCAGAATTTCCCATATAAGTAGTATCATGAGCGGAATTGCCCCTATCGGAATTGCCTCTAAAAGTAGTATCATGAGCGGAATTGCCCTTATCAGAATTGTCCCTAACAATGGTATCATGATTGGAATTGCCCCTATCGGAATTGTCCCTAACACTTTGTGAGAGAATCCGCACACCTATCACCTTAATGTTTTAGGTGGATATGTGAGGTATCTCTCACAAAATGTGTGTCCCAAGTGTAAAATGCGCCCTCTTCGGAATTTCTCCTGACAAATATAAATATTTCCTCTGTTTTCTCTTCAATGTATTATATATAAGCTTGAGAGTAAGAATTTTCTTTCCCAAACGAGTGTCCCTCACTGAATCTGCAATTTGCTGCTGTTGTTGTTCTTTTCATGTGGTGATCTCTCCTCTGGTTGAATTCTTCACAATTATTTTTCTTGATTTTTTCCCTAGTTCTACGTGGGTGTCACATGGATTTGGTTTCTCTTAGTAAGGCACGAGGTGTTATAATTTGGACAACTTTGGCTGGAAGTTTGTGTCCATTAACCATTACGTCTTCCGAGGTTGTGTATTTTTTTATTATGGTCATTTCTACTAAGAATGACAATTTACATTTCAGAGTGTTTGATACTTGGCAATTGTGAATTCCTTTGATTTTTCTGTGAGTGTTATAGGGGACACGAGACAACCTATGAAAGTGGTGGCCTGTGGCCTGTGAAAACAGAGGTTAACATACTATTCTTCCAACATTGGGAGCCTTTTTTTTTATGATATCTATATTTTTTTATGGTGTGTTCTGGGTGTGTTGGATTTTGGTATTTTGTAGCAGGAGCATGGTATTGAAGCATACAAGATTCTACACTAGAGCACAACTTTCTGCCTGAGCCAATGAATTCTTGACAACTCGGTTTAGCTCTCTTTTCTTTTTTTCTGATTGTCTGCTACTTTCTTTGTTATAATTACTTAACTAAATTCTTGTAATTTGTATTATATACAAAAATAAGAATCTTTTCTCCCAAATGGATATTTGTCGAGGTAGGGAAGCCCAAATTTTTTCCGTTTCACATGGAGCATCAATCTGCAATTGGCTGTGACATACATTGTCACAGTTAATATGTTTTTATTTGGTGATCTATACTTTGTGGGTGTCACAGGGAATATATGGACTGTGAAAGCTGTGGCGAGATTATCTTATCAAGGACATCCTTTGAGCCTTAGGATAAAACAGGTCATTATTTACCCCGCGATTTCTTGGGTTTCAATTTTGGAATTCGTTCTTCTTTTATCACGTTTCATATATCAGTTTTCATTTGGCTTACCAGTAATTCTACTCTGAAACAACTGTATGTTGTTTTCTTGGCTAAAGTAGTTCCACTTTATTTGAACTTGTTTATCGTAAAGCACTGGACATTGGCCTGTCATATGATTCAAATCGAATTTTTGAAGAGTTCTAAAAGCCATTATGTGAATGCAGTCTAGTTACAAAACATGACCAACTCTAAGGCTTCTCCAGGACCGGGCGAGGATGTGTTCATCTAGGTTTGTTGAAATTATAAGGACTTGTTAATGTCTGTGTATTGATATTCTAAATTAAAATAAGGTGAAAGATTACTGAATCTCAAATTTACCAGTCTGCTTATAGTTTGGTGGCAAGTCCAAAAATATTGAGAGACTGTCAGCAGTTTTAAAAAACAAAGTGAGGTGTTTCTCTTTTAGTATTAAAATAAGGTATTGAGGGAGTTATTGGATATCTGAGTTTAAACTTGGTTTTGAATAGCCTTACTGTGTTGTAGAAATTAATTTCTTTGTAGCATCAACCTTGGTTTGTTTAATGTGGTAACCGTCTCTCTTTTTCATCAATTTGTGGGCGTGTTTGATATGATGATCTACTTCTGAAGAGAGTTATTCTTATACTCTTTTACTTTTTGTTTCATCGGGCACCATAATTCATTATTGGAACCATCATGTTCTGCAGACTGTAAGATGTTTTCGAATGAATATGTGCAGTACAATTTAGTCAGTGTTTCTAAAAATGTGCAATTTAAATTCTCTCTGATTTTTATCATCGGTGTTATAGGTCGTAAAAGTTGGCTTTTAAAGTGGCTGCTGAGATTCTCTCAAATTCATGGTTTGCTTTTCTTGTTTTCTTGATCTGCTGCTAGGAGGAAGATTGTTCGAGATTTGATTATTGATATGCTTGTCGAATTGTAGATTTTGAGAATTATTTGGATCAATTATCAAGATTTTTTTGATATAATTCTTCATTGGATAATTTGGGATTCTTGATTTTGGATTATTGATGATGATGATGATGAAAATTTGGATAAAAACGGCTTTAGGGAAATCAGATTTCTTCAGTTATCTGTTCTTAATTATGTTTTCCATGGATTTTCATTGCGTCTTGATAAATGATACACTTTCTCAGATTGCTGATCGTGTTTTCTCAACGGATTTGCGTCTTGATAGGTTTTCTCAGATTGCTGATTGTATTTTCTTAATGGATTTGCGTTGCGTATTGATACAACTGACATGACACGGTTTTTATTTGATAATTAAGAGATATGTTTATCCATTTTGCAGCGAGAATAGGATTGTTTCGACTCTCTTACAGATTGTTGGGCTAGAATTGTTTCTATAACTTAGATTTATTTCTTCATTTAACAATTTAGATGTGAATTTATCGGTTTCTCTTTCAGCCGAGAAATTTGGTGGATTTCTAGAATGTTTAGATACAACAACAAGAACATAAAATAACTCCGGATAGCTAAATAAATTTTTTCAAAGGGTCGTTTCTTACTATATTTTTTTATATCTGGCCTTTGATTATAAGGCATACAAATTGATTTCAGAACTTGTATTTCTGCAGTGTGATTGTCCAACTAATAACCTTCTTCATAGCATGGTTAGCATTTTGATTTCTGATTTGGTGATTTTATTAAATTGTTTTTATTTTCAATATTTCTTACTCTGGTGTTGCAGAATACACACAGTTTCTTCTAGTTCTATTTTCCTCTTGTTTTTTCTTCATTCATGGCTATTGATTTTTGGATTTCATGATTCTTAGGTTTGATTTGGTTTTTTGGTAGTTTTGACCTAGGAAGTTACTGTATACTTTTATTTTGTTACGGTTTTAAATGATTGCTCTTTTGCATCTTAGGGAGGTTGAGGAATTTTGGACGACATGGTTTGGCTTTCTATTGTTCGGGTGTATTTACCATGTTATATCTATTTCCCCTATTTTCTTTTCAATGTATTATCTAAGAGTAAGAATTTTCTTTCCCTAATGAGTGTCCCTCACAGAATCTGCAATTGGAGCACCAGAATCTGCAATTTGCGGCTGTTGTTGTTCTTTCATGAGGTGATCTCTCCTCTAATATCACGAGTTCTATGTGGGTGTCACATGGATTTGCTTTAGTAAGGCATGAGATGTAAAATATTGGTATTGGTATATAGTTTCTAAGATTTAATTTGAACAACTTGGTTAGGTTCGTTTTAACGATCTGTTCCCCGGCGTCTGTTGTTATTTCTGATTTATTATGTAGGCCGATAGCTCCTTTGGTATTAGGTGAAAGCTAAAATTGTCATGTTTCATATTGGGTACAAGTACTTGCAAATTGGCTGGAAGTTTGTGTCCATTAACCATCATGTCTTCAGAGGTTGTGTTGTATACTGTACAAAAGCTTGTATTCTTGAATTTGGTCATTTCTACTAAGAGAGACATTTTACATTTCAGAGTGTTTGTTACTTGGCATTTTGAATTACTTTGATTTTTCTGTGAATGTTATAGGGGAGACGGAGACAACCTATGAAAGTGTGGCCTATGAAAACAGAGGTTAACATACTGTTCTTCCAACATATATTTTTTTGGTGGTGTGTTCTGGGAGTGTTGGAGTTTTGTTATTTTGTAGCAGGAGCATGGTCCTTCTTTTTTATGATATATATTATTTTGATGGTGTGTTCTGGGAGTATTGGAGTCTTGGTATTTTGTAGCAGGAGCGGTATTGAAGCATACAAGATTCTAGACTAGAGCACAACTTTCTGCCTGAGCCAATGAATTCTTGACAACTTGGTTTAGCTCTCTTTTTTTCTTCTTTCTGATAGTCTGCTACTTCCTTTGTTACAATTACTTTACTAAATTCTTGTCATTTGTATTATATATAAGAATAAGAGTCCTTTCTCCCAAATGGATATTTGTCGAAGTAGGGAAGCCCAAATTTGCTCCATTTCACATGGAGCATCAATCTGCAATTGGCTGTGACATATATTATCGGAGTTAATATGTTTTTATTTGGTGATCTATACTTTGTGGGTGTCACAGGGAATATATGGACGGTGAAAGCTGTGGCGAGATTATCTTATCAAGGACATCCTTTGAGCCTTAGGATAGAACAGGTCATTATTTACCCCGTGATTTCTTGGGTTTCAATTTTGGAATTCGTTCTTCTTTTATCACGTTTCATATATCAGTTTTCATTTGGCTTACCAATAACTCAATCTGAAACAGCTCTATGTTGTTTTCTTGGCTAAAGTAGTTCCACTTTATTTGAACTTGTTTATCATAAAGCATTGGACATTGGTCTGTCATATGATTCAAATTGAATTTTTGAAAAGCTCTAAAAGCCATTGTGTGAATGCAGTCTAGTTGCAAAACATGACCAACCCTAAGGCTTTTCAGGACCAGACGAGGATTGTTCATCTAGGTTTGTTGAAATCATAAGGATTTCTGTATTGATATTCTAAATCAAAATATGGTGAAAGATTACTGAATCTCAAATTATCAGTCTGCTTATAGTTTGGTGGCAAGTCCAAAAATATTGATTGATTGTCGGCAGTTTTAAAAAACAAAGTGAGGTGTTTCTTTTTGAATATTAAAATAGGTCTTGTGGGAGTTATTGGACATGTGAGTTTGTAACACTTGGTTTTGAACAGGCTTACTGTGTTGTAGAAATTAATTTCTTTGTAGCTTCGGCCTTGGTTTGTTTAATGTGGTGACCGTCTCTCTTTTTCATCAATTAGTGGGCGTGTTTGATTTTCTGATCTTCTTCTAAAGAGAGTTATGCTTGTATTCTTTTACTTCTTGTTTCATCAGGCACCATAATTCATTATTGGAACCATCATGTTCTGCAGACTGTAAGATATTTTCTAAGGAATATGAGAGTACTATTTAGTCATTGTTTCTAAGAATGTGCAATTTAAATTCTCTCTGATTTTTTTCATCGGTTTTATAGGTCCTAAAAGTTGGCTGTTAAAGTGGCTGCCGAGATTTACCACAACCTTGTGACAGAACTGGTCATTTTTCCTATTTGTATATTTTTTCAGTTAGCTTCTGATTGTCTGACCTGCCAGGATTAATTAAGCAAGAGTACGTAGAAAACTTATCATTTCGTAGCATTTGTTTTCGATGAATATTTTCTTTGCCACATTTGGATAAATCTCCATCCTTTATTTGGTAAATTGTGGTTATATATTGAGCGCCAAAATCTGCAATTTTTTATAGCAATCATTTCAAACCCAAAAATCGCCATACCCAGAACCTTTCCTGATTCTTAATTCCCAAAATACCAACTGAGATGTCAGCGATTTTTAATTCTCAAAATAATAACTGAGAATATCATATAAATCAAATTTCCGAGATGAATCCTTCTTCTTGGTTTCTTGATCTCCTGCTAAAGGAAGATTTTAGGATTTACTTATTGATTTGATTTTCGGATTGAAGATATCAAGAATTTTTTGGATCAGTTATCAAGTATTTTTTTTATATAATTCTTCATTGGATAATCAACATATCCGGTTATCTGTTTTGCAGCAATTTGGGATTCTTGATGCAATGGATAAGAATGGAGAATGTTTTGCAGCAATTTGGGATTCTTGATGCAACGGATAAGAATGGAGAATGGCTTTAGAGAAATCAAATAACCGAGAATATCATATAAATCAAATTTCTGAAATGAATCCTTCTATGTCATTTTCTTGGTTTCTTGATCTCCTGCTAAAGGAAGATTTTAGGATTTACTTATTGATTTGATTTTCGGATTGAAGATATCAAGTATTTTTTTTTATATAATTCTTCATTGGATAATCAACATATCCGGTTATCTGTTTTGCAGCAATTTGGGATTCTTGATGCAATGGATAAGAATGGAAAATGTTTTGCAGCAATTTGGGATTCTTGATGCAACGGATAAGAATGGAGAACGGCTTTAGAGAAATCAAATTTCTTCGGTTCTTAATTATTTTTATTTCTCTGGCATACGACTTTTCCAGATTGTTTGCCCCGTCAGGGCTTGATGTCAGGGTTTGTTGATCGTGTTTTCTCAATGGATTTGTATTGGGCCTTGATACATTTTCTCATATTTCTGATCGTATTTTCTCAATGGATTTGCTTTGCGTCTTCCTAGGTTTTCTCAGATTGCTGATTGCTGATTGTATTTCTTAATTGACTTGTGTTGCATATATGTTTCTCATATTGTGGATTGTATTTTCTTAAATGAGTGTCCCTGACAGATTCTACAGCTGAATCATCAAAAGATGCAGGGCTTGTCTTATATTTTGTAGTCCATACTGTTGCTAGGCCGTAGTTTTCATACTCGCTTGTCAGTCCCTTGTGATTTGCTATGGAACCCGTGATAAGATGTTCGCATACTTACTGTTCAGCCTGGAAAAAGATTGATTATTGTATTATACTTACATATATGCATAAGTTTTCGGATTTGTGATAGTTTTTTTCTTTGATGGCATGTCTTGCTATATAGTTGGAGTTTTCCGGTTTATTCATCAGGAACGTGAATATGATGAAGCATACGAAGTTCTAGAGTACATCTTACTACATCTTTAGGGAGGTTGAGGAATATTGGACAACATGGTTTGGAATTCTATTGTTCGGTGGTATTTTCCCTTGTTATAATTAATTCTTCAATTTTCTTTTCAACTTATTATATATAAGTATAAGAATAAGGTTTTTCTTTCCCAAATGAGTGACCCTGATAGATTCTGCAGTTGGAACACCAGAATCTGCAATTTGTGCTGTTG
Source organism: Vicia sativa (assembly GCA_021764765.1). Lineage (NCBI taxonomy): Eukaryota > Viridiplantae > Streptophyta > Magnoliopsida > Fabales > Fabaceae > Vicia > Vicia sativa. The sequence continues at coordinate 99,970,589 of CM038795.1, read as the reverse complement.
TTGTTCTTTAATTCGTGTTTTGTATTCTGATTCCTTTCTGGTTTTTAGATTTCTGAGGTTTGATTTAGTTCTGCTTTTATCGCCATGCATGTGAATTTAAATATGGCTCTGTTTTCTGCAGTGTAGTGTATTATGCGTAATATCAAGCTGCTATGCGTAATATCAAGCTGCGAGTTTATTTCAGTACTCAGATTTTTTTCAATTGATTTCTTCTCTGCCGATTCTTTTGCGTAATATCAAGCTGCGAGTTTATTTTAGTACTCAGATTTTTTTCAATTGATTTCTTCTCTGCCGATTCTTTTCGTCTAATCATCTTATTTATCACTTTATGAATATATGAATTCCAATTGGATGTTTTTTTATTAGTCTATTGATGTTTAATTGAAAAGTTCAGTCTTAAAGATTCTTAACATCAACACTCTCTTACAAACATTTGTTCTAGATTTGGGTTTTTGTATTGGGAGAGTGCAAAAGTTTACATAATTTTGGAGACATTCGGGAAAGTTTGTGGGCCTCTCTATGTTATACTGGTCTGCAACTCGGTTTGGAGAATTAAGCTATAATATTCTTTCTTCTTCTTGGACTGTGAAAGCTGTGGCGAGATTATCAAGGACGTCCTTTGAGCCTTATGGTAAAATGGGTCATTATTTACCACATGATTTCTTCGGAACAAAGTGCGGTGTTTCTTTTCGAATATTAAAGAAGGTCCTGTGGGAGTTATTGGATATGTGAGTTTGTGACACTTGGTTTTTACCAGGCTTACTGTGTTGAAGCAATTCATTTCTTTGTTGCATCAATCAAACATTGGTTTGTTTAATATTATGACCATGACAATTACTATTAATTTACCTGTATAGGAATAGGAATTCGTTTCCTCTCTACGAATTTCATCAGGCACCAGAATTCATTATTGGAACCATCATGTTCTGCAGACAGTAAGATATTTTCTGAGGAATTTGAGCAGTACAATTCAGTCACTGTTTCTAAGAATGTGCAATTTTAATTCTTTGATTTTTATCATCGGTGTCCTAAAAGTTGGCTGTTAAAGTGGCTGCTAAGATTTACTACAACCTTGTGACACAACTGGTCAATTTTTCTATTTGTGTACTTTTTCAGTTATCTTCCTGACCTGCCAGGATTAGTTAAGCAAGATTACATAGAAAACTTGTCATTTCGAGGATGAGCAGCGTGGTTGAGGCTTTTGTTTTCGATGAATATTTTCTTTGGCACATTTGGAAAAGTCTCCATCTGTTATTTGGTAACTTCTGGTTATATTTTGAGCGCCAAAATCTGCAATTTAAGATAAAATGTGAGGAAGTAATGAACTGATATATATATAAGTGAGACTCTGTCAATATCATGTATTTCTTTACTGATATTTTTAAAGTTCCACCTCATTCATATACTAATTTGAGCGTCGGAATGCTAATATTTTGCAGGTACCCTCTTTGACCACCACACCCGTATTATTACGCAGTCGTCCTAAATATTATTTGCATCAAGTCTTCTACATGCTGGAGTTCTGATGTTAGTTTGTTTTTTATTGCCATACTTGTAATTGAAATATGAATTTGTGTAAAGCATTTGCATTAGACCGTTTGTTGGTGGTTGATATAATTCTTCACTTGGTTTGTCCTAATTATTCTTATGCATGAACAAAAGTAAATTCTACTTATCCCATTTTGCATTAGAATCGTTACACAACAAACCTGATCCTTTGGCTTGGTTTCCTAATTATTTTAACTTTAAGATCTGCTTAGTACTCTTGATTCTTGAAACTGTGTTTGAGTTTATTCTTGTGGTATCTGCAGGTCATTTCAAGGTACATGACTCAACTGAACAACTGGACTTTGAAGCTTTGATAGAGATTATCAAAGACTTTGTTTACTAGTTTTTTATATAGTAAGAAAGTCCTCTTTTTATATAGCAAGAGAATTCTTAATTGGGTGAATGAACCATCATGCTCCGCTGGTTATCTCGGATTTGAATCTGAATTATGTACATTTGAGACATTGAATATATGACCATAATGCTTGAACATTGAAATTTGCATTTTTAGATTAGTTATTGGTTAAGCTCGGGAGATTTGCAAATGAGACCCTTGTACTTTTTAATTTAACATTGTAGGAGTTCATTTGTACTTTTTAATTTAACATTGTAGGAGTTCATTTGTACTTTCTAATTTAACATTGTAGGAGTTCATTTTTTTATCAGAAGCATAGGAAATAGACCCTTGCATGTATCGTTTGAATTTATTAGAATTTGCGTGTACTACATGGGTTTCAGAAAATTCCTCATTTCTCTTTACTTGATAATATTTCATATGGTGAGGAGAAATGGGAGATGAGTGCATCCGTGTTTGGTGTTTGATTATTTTGCTGGTTTGGGGATTATATTAAGATTTTCATCGTCGCTAATATAATAAAAGATTATGAGGTGGGACAAAAGAGAAAATTGATTAACTCTGAAGTGTTAACAAAAATAATAGGGTCTTCAAAAGCGTTGGGCGAGTAATTTATGGGTTACTAACATTTTTATATATTGGTACATATTGTGGCTATATTGAGCTCCAAAATCTGCATATTGATGGCAATTGTTCAAATCACACAACAATAATATATATGTGTAGCAAGTGAGTAGTTTTACTATAACTTTCTCATTTACCAAGTTTTTTCAACGATATTAAGAATCTATTTGATGTTCAGCTAGTTGAAGACAACCTCTCCTGATTTTTAAGACGTGCATACCATTTTTATCTCATCTTTAGAGGTTGATTTCTTTGGTTAGTCTATTGAGGTTTGATTCTGGTATTTGTTAGTTTTAAATTTGGTGTATGTTATTCATATTTTAATGATTTGGTGATATTATTGAGTCCTTTCATTTGGGTTCTTAGACAATATACATGAATACTATTTCTTTCCCTCTCAACCGCTGATCTATAATTAATGGTTGCCTGCATTTCACGTCAGTCACTATTTGGTATTTCTTTACTCATATTTGTAAAGTTCTGTTTCATTCATATACTAATTTGAGCGTCAGAGTGCTAACATTTTGCAGGTACCCTCTTTGACTACCACCCCCGAGTCTTAAGTCAAACTAGACTCTGTGTCACTATCTAGTATTTCTTTACTCATATTTGTAAAGTTCTGTTTCATTCATATACTAATTTGAGCGTCAGAGTGCTAACATTTTGCAGGTACCCTCTTTGACCACCACACCCGGGTCTTATTACGGAAGTCGTCCTAAATATTATTGCATCAAGACTTCTAGAGTGAAACTAAAATTGGGTACACAATCTTTTGCAGTTTGGATGGAAATTTGTTCCACTGAATCATCAAAAGATGCAGGCCGTGTCTTCTATTTCATAGTCCATACTGTTGCTAGGGCGTGATTTGGTCATCTCTACTCACTCTTCACATTTCAGTCTTTTTCATACTCGCTTGTCAGTCCCTTGTGATTTGCTATGGAACCTATACTGTACAGATCGAGGAAAGAAAATCTAAAATATGAGAAGGGCTCAGCTTACCATTGAGATCCCAGAACCACTATAAGAGATAAAAGAGTTAAAGACACCTCTAAGATAGGAAACCTTAATTCCAAGAAAGTCTTTCATCTTAGGCAGAGCTGCTAGTTTTCTTTAAGATATGTCATTGTCTCAGTCATAAATTTATTACCGAACTATCAACAATTGATACGATATTCCAAGAACCGATAAAGTAAACCCAAATTTCCCACATTGATGACAATTAAAACTTGAATAGACAAAACCAATTTAACTCTATAGCTCTAAGTCCCAAGTTGCCATGTATTTTAGTTTTAAATTCAAATCACCATATTTCGTTTTGACAATACACACATAATTTATTTTCCTTTTGCTTGTAAAAGTAAGTTGCATTTGTTTACTCTTGCCATGTTTGGTGTTCAGGTGGTCACCAACCTTGATGGGAATTTTATTGTACAAATTGGGAGCAGTGGGGAGGAAGGTTTGCAGGATGGTTCCTTTGATGAAGCCACCTTTAGTCGCCCTCAGGTACATCATTAAGAAGCCTTTGAGCTTCTAGAGTATTCTATTATTGCTTAATTGTGGCATTCATTATATGAGGATTGAAGTCACTTTAACACACTCTATACTTTTTTGTGGTTCTTGGTTCTCCAGGGCCTTGCTTATAATGCAAAGAAAAATATCCTTTATGTCGCGGACACCGAAAACCATGCTTTGAGGTACCGGACAGCTTCATTCAGTAGTCTGATTTTCATTGTCGCCATGGTTTATGAGACAGCATCTGGGCTTAATAGATATTTTATTGGTAGGTTTAATTAACCAGGGAAAATGTTCCAAGTTCCACATCAACTAAAGCCATGACCTTGGTGCTTATAGAGCTTGAACCTCCACATCTCAGTTTTTTGGGAATGAGTTAGATCCTATATCCTATTCTAAGATAAAACGGTTAAGAGACCTTTTACGTGAACTATATTCCGTGTCTTGTGAGGTTGTAGGATTTAGTCGATCCATTCAACTTCATTATGGGTTTGGAAGACCTATAGTGGAGGAGGAAGGGAGATTTTTTGGGATTTTGTTAGTTGTGGAAAGGAGCATTGCTCTGGGGTATTACACTTTTCATCTTTTATACATTTTCTTTCTTCGGTAATACACCATTTTCCGAGTTCCTTATTTTTCTAATCTCTGACATGTTTGCTTCAAAATTACTGATTGGCATGTGATTTCATCCTTAGAAAGTGAAAAACATTCCAGCTTGATTTAATAAAAGCAGAATTTTGGGGTAGTAGTCATTAACTGGGTGACAAGCTGTCTACACATGAGCATGGATCGGTCATTAACCCGTTTAGTTTTGTTCTAAAGGGAAATTGATTTTGCTAATGAGAAAGTGCGTACTGTTGCTGGGAATGGGACCAAGGGTTCTGACTATATTGGAGGAGGAAAAGGAGACACCCAGGTAATTAAATTAATTTGTAAGTTTTGAGGATGAGTAACATTCATATAATATATAGCTAAATCCAAGATGGACCAAAGATAATTTGTTTTTAACCAGTCTTTTCATTATATATGATATTGCTCTTTAATGGACCACAAAGTTAGGCTCCTCAGTTTTCTCCCTTTTCCAGCTCCTTAATTCACCTTGGGATGTCTCTTTTCATCCATTTGAAGAAAAGATTTATATCGCCATGGCTGGCCAACATCAGATATGGGAGCACAATATATTGAGTGGAGTTACGAGAGCATTTAGTGGTGATGGCTATGAAAGAAATTTAAATGGATCAAGGTATCACTTCAAATGACAATACACCCAATTGATATCAAACTTTACGTTATTTACATTTTAAATTTTCTTTTGTGGACAGTAATCATTGTGTATATCTTCAATGCTATATCATTATTGACACTGATAGATTCGAAATTGAACTCAGTATTCAAACTGATGAGTACTAGGAATACTCTGTTTGATGCGTTCTTGAACAAATTCTTTATGATTCTTCATTCTTTAAAAAGTCAATTCATTTTAAAAAAAATTAATGAATTAATCATAGAGTGTATTCAAGAGCGTGTCAAAAATAGTATGTTGGTAGTATTCATTTTTTCACATGCCATCATATCTTGTATTTCCTTCTACTCCTTTTCTCACGCTTCTATGTTTATCTTTTCTCTTGGCTATTGATACTTGTTCAACATTTTATCACTGTGATTGTATGATCTTTATCATGATCATTCACTATAATGTTGAGGTATTTGGAGTGAATCTGAGAGATTGTGTTGTGGTTCTCTATGCTGACAATGTCATAAGTTATTTGCTCTTGAATTTCATTTGAGTGTTTTCTAACATGTTGGTGATTTTGGCTTTGCATAATTCTTTCATGAAGCACTTTCAGTAACTTTAGAATTTGAAACCGTCATTCTAAGAAATTTCTGTTGCTGATCTTAAATATGGCAGTTAATGTTGTGAAATAAATAGTTATATTTTTCTCTAAATTTCTTAGACAAATGCGTATATTTGTGTTTTGGTTGAACCGTGGTTTTGAAATGTCATGTCCAGTTTATTCATGTGCTTTATTTTGTTGACTTTTCAACTATAATATCGGAAAACTTCTGATTATTTATTTATTTATTTATCATTTTTTTAATTGAGATAGTTCTACAAGCACATCCTTTGCACAACCGTCTGGTATTTCACTCTCAAGGTAACACATGGTGGTAATTCTCTTCAACCTTTATTTAAATCAACATCCATTCATGCTTATAAATGTTTCCCATGATTTTGCATAAGGTCTAATGGAGATATACGTAGCTGATAGTGAGAGCAGTTCAATTCGAGCTGTTGATCTGAAAACTGGAGGATCTCGTTTGCTAGCTGGTGGGGACCCTATCTTCTCGGATAATTTGTAGTTTTAAAACAATTTAGGAAGCCTTTATATGCAATTTTTTTGCTTTATCCTGAAGTACTGATTTTCTTCTATAAATTTCTTTATCATTGTCAACATTTGTAACAAGGTAAGGTTGACAGCATATCTCAATTGGCACCATTTAGTCTTGTTATTCATTAGGTCCAAAATAAATCCCTCTTGAAGGTTTGAGTTTTCTTTGGTCTTCATCTGCTTTCACTATTTATTATTTTGGATAGGCCTTCTCTAGCTGTTGGCCATCCTCTATTTGGTCAACCCTGCTTACTAGTGCTTTATAGGTCTTATCTATACATGCACAAACACTTGAGGGATTCAATCATCTTTTTCACAATGGTGGTTACCATAGTTTTCTCGCTAGTAACCTTTCTCTTTAGAATCCTTTTTCCTGATAACCTTCTTCTATGTTCTCAAACTTCTGCAGTTTGGTGATCAAGATGGAATAGGCTCTGAAGTACTTCTTCAACATCCGCTGGGGGTTGTGAGTGGAAAGGATGGTGTAATCTATCTCACGGATAGCTACAATCACAAGGTAGACAGTTCAGACCAAGTCACTTTTGAAATCAATATAGCCTATGTATATATCAAATACTGTAGTACCCTTTTCTGTGAAATCTTGCAAAGGTATCTAATTTTTTTCCCATTTACCTGGTTAGGACTTGTACTGTTTTTTATATTTTTTGCAGAGTTATATTTTGTCTTCAAACTTGTCTAATGAATGTTTATAGGCATGCATGACACACCAACTTATGAACTAACAAGTTAATTGGACAAGAACTGATTACTTGCAGTAACTGACTTTCCTAATCTTTTTCTTATTTTTGATAATATATTTCAGATCAAGAAGTTAGATCCAACCAGTAAAAGAGTTAGCACTGTTGCCGGAACAGGGAAAGCTGGTTTCAGGGATGGAATTGCCGTAAAAGCTCAGGTTGATAGGCTATTTTGTGCCCTTATTTACCAAAATTCTCCCCTGGAGTAGCCATAGGAATTTTGAGTTTATATACTACTTTGAAATGTTGAATCATCTATTTAAGACACTCTGTTGATTCCTTTTCACTTTCACATTAGTACATGCTAGAACAATTCTTAAGGGATAATTTTGGCGGCACAAGGTATAGTCTATAGGTTTGCATTGGCATAGCTGATGAAGCGCTTTGAATGGAAGTTCTCTTAAAAACGGAAATAAGTTTTTCTAGGTGTTTTGTATATCAGGTGTACCTCTTGTTATTCTTCTTCAAGTTGTTTGATGAACATAGGAATGTGAAAGAGAAGCACTGCAGATGTATTCATGTTGTATAGTTATTGCTATGCTATCTTCAAATAGAGGTTTTGTTGGATTCTTTATGTTGATTTGGTCTGCTTGCTTTCTTTTGGTTCTATTCCCTACGGTTTCCTTCTAGAATATTGTTGATAATTGAATATTTGGTGAAATGCTTGAGTTACAAAGCACTCAAGTGATTTGATTATATACACACAAGAGTAATTGCATGATAAGATTAAAGCTATTTTTTAGGTACATGTATATAATTTACAAGGCATAGATTCCTAGACTCCTAGATACATGAATAGACTCATAAATGCAATATTATAATTTCAATAATTTGTAATTTCAATAATTTCAACACCCCCCTCAAGCTGACGAATGGATATCAATCATTCCTAGCTTGCGAGTCAATTGATTGAAACGATCAGGTGGCAAGTCCTTTGTCAACACATCTGCTAGTTGATGTCCAGAAGGAATATAGGATGTAGCTATTAAACCACTATCTAGTTTTTCCTTAATAAAATGGCGGCCAATCTCTATATGTTTGGTCCTGTCATGTTGAACAAGATTATGAGAAATGCTGATTGTCGACTTGTTATCACAAAGCAACTTCATAAGCCCTTCACATTGTATTTTTAAATCATTTAGAATGATCCTCATCCAAAGTAACTCACAGATTTCTTGAGCCAAAGCTCGAAATTCTGCCTCAACGCTTGACCGAGCCACTACATTTTGTTTCTTACTTCTCCATGTGACAAGGTTCCCACACAAGAGGGTGCAAAATCCTGAAGTGGATCTTCTATCACTTATTGATCCTGCATAGTCGGCATCGGTGTAGGCTTCTATAATTAAGCTTCCACCTCTTTTGAACAATAGTCCTCTTCCTGGAGTAGCCTTGAGGTATTGCAAGATGCGATCAACAACTTGTAAGTGTCGCATTCTGGGTCATGCATAAATTGACTCACTACACTGACTGCATAAGCCAAGTCAGGTCTAATGTGTGTCAGGTAAATAAACTTTCCTACCAACCTCTGATATTGGACTTTGTCAATTTTGGCACTATCTTCTTCGAAGCCCAACTTGTGATTTTGCTCTATTGGAACACTTGAAGGTTTGCATCCCAGTTTCCCAGTCTCCTGCAAGAGATCAAGTATATACTTCCTTTGAGATATGAAAATGCCTTGGTTTGAGTAAGCAACCTCAATTCTCAAGAAATACTTGAGTTGACCAAGGTCCTTCATCTCGAATTCTGCCGATAGTTTATCCTTTAGCAATTGTTTCTCTGCCAGGTCATCTCCTGTAATAATAATATCATCACATAGACAAGAAGGATAGTAAATTTTCCTTCATGCGAGTGCTTAAAGAAAAACGTGTGGTCTCCTTGGCTCTGCTTGTAGCCTAAGTACACCATTGCTTTTGTGAATCTTTCAAACCATGCTCTAGGAGATTATTTTAGTCCATATAGAGCTTTCCTCAATCGACACACCTTGTTGGATTCACACGTAGGGCCAAATCCTGGCGGGATCTTCATGTACACTTCTTCTTCTAAGTTTCCATGCAAGAATGCATTTTTGACATTAAATTGTTGTAATTCCCATTCGAAGTGAGCAGCAATAGGGATGTCAATGGGGCGGGGCGGGGGGACACTTCCCCATCTTTTTCCCCGCCATCAAATTCATTCCCCGATCTCCGTCACGGGGGAATTTCTATCCCCATCCTGTTTCATGGGATCCCATAGATCCTACATTTATTCATTAATATTTTATTTTTTTAAAATGTTTATATTTTCTATAAAAATAAAAAGCACAAAGAATTCACATATTTATTATGTTATTAAAAAATACTAGTATTTGACATTTATTATTTTTTATTAAAAATACTAATGGAACACAAAATAATAATATTTTTTTTTATAAATTTCTATAAAATGCTATAAAATTCAACAAAATGAACTATAATACTTTTTAAAGTAACAATATGCCTAAACAACTAAAAAATCCAACAACATAATTATGCTTAAAAAACTATACTTCATCAAAACTAATAAGGGATAATTATAAAATTTAGCATCATGAGTATGCTTGAAAAGCTAAAAAATACTTCATAATAAGTCAACTAAAAGCAAAAGTCAACATATCTCTATTTGCTCAATTGATAACACACGTAAAGTAGAAATATCAAAATACTTAAAACAAAGTTACATATAAATAAACTAAAATATTAAGCAAAATATCCAAACAAGTAATGATCAATCATGTCTCTCTTTCCAACTTCTGCTTGTAGCCTAAAAGGTAATCAACACTAATATGTAAATTACCTTATTATCATCATCATCATCATCATCATCCATATCTTCATCCACACATTCGAATTGAGTCAACGTTTTTGAATAACCTAAGAAACAAATAGCTAAATTAAAATTTAAAAATCCTAATCTAAAATATATATATTAAATTAAGGAAATGACTAAAAAACCTAATCTAAACATAAAGGAAATGACTAAAAAACCTAATCTAAAATATATATATTAAATTAACTATATTAAAATAATAGGCGGGGTCCCATGAGTGTACCCGTCCCGTCCCCAAATGCTCTGGGAATTTTTCTCCCATCCCGCCCAGGAAAATTCCCCATCTTTGGCCCCGAAGGCGTTCATGAGGATCCCCATTATGAGTCCAAACTGACATCCCTAAGCAGCAAGAGATAATAAGATTCGAACAATGTTCATTTTTGCAACAGGAGCAAAGGTTTTCTCATAATCTACGCCATATGTCTGTGTGTATCCTTTTGCCACTAGCTTTGTAACGATCAAGAGTACCATCTGATTTTGGTCATTTATACTAAGAAAAACAATTTACATTTCAGTGTCTGATTCTCGGCAATTTTGAATTCTTTTGATTTTTTTGCGTTATCTGGGAGACTGAGACAACATATAAAAGTGGTGTGTTGTGGCCTGAGGTAATGAGGTTAACATACTATTCTTCCAACGTTGTGATCCCTTCTATTTTATGATATCTGTTTTTTTTTTTTATGTCGGGATGTTGGATTTTTGAATTTTTTTTGTAGCAGATGGTATTGAAGCATACAAAATTCTAGACCAGAGTACAACTTTTTGCTTGAGCCAATGAATTCTTGACAACTTGGTTTAGCTCTTTTTTTTTTTACTGATTGTTTGCCACTTCCTTTGTTATAATTAATTTATTACAATCTTGTCATTTGTGTTACATATAAGTGTTGAAGTTTGGTATTTGTGTTGTTTGTGTTTTTGTGAAGTCCCACATTTCTTAGGTTCTCGAGCGGTTGGGTGTATAAATATGTGAGGACAACTTCACCCTTTGAGCTAGCTTTTGAGATTGAGATCCAAACATATTTAACAATAAGAATTAGAATCTTTTCTCCCATGGAGCATCAATCTGCAACTGATTGTGGCATATATTGTCAGTTATTATGGTTTTATTTGGTGATCTATATTGTGTGTATGTCACAGGGAGTATATGTACTGTGAAAGATGTGGCAAGATTATCAAGGACATCCTTTGAGCCTTAGAATAAAACGGGTCGGTATTTACCACGTGATTTCTTTGGGTTCTATTTGCGGGTTTCAATTTTGGAATTTGTTCTTATTTTATCACGTTCAATACATCAGTTTTCATTTGGTTTACCAATAACTCTACTCTGAAACAACTGGTATGTTGTTTTCTTGGCTAAAGTAGTTCCACTTTATTTGAACTTGTGTTTCATAAAACATTGGACATTGGCTTGTCATATGATTCAAAATTGAATTTTCGAAAAGCTCTAAAAGAATGCAGTCTAGTTACGAAACACCCTCAAGTCAAAATAAGGTGAAAGATTACTCAATCTCTGTGGCTGGCAAGTCCAAAAATATTGATAGATTGTAGCAGCAGTTTTAAAAAACGAAGTGAGGTGTTTCTTTTCGAATACTAAAAAAAGGTCTTGCTATGGTTGGACTTTTCCTGTTTCTGCATCAGGAATGTGAATATGAAGTATACGAAGCTCTAAATTACATCTTACATCTTAGGGAGGTTGAGGAATTTTGGACAACATGCTTTGGCATTCTATTGTTTGGGAGTATTTGCCTTGTTATAATCATTTCTCCTGTTTTCTTTTCAACGTGTTATATATAAATAAGCATAAGAATAAGAATTTATACAAACATCGACTATCACCACCAATAAAAATCAACAAAGCGGTGTCACCATCGATTAACCTTTGAATTCAAATTTGAATTGTATCAAAAATCAAAATGAACAATGCAACGACAGAAAATAATCGGCTGCCTCCACGATTTCTCGGTTATATTTTACACGCATAAACGCGATATAGACATCGAACCATCATCAAAACTACCTAGAAATTAATCATCACAACTTCAATTAGACACAAGCGAGAATAACACATTAACATGGTATCCCAACAGTTTCTCGGTTAGTTTCTACGCGAATAAACACAGAAACAACATCACCTTCATTGAAACTAAGCATGGACATTATAAAGTTTGTACGTGAAATGGTTTCCTTCAGATTTGCAACACAACAATAAAATCAAAAGAAACACTAAACATTGAAATTATTATCATAGTTATCACAATACAAAATAGATTTGAACATGAATCTAAACTTGAAAAACAAACATGGCAGCATAACAGTTTTATATTCACACAATGCTAAACCATTTTCACAGAGAGACTTTTCACAACATAACAGAATTATCACAATCTAACCAAAATTTCACAGAGGCTATTACAGATCTCATAGCATAACAATTATCAATTTATTTCATCAGCATACCATTTAACAAAAACAAATTGAAAAGAAAACAAATGTTACCGAAAAGTGTCGAAATTGGAAGAAGATTCTGATGAATCGCAGAGGAAACTGAAATCGGCGAGATGGATCAAAACAAGGTTTGTTGTTGCAGAGCCGGAAGCTGCGGATGTGGAGCTACGAATGAGTGGTTCAGTGAGAAAACATATATGTTGCAAGATTCGAAAGTGAAAACTTACTCTGAAATAATGGTAACGTGAAATCTCCTATTCTCTGAAACTTGTAACCTTCGACAGAGGAGCTAACTTGTAACCTTCGACAGAGGAAGCCAACAGGCCGGAACAAAATCAGGTTGCACGGTTTTGAGGAGCAAGCTAACAGATGAAGAAGAGGGGTTTCGATAGAGGAAGACGATGGAGGAAAATGGATTTCAGAGCGAAGAAGAAGGGGTTTCGATGGAGGAAGAAGAAGAAACTCACGTGCGTTAGAGTTTTGTTTTAAAGAGAATAAAAGAAAGAATGAAAAAAAATAGGGTTTATTTTTGATTTTTTTTTAAAAAAGATCTTAGGCAATGCTTTTTTAGAAAGCGCTGCCTAAGGGGCCTCTAGCAGCGCTTTTTGAAAGCGCTGTCTAAAGGGGGCCTCTAGCAACGCTTTTTTGAATAATCTTAGACAACACTTTTAAAAAGCGCTTTTTAAGGGGGTCGTTTAGAAGCGCTTTTCCAAAGCGTTGTCTAAAGGTAACCCTTAGGCAGCGCTTTTGCTGTATTTTTCCGTGTTTTTTTTAAGCTTTAGGCAGCACTTTCTGAAAAAAAAAGCGCTGCCTAAAATGCGATATCTATTTTATTTTTAGCGTAGTGACATTCATGAGAGAGTCACATGCCGAGATACAGAGATCATATCAGCAGATAATGGCAGTCCTAATTATACAGACTACTCTTCCCCAAAACCAACATACTATGTTGGAAAATATGTCTAGAACCATTAATGTTCTACAAGGCAACATCTTAGGTCATATTCGCCTCATGAAAGAACAAGATAACACATTAACATCACATGTAGAATAATTGACCTTAACAACACATCTTACGTTATTTTCACCCTGTTTTATATATTATTGCATTTTAATACTTATAAACTAACTCTTCCTTTACTTATCCCTTATTCCTAATTATTACAATTTTATTTTTATTTCTTATTAATGAGTCATTGTTTTGACTTTTGAGTTTGAATATACATGATAAAATACACATTATAAGTTTTCTTTAAATAGTATGTTAGTATGCTGATCCATAAGTTTTAGTCCTGTATGTAAAATGTACACTACTTGTTCACTAAGGAGCATTGATATGTAATGTAGGACTAGACATCTTTACGAGAGACACATCATTTGTTCACCTAAAATTCTAAAGTGATATGTGAGCAGATTATCTCACTTATAAATATTCAAGTCACTACATTCCTTTACAAGGGCGGCCCAAATAGTCCGGAGGCCTCGTTCTAATTTAAAAAATAGGCCTAAATTAAAAAAAAATCACTTTAAGATTTATGATTTTACACCTAATTTTGAACAAGCCGGTATAAAATTATAGATACTTGAAAATGAATTATGATTTTATAGCTATTTTTGGAAAAATAGGTGTAAAATCTGTTCCTTTTGCACACATAGCAAAGACCAACCCTATTCATTTTCAATATGAGACTATTTCCCCAACTTACTAATTATTATTCTAACATGTTTTTCCAAATTTTGAATTGTAGTTCTTAATTTCAACCTTCGTGTCTAATTCACTAATTCACGCCTATTTAAATGTCGCAATTTATTTTAACACGTGATTTGACTAAACCTAAATAACTATGAAATTGTAGAACTCAAGAACATGTAGATAAGATAACATGTAAGAGAATTTGGACATGCACCAACATTGTAATTCTTAAGGTGAATTTTTTAACCCACCCCATAACCTTATCACGCACCACGTGAATTTCCAAAAATGTTCATGGAAATAGAAAATATACTTCCGGTTAGCACCCTATATCATGCAAATCACGTTGAAAATGATTGGGTGTAAATTGGAAATACACTTCCCATTTTAAACTATATATAACTTTTAAATAAAGTGTGTATGTGAGATCAAATTTGAAATAAATTCTTAATATTATATTATTTAATTTGAAATCGGAAATATATTTCCGATTTTCACCTAAATATTTTAAAATTGGTGCATATCAGAAGTATATTTCTGATTTTCATGAATATTTTAGAGTTTTTATGAGGTGAGTTAAGAAATTCACTTCTTAAAAAGAATTTGTCGTCCATTTAAGTCTAATAAAACTTAAGTGAGCAATCTCTAAGTTGGGCACAACACATATCATGAAATAGAAAAAAGGAATAATTCTTAATAATAAAGTTTAGTATTGATAAATTTTCAACGTAGAAATTAGAGTTTAATTTTGATGAAACATAAAATTAAATGTTTTAAAAAGTAAAGTAATTGATAATTATTTTAAAAAGTTTTCAAAGTTTAAAATAACCACTTAAAATGAGACGAGGGAAAATAAAAGCGCACTTGGTTCTTCTTTGTGGTTTGTGATAAATCATAATCAATAATCATCGTTGAGTTCTTCTTCATCTAAACGCATCAGATGGAAAATATTAGAAACCAAATCACTTTCAAGGCGGTTTTTGACAGAGTAACCTTTCAACAACATCCACTAGAGGTTCTTTCTTTTCAACTTTCCCTTGTTATTCAACTTCCCCGAAAATCTTTGAACTTTTGTGCTTTAATCCATTCTCAGCATTAAGTTTCGGTTTCTTGTTTATTTTTCTGATAGTTGAACTTCGCTTGGAATATGTGGTTTGATCAATGTTTGAGTTCAAATTCTGTTGATGTTTGTATAGAAAGAATCAAGAATTCTGAAAGAATTTCAGTGAATTTTTTATAACAAGTATCAAAGTTTGATTCTGATGACTAGTAATGAAACCCTAGCTTTAAGCCTTTGAAACTGGTCAATCTTTGAATTTAGGGTATTTGTTATCAGGGTTTTAAATAACGGTCGCAGTTGCATTGCTTCAATAAGTTCAGTGTTAAAGATTACTGGCTGTGAGGTTGTTTATATTCTCTCCGGATCATTAATGTGAAAGAACTGAATTTTGTTTCAGCTGCATTTCAAAAAGCAAGATGCTGCTAACATTATGGACCTCTATTCAAGATTTGTGATTGAGAGGGTTGGAACTAGGACTAAACCGTGTGATTTGCGATTGCATTTGATGAAGGTTTGAGACAAAACTCTGTGTTAGACTGTTAGTTTCTCATAAGAACAGTACAGCTTCTGTTTTTCAGTCATTTGATATTTCTATATGGAAGATGAAGGAAGGATTTGTCTTGAAAACTAGCATGTTCATAATCTCATTGTTCCATCCTCTCTAACTTTATGAAGTTATTATAATTATTTTCAGGAGATTTCAGGTATGCCAACTTCTCTAGATAGGGAAACAACACGTCCTGCAGTATCTCCTGAGACAACTAGTGAGTCATCCGATGAGTCGTTCGACGAGTCGTCGTCCAGCTCAGGAACAGATGCAGTAGCTATGGCAGACAGTTTTCTGGATTTATAGTTGATAATTGACAGTGGATGGGCAGAATTATATCATCTATGTGATATATTGGTATAGATAATAATACAGCTGTTATTTTCATTTCAAGTTTTATGGTGTTGTTTGATCAAAGATAGGATAAGGCTTTAGTTGTTGATGTAGTTTGATGTAGGATTAGCAGGGTTCACTTGGTTTGAACTTTGAATCAGATGGCAATGCATGTGTTGATTCAATTCAAGATGAATTTGTTGAACTTTCAGTTTTAGTCATTGTCTAGGATCATGGAAGATCAAATTCAGATTATGTGGCTCACATGAAGAATCATGAAGTTATAGTATATTTTTACTGATATATATAGTATTTTTGACAAATATTAATTTAAGTAGCTCATAGTTTAGAGTTTATCATTTATTTTATCAATTTTATCATTGATATCTCAATTGAGAAAAAAGTTAATATTAACTAAACATATTTTTTTAATATCATTTTACTTTTATTAGTTCATTTGTTATTGACAATGTACTTAATTTTAAAACTATCAACTATAAGTTCACTCTCTATAAGTTAACTTATAAAGTATCCATTTTCTTTTATTGTTAAATTGAGTCTAGCTTGACCCATTTAACAAATAAAAATCATAATTTTGTATTACTTTTATTAATTTGGATGAGTTAAATAGGTATAAACGGTTAATTTATGTTTCAATTTTTGACACTAATGTTTATTTGTATTTAAATATTAATGTAAATAAATTGTTAATATTTGTTCTGTTAAGGAACTAGAATTGATGAGACAAATTCTAATGATGATGGTGCTCGCAACTCTTTAGAACTTTTCTATTTTTTTCGTCTTCTTCTTTCTGCCACTAATGTTTGTTCCTTATGCATTACCCCTAGGCGATTCTTGCTTCCAGTTGCTTCTTTGCTTGCTTGAGTTTTTGCATTGTCACCTTTTCTTACTAAAACAATTTTCTCTGCTCAATCTCCTTCCTTAGGTACCATTTCTACTTTACCTTTCTACTTTCTCCGTTGTTTTTCTATGGATGGCTTAGGGGTGTGCCTTTGAATATAAATGGAGATGGTGGGGGTGATTATCCCATATCAATTTTTTTTACGGAAACTCCGACATTTCAGATGAGGATCCACTGGAAGTTAATGGTCCCATCCCTAATTTGATCACTATTAGCAATAATTCTAGGATTGGGGGAGGTTTCGTTGAGAATGGAGGCGGCCCTCCCAGTCCTTTTGACGAGAATGAGGAGGGAACTCATACACTCCGATATTATCCGGAGGTCGTTGCGTGCTTAACTTATTTTGTGCGTTATGTTAAAGAGATGAAGGCAATAATTGTTTCCTAGAATGATATAAGGACCCATTTTTTTAACTTTTAGCACTGATAGTGGAAGAGAACCCGCTGAGGAGGAGATTATGTGCTTACACTCCTGGTGTTGCATTTGTGCAATATGTGTCTCATTTGTGTTTTTGTATGATGCAATGTGTTCCAATGTGCTTTGTGTTTCCAATGAGTACATTTACTCTGTTTTCTTTTGTCAATATTTTGGCTAAAAAAAGGAAGTAGAGTGTTGTGTCCTGATGTTACATCACATGTCTTGCCATGTTGATTTTCCATTGTGATAAGAATGTGTGCTACTGCTTCTATGAGAGTAGTTGTTTGTGGTTGCTTATGCAATCATTGAGGGGGAGCATGAGTGTTCATCTGAGTTTGTGCTGAAGTTTTTGTTGCTGCTTCTGCTGTTAAGCTATATATATATTATGATGTGGGGTTTTCCCTTGAGGGGGTGACTGTTTGCGTGTGATAGGGGGAGTTCTATACATGTCTGATTGTACAAGCTTCCGAGCTACGTTATTTTTACAAAGTTTACATGATCAACATGTAGCTTGAGTTATGGTCTCCAAGTTGATTTGGTTTTTGGTTGTTTTTACCCAAAATTTGCCAAAGGGGGAGATTGTTAGTTCCATGTTTTTATGGTTGGATAAACTTTGGCTAAGCATGGTTCTAAACATGATTCTATTGGTGTTGAGCAATATGTTCTAACATCTACATCAATTGTCATGACAATTTTGTTATGAGTTTTTGTACCAGATATCGAAGCAGATGTCATGATATCTTGGTCTAGCACAGTAGGCACTATTGTTTGGAATTTCTTAACAAGATTGGATTTAATTTTTTTGAGATTTTTGTTGGATATGTCTCAGTTATTTTTGTAGGTTAAGAAGATGTAATTTGGAACAAATAAATCAAATCTCAAAAACATTAAAGTTTCTAAATTTGGTTGTTGAGCTAATTTAGGATACTTGAAGATTTGTTCCAAGATTTGGGAGAATATTTTCTAGAATCGACTTATGGGTCAAGGAATAAATGAGAGAATTAGAAGTCCATTGATATCGAAGGCTTAAAAAGGAAGACTAAGACCTATGGCAAATCGGTTTACACATTATTGTAAATATAAGGGATTATGTTTGGCGCTCTCGCGTTTCTTGTGGTGTAAATCACCCTTGTATCTTTTAATACTTGCGGTAGACATAATATTCTCACTCAGAAACCTTTAGGTAATTAGTTGAGTATTATTCTTGGTTAAAACTTTTAAGCAAATCGAGTATTATTCTTAGTTAAGAGTCTTAACTAAGTATTGTATTTGAAGTGTAATCTTCTATTGAGTTTTTCCCTTTGTATTAGTTGTTGTAATTGTAACTGGTTTTTAGACTGCCACTGGGATCGGGGTGTGTCTTTTATCATTGCGGGGATTGGAAGTGAGATGGAGATTTCTCATATCTAGGAGGTGTATAGGTAGAAGTCTCACTAGATAGGGATTAGGCGAGAAGTTGTAAGTGGGAGAGTTTAACTTTGAACTTGTACTACTGATGATGAATTTCTCATCTTCAGGAAGTGAGATGAAGATTTCTCATATCTAGGAGGTGTATAGGTAGAAGTTTCACTGGATAGGAATTAGGCAAGAAATTGTAAGCGGGGTAGTTTAACTTTGAACTAGTACTACTGATGATGAATTTCCTTCCTTGTTTGGTAGCTCCTAGAGTAGGTGAGTTACACCGAACTGAGTTAATAATTGATTGTATTCTTTATCACTCTGCATACTATTTCAGTTTGATATTGCTTCTCAATCTGTCTATAGATGTCGTAACATATGTCTTGACATCATATTTGAATGTTGAAAAACATCAGTGTGTTCATGGTGTGTACCAGTGCCATTATTTCACACAATAAATATTATATTAAAAAATAAAATTACGAATTAAAAACAATAATTATATTTTAAACTAATGAAATATTAAAACAAACAAATAAATAAAATTAATAAAAAATACTATTACTTTACATAATATAATATTAAGACGAAGATAAAAAGAGAAGCTTCGTCAAGGTATGAAATTGGCCCCTCAATTAGACTTTCCAAAAGGCATCTCTTGATCTCAGCCGAGTTTGATTTGTTTTGAAATTGGCCCCTCAATTGGCCCCTCATTCTCCTTCACAATTGTAGCAATATCAGTCCTAACATGTTCTTCTACCACATCACATTCTTCTCGATCCTTCTCTTGGACATGAGAGACTATGTCAACTGAAAGAAAAAAAAAAGATTTGGCCAATGTGGTTCTAGCAGGAAGACTATGAGGCAACGAAGGGTATGGTAGTGATGATGCAAACTCGTCATAGTTTCTACTAAAAGGTGTAGGCTTCTTGAAGGAGATCATGAATTCAATGTATAAACTTTTATGCCATATCTTGTTGTATATGCTATCATTAATGAGTAAGCTATCACCAAGTTCTATATTGCCTAATGTTGTAGACGAATTTAATCAAACCGACTCATTATGTCAACGAAAATACTAAATGTCCAAAATGTTATGTACTCAAGCTATTATACCTGATATATTTGAATGAATTCTTGTGGATTTGTAGACCAACTGAACTGAGATTAACCAATATTAAATGGAATACTCTGTCCTGAGAAAACCTCACCAGGTTATGGCAGTTCACATGGAGAATAAGCCTGAACAAAAATGTGAAAACATCCCAAAAAGAGAGGAAGGTTACACTAGAGAGTTCTGACAAAAAGTCATCAGAACAAAAGCAGCAACATGAAAAGCCCGTCTTTTGCCTTTTTTCAGTTGGTTGCTTATAGCCATATAATGCTTGTCTGTTGAACACACATCCAGTACCTGATTTAATTTCACCCTGAAAATAGAACATATAAAGCAAACACAAATAATTACAGTTATTTCCTAACAAAATCAAGTCAAAGTATTGAAAAGTGGGTTATGCAGAACTAAAGCCACATAATATTATTAAGGAACTTACTTTCTCTCCTTTATCTGCTTTGGTTTCACAAATTTTTTTCTTGGTACCATTTTCATGATGAACACTTATATTAGATATCAACTGATAAAAAATATCTAGATTTTCATGTGTTTCATCGTCATGTTAGAAGCATGTTCATAAAAATTAAAATCCAGTCATCTAGAGATGATAATGGAGAATCTTTTTGGTTCCATGGCAGAAAAGAAAGTCTTCCTTCTCATTCCTTCAACACTGACATTGAACAGAGCATAAAAATTGAATATTTAACTTTAAATTCAAGAACACAAAAGAGAATAATAAATATTAAAAGGTATAATGAGAAATAAAATTAATGATTTATTAATATGATAAAATGACTAATTTAGTATGAAATATTTATCTAAAGTGAAATATAATAATGATAGAAAGAAAAATAATTAAAAATAAACCTAGGGGAAAATAAATAATGATGTACATGAGCTGTGCCGATTGATGCTCATCCAAAAATTAATTTATACATTAAATAAAATGGATTTTTAAAGTAGAAAATCAAACTAGTGGCTCTTCAATTCATAATCTCTAACCATTAACGGATACTCCATTTCATTTTTATCATAAAAAATTATCTTTTAAATTATTTGAATAAAATATATTATTTATTTAATGAATTTAAAATTAAATTTTATTTTTATAATTTGGACTAAAGAGAATATTTAATAGGCAGTCTTTTATGCCAATAGAAATATAATTAACGAATTATTTCAAATTAAAATCATGAAATATTGATGATGGACAATAAGTTAAAAAGAGTAATGAAAAATATAAAATAAAAATCATAAGAATATGTGGTTGATAAATATATTCAATTAATTTCACATTTATAAAAATGACAAACCAACATCACTTTTTCCGGACTTCAAAATCTCATGTTACTCCTCAATTTTGAGAGCTAGGATCAGAGTTAAGCTTTTTATGTATCGTGGGTGTTTTGAATGACAATTTTTAGGAGATTCGGAGAGTCTTTCACCATTTTAACCCTAAACACATCATTCTTGATTTGTACATTAAAAGCTTCATTTAGGACAATGACATAGTTCGTTCCAATCATGGATTTCGCTATGTCAATACTTATTTGCTTGATTGTATTGTCATTAGAATATATATATATATATATATATATATATATATATATATATATATATATATATATATATATATATATATATATATATATATATATAAATGAAGAATCTCGATGACCAAACGAGGCATGGGACACCATATCACCTATTAATGTCATACTTTCATTATATACATCTTCAGACTTTCATTTCCTAATCTTCGAGAACCATTGAGGCATTGACCCGATCTTTCTCTTGCTTCTTCTAACCAGACCTTCATTTCCTAATCTTTGAGAACCATTGAGGCATTGACCCAATCATTCCCTTGCTTCTTCTAATAATTGTTGGTGAATTTTCTGTTAGACGGTGTAGCGAGTGATCGAGAGGGGGGAATAGATCACCTCTTTAATATCACAGATTAAAATTTATTTATAAGAGTTGATGATAAAACTTACGGCAAACGACAAACGGTCCTGAATTGATTTCTGTCTATTCTTAACCAGCTACAAGAAAATCGGACATGCGATCGATTGTTGGATTTTAATTGAGATGAGAATGATGAATTCACACAACGCTTAATATGGATAAATGCACTGATCACAAAAACTCTTTCCAATGAAATAAACTTGAGCTAATACTTTTATCAAACAATTGGTAGATGCTTAGTCAATGATCAAAGGCAATGGAGTTTATGCAAAGATTTTCTTCCAGCCTTGTATCAATGCACAGAAAGATTGCTCACCAATTGAATCACAAACGTATTGTAAAAGTAAAAAGATAGAGAGAAAGAATACGATACTCGGAGCGATTCGGTAGGAAGTTCCCACGTTCGTCTCGCTGGGTACGTCTCCTCTCAATTTTCAAATTGGAATTGAGAACTTCTATATTAATATGTTGAAAATGTTTACAAGGTTGCAATACAAAGAGAAAAACAAATCCTGCAGATATTCTTCTTCTTGTATCAACCTTCTCTTGATTTGAGCCAATCAAGAACACACCGCAAAATTCATAGACAATTCACCACTTCCACGACTGCTTACTAAATCACCCCGATCTCCAAACCCTATGCTATGGTTGAATCTTTGTGCAATCGTGACTAACAAACCCACAAGACACCTCCGTTTGGACAAACCTTCTGGTTTTTCCTCGAAACCCCCTTCGAATCTTCAACTCAGCTAGATCACCGATCGTACCACTGAATGTTATCTCTTTGATCTCTTAATTCAACGAACAATGATGATTATGTGTCAATGTTCTTGAACCAAGATGATTGAGAAGATGATGAAGATGAAGTCTCTTTTAGGTTTCTATTGCTCGAAATTTGATGCACATAAACCGCTTTTGTAACCAATGTGCATTATTTTGAAAACTACCGAACTATCTTATATATAGCAACAAATGTTAGTTGAAAAAAACTTATGAGTCGACACATAAAACTATTGAGTCGATACAAAATACGTATGAGTCACCGAGAGAGTTTGTATCGATACATATTATATTAAGCATTAATTCCAGAGAGAAAACAAATGTACGAGTCGATGCAAATGTTGTATGGGTTGACACAAACAACTTATGTATTGATACAAAAGGTTTTGTATCAATGCATATTGTATTAAAATGACTTCCAGAATATTGAAATGGCTATGAGTCGATGCAAGCAATTATGAATTGATGCATACTGTTTGTTAACATAATTTCCAGAAGGCTAAATGCAATATGGGTCGATACATAACACGTATGTAACAATGCATACTGTTTGTCAAAATAAATTCTAGGAAACTAAACACAGTATGTGTCGATGCAAGCAGATATGTATCAATACATACTATTTGTCAAAATGAATTTCAGGAAGCTAACCACCGTAGCGTCAGAACTTCTGTTGAGTTCACCACTTCTGTTATGTTACTAGTCAGAGCTTCTGTTAGGTTCACAACTTCTGTTACGTCACGAATCAGAGCTTCTGTTAGGTTCATAACTTCTGTTACGTTACAAGTTAGAGCTTCTGTTAGGTTCACAACTTCTGTTACGTTACAAGTCAGAGCCTCTGTTAGGTTCACAACTTCTGTTACGTTACAAGTCAGAGCTTCTGTTAGGTTCGCAACTTCTGTTACGTTACAAGTAAGAGCTTCTGTTAGGTTCACAACTTCTGTTATGTTACAAGTTAGAGCTTCTGACAAAGATCATTCCATCAGAACTTCTGGAAAATTAACGTATCAGAACTTCTGACATCATTCCATCAGAGCTTCTGTAAAACTATGTATCAGAACTTCTGACCAAAAATCATTCCAATAGAACTTCTGGAAAACTCACGTATCAGAACTTCTGACCAAAAATCATTCCAACAGAACTTGTGTAAAACATTTCTTCTTCTGACGTGTTGACACAAGAGGCATCAGAACTTGTGTAAAACATTTCTTCTTCTGATGTGTTGACATAAGAGGCATCAGAACTTGTGTAAAAAATTTCTTCTTCTGACGTGTTGACACAAGAGGCATCAGAACCTGTGTAACTTTTCTTCTTCTGACGTGTTGACATAAGAGGCATCAGAACCTGTGTAAAACTTTTCTTCTTCTAACGTAACGTGTTGACACAAGAGGTTAATACATAACTAACACATTGACCACTTTTACACATATATGTATATTTATTCAATTAAACAATCAACCATATATATTTGACAATCAAGCATATATATATATATATATATATATATATATATATATATATGTACATTTATTCAATTGAACAATCAAGCATATATATTTGTACATTTATTCAATTAATCAATCAAGGATATATATTTGCTATCATTCAAAACTATCTAGCATTCTTGCACACATTATGTAAAGGAATGCTCACATTTTCAAAATATATTTAAAAAGTTGAAATGGTTAAAAAAGATCTTTTAGAAAAAAGTGTAATGCTTTATAATTGAACTATAGTTGTGAACTATAGTTTTTTTTTTTACTAAAAATAAATGAACTATAGTTTTTTTTTACTAAAAATAAATGATATTAATTCATTCAAATTGATAGAGTACATCGTTGCAATACAAATTCAAAATCGCCAAAAATAAAAAGGATGGATATGCGAACAAACTCGCAACATGCATGTTAATAACATAAAACGACAAATTGCATAAGCCTACAAATATGATTGTATTGAGATGTCCGAAATATTCATGCTTTCAGATTTGTAGTGTTAATGGCACCAAAGTCATTGATCGGATCTCTACTAGATCAAAACTAATTTTTCAACCTGAAACAAATGAAGACCGCACAGAAATGGAAAAGCAAAATACCCAGCATAAAGACGAGAAATTAAAATACACTGAAGAAATACAGGAAATCAAAACAAACAAACGAACCACGAAAACACAAAAAATACAAAAGAAACACTGAGTATACGTGAAAATCACTTATTTAATTAATAGAGAAAGAAAAACAATCTGGATGAGTGATTTTGGATCAAAATTGATCCTAAATTATTCCTCTCTTAAAGAGAGGAAGAAAAAAAGTGATGGCAGCTAGGGTAGAAGAGGAGGGGATTATTTTAGCTCATTCTTTAATATTGAGGATTAAATTTATTGTCATCTCTATCAAAGAGATTCATGCCCCGACAAAAACCAATTAATAATGAGCTGTGTGCAAAAAAAAAATCAATAACCATGAAGCAATTCAGAGTCCAAAATTTAAAATCCAACTCAATACTATATTTTAAAATTGGTGGCCCATCTAATAAAATTAGAAATAGTCCATTACCATATTCTAAAACTGGACCAGCTTATAAATACCACATTTTATTTCAAGATTCAACTCTTTCTTACCGCCACATTATATAACTTCTCCCACGTCTTCAACTTCAAAACCTTAGTCCCAAAATTCAACAAATTGACAATAATTACAATGAGATTGATGAACTATAATTAAGAAGTACTATGTCTGTTCCTTTTCCTTTTTTAGTAAGTAACAAGTCAGTTTTTAAATTTTTTAAATAATTAATATATTTAATTTGTTTATAAATTAAATATATTAATTAAAGAATAAATTTAAAAATAAGTTATCTTTATAAAAGTTAACTGATGGATGTAATAACATTTACTGGGATAAGAATGAAATGAGAAATGGTAAAAAATTTAAACTTCATTTTATTATTGCTAATCACAATTCATTCAATATTCCAAGTTTAAAATGAATATTACAACCCAATACTCATGCGAGTGAACTACTCTTTCGAAGACTATTTCCATTACTTTTAATTGTTCTATTCGTAAAAATCAGTTATTTAGTTGTTATTTTTAATATCAATACAACATTGTCAGTTTATCAATAACATTATGATTATTTATGGTAGAGAAAAGATAAATAGTTATAGTAAAAGCAATAAAATTTATTGATTGTTTTTTGTATTTATAAAAAACGAAAAAAAGTAGTGTCTCTATTTTTTATTGTATATTATTTTGTCATTGTAAGAAAAATTTAATTAATTTTGTCTGAGGATGTTTTTATTTAAAGTGAATACTAAATATTGAAAAGTATGTAAAAAATAAAATTACTTATTTAATAATATGATAAAATGAATAATTTAATATATATATATGAAATATTTATCTAAAGTGATATATATTTATAAATAGAAAGAAAAAAAATTAAAAATAAACCTAGGGGGAAATAATGATGTAACATGAGCTGTGCCGATTGATGCTCATCCAAAATTAATTAATATAATGAAATAAAATGAATTTTTAAAGTAGGAAATCAAACTAGTGGCTCCTCATGATCTAACCATTAATGTATACTCCATTTCATTTTATTATAAAAATTATTTTTAATTAATTGAATAAATAATATATTTAAATTAAATATAATTTAAATATATTATTTATTAGATGAATCTAAAAAGTAAATTTATATTTATAATTTGAACTAAAGAGAATATTAAATAGCCATATATTAAATTCCTCATTTTCTTTTATGCTAATAAAAATACAATTAATTCAAATTTAAATCATGAAAGATGGACGATAAGTCGTAAAGAATAATGAAAAATATAAAATAAAAATCTTAAAAATGTGTGACTGATAAACATATTCAATTAATTTCAGATTTATAAAAATGTGGAAAATGTTGTAAAGAATCCACAAATTTCAAAAAAGTACTAACAATTGTTAGAGATATAATTATTTAAAGTAGTCAAAATATAATTACTCATTTGACGAAAATTTGTCTTAAACATAAATCAATTTTCAAAACATTAAATATATTTATTATTTTATTTAAATAATTTTTTAAATTAATACCTATAAATATATTTTAATACAAACAAATTTATTATATATAAACACAAATGATATTTTAAGTAAATTTATAAATAAAATGAGCTTAGATTTAGAAACAAATCGTCAATTTAATTAGTTTTGTACAAATATTCACTTAATTTCTATTTATAAGATTTTATAACACATTTTAGCGTTGAAAAACATCTTACAAAAATTTGAAATTGTTTTTTAAATTTTAAAAATAAATTTTCAAATGTATTTTAAAATATACTATTAAAAATACGGTACATTCTAAAATATATTTTTGAAATTTAAGATTATTTCAAAATTTTACTAAAATGTGATAGTAATCCATATTAAGAAATTTTCTAAATTTCTACATTCACCTATTTCTTATAAAATAAAATAAATTCAATTTTATTTTAATTCTTATTTTAATTCTTATTTATATCCATCTATATGAATTAGATAGATTTGACACACACGTCAACCATTGTAGTAATATATTATATATTATATATTATATATCATATATCCACACATTTTTCATCAAAATCATTATCATTGTTAAATTCACTTTCTGTTTTCTCTGCCATGTTTCCGGAACCTGCTCTTAAAGAGGAGGAGTATGCCATTATCGGCAAGGACATGATAGGTACTTTCATTCTTTTATTTGTACTCTTTCTCGCCATTCTTCGCATTTACTTCTACCTCCGCCACCTTCGACGCCAAAGATTACTCTCTTCAAACTCTCTTCCGACTCCCACAGTCACGGAACAACGTCTTGACCCTACCCTTCTAAAGTCCCTTCCCATCTTCACTTACTCTTCCTCCGCCGTCCGCCGTATTCTCAACGACTGTGCTATTTGTTTGTCGGAGTATGCGGACGGGGATGAATGCCGTGTGCTTCCAAACTGTGACCATGTTTTTCATTCTCAATGTATTGATGCGTGGTTTGGTTCTCATTCTAATTGCCCTCTCTGCCGAGCTCCGGTCCAACCGGTGACTGTTGAGTCTCGTGTTGAACCGGGTGAGGGTAGTTCGTATTTTCCTGAACCGATTGGGTGTCCGAGAAGGCCATTTAGAGTAATTGTTGAGCTGCCATCAGAGGTTTTCCGGAACCAATCTCATACACGTGGATAACTTGTTGAGATGCTAGTTGAAGTTGCTTTGAATATTCTATGTAAGTTTGAGTTTCAATATTGCGTAAACTCATCAAGATAATGATACGGTTATTGTCGTAAAAATATTTGTTGGAGAATTAAATTATTTTCTGTGAAAAGAATCTATTGTCGAAAAAAACTCAACCAGTAAAATCACATTCATTATTTTAATTTTTTAGTTTTTTCTGGTAGTCATTATTTATATTGGATGTATTTACGGTAATGTTTGGAAAACACAAAATTGAAAATTCATATCGTATAACATAACGATTTGTGATACTTTTTCAAGCATTGTAGAGAGAGAAATGAGTTAAAGTTTAAAATGTATGCATGATTTCAAATTTAATTTAATGCAATTTACATGTTTAAATACTCTTGATTCTTTTTTAGTTATCATATTTATAAACATAATTTATTTTTATTGAATTGTCAGTGTAAAATTAATTATTAGTTTATCACTAACATCTTAATTATTTGATATAGATAAATAAATTTATAAAATAATAAATAATTAACATAATGTAAAGACAAGAAAAATAATTATATTAAAAGTAATAAAATTATTGATTGTCATAATAGAATGCTTTTTTTTTGGTTATACGGAGATAAAGTTATACTTATTTTTTGATAATTGAAAGAGGTCTATTGAATAGAGTATTGCATCAGTTAAACTTCATTCACCATTCTGCAATCTAGCTTATATATGACAATGATCACTATACTAAGCCAAGCCATGATACAATTTTGATATTGATCACGAAATTTTTAGTACAAAGAAATTATTATTAAACAAAATGTCATTCCTCAATTTTTAAATGTTTCACACTGTTGCGAGCCAACATGCATCACTAGTCTGCAAAGCTTAAGAGAACTTCTAATGGTTTATAATTGAAGTACCTCTACATCGTCCCTTCCTTCCTACTGATCCTGCATTGAGATGAAATACTTATACAATATTCTAAATTAAAGAGCTTATTTCCATTACTTTAGTGTGACGCATGACATGGACCCTAGTGACACAGATATTAGGAATAACCTTAGTTTTTAGAGCAACTGTGCAGTTTCTGATCAACATTACATTTTTCATGACAGACAGGAGGATATGGTTCGACGGAGACGTGCAAGTATAATGGGTCGAGCTAGTGGAGACTCGCCTGTACCACTGGGTGAACCCTGAACTGGTCGGAATGATCTCTTATTTTAATAGTGGTGAAAGAGTAGAGGAAGTGTTAGACGATAGACTAATATCTGGAAGAGGATTGAATAGATCGCAAATGAAATTTTCTATTTAAATTCTGTTTTAAAACGTTTAAAACTATGTCGCGTGAAAACAAACCCAATACGATAATCGTATATTCGAACCGTTATAGAAAAGACTGGATATGTGTTACTGATTGAACGAGTTTACAAATGATAAGAAAAACAACCAATATGTTTCCAGCAAACCCACTTTGAATAAACTATACTATAGCAATCAATTCTCAATGAAATAATTGACAAAAAATATTTAAGGCAATTTATCGAACACTTGGAGTACAATCAAATCAACAAAATAGATTATGGTATTAACATAAGAGATCATCATAGATTATGGTATTAACATAAGAGATCATCTCAATGTATCGATTGCACAATCAAAGTTTTCATAATTTGTAATAAAACATAAAATAGAGTAAGAGAAAAGAGAGAAACAAGGATTTGTTTAGGAAATTCTCCAATCAACCTCACTATGAGTACATTTGCCCCTAATTTTGTTCTAAATTGAGATAATGAAAATCATCCTTTGCAAAATGTTGATATAAGAGAACAAGTGGAAATCCAACAAGAGAAACCCTAAGTATGTTGTTGATTCTCCCCTCTTGATCTTGAGCTCGAACAAGTGAACCATATACTTCCAATTTGATCATCTGTCTCACACTGCTCCTCTGCAAAAATCCACATTCTTCAAACACTTCACTCGCATAAATCCAAATTGTGAACGTATCGTGACCCAAGATTTACCAATTCTATCCTCCGTATCGCACTACCCCTTCGATCGAACCCACTGTTACTTGAAGCTTTCACTCGATTGAATCTAAATTGTGTAATCTTGTCCAAAACCTTCAAATCACCAATTTGTCTTGAAAGAAACCCCAACTTGGTTTTCTTTTTTGAAACTCCCAAAGAATTCTCAACCCAATCGATTATAACGAACTATAATTAGATGTTATCAAGCTATCTTTAGATGACGCCGAAACAAAGAATGATTATGTAATTTGTGTGTGTGTGTGTGTGTGTGTTCATAGAGAGAGGATGAAGATGATGAACAATTTCTTTGTATATTTGTGAGTTTATATCATGAAATGATGCATGTATGAGTATCTATATGTGTGAGAGTGTACATGAAAAAAATTGGGCTACAAAATTATAAAATTTAAGACATGAATCAGAGAGAGCCGACCCATACGAAGAGGGAGTTGACTTTCAGTGCAAGGCAGTCGGCCATACAACCTAGGAGTCGACTCCTTTTGGACATAAACAAAATGTGAAAATCAATTGTAGTAGGAGTCGACCCATACACATGGGAGTCGGCTCCTTCGTGTAATGGGTCGATCCCAAGTGCGAGGGAGCCGACTCCTTCGACCAAGAGAAAAGAGTTTTGAAATTATTTTCAGTAAGAGTCGGCTCCCCCAAGGATTCAGCTCCTTTGAACTTGAGACTTCCTTTTCACTTTTCTTTCAAAAGGAGTCGACTCCAAATACGAATGAGTCAATTCTAAACATGATTTTTCATAAAAATGCATATTTTTGAAGTTCTTAACATGTACAAAAGCTTTTGAATGCCTAAGTATCCTATTATGAGAATTCAACCTAGACATAGAGAGATATCGTCCAATATACAAATACTACATATTTCCTAGTTTTGACATCATTCAAAATATCTAATAGAGGATATTGCACTCACATATTCGCCCTCTTTTTATGATGGAAAAACATGCGATGTATTTGTAGTCTATGATCACATCTCCCCCTAAATATGTGCATATTTTCTTTTAACATTTGCAACAAAACTTTGTTTTAGCATTGTATTGTGTAGCTTATCCCCATTTGTTAATATAAAAAAAAGAAGACAAAAGCCACCAAAATGTAAGAAGCATCAAGTAACAAAACATACAACGTCATATAAATCACTCAAAGGTATTGCAAAGATAATTTTGATCAACAAAAAATAGCACTCATATAGAATGAAGTTAAAGTGACAATTCCTAAACACAAATAATCAATCAATGCATGAAAATGCAATAGAGATAAATAACATGTCCAACCATGCTATCATAAGATATTTCAAATAAAACGTTTATGCCATGAGGTACAAATGATCATGAAATGCAAAGGATTAAAATATGAAGTCACTATAAACATATGGATTGAAAACACATAAGGTTAACAAAAAAATATATTTAGAAGCGAACATTCATAGAATTGCATTGCACATCAAATATATCGCATACATTTGAAAAATAAACACACAATAAATTTTTTTAAGAGAAATTGACAAGCATCAAAAGAGATACACTTACCAACAAATTTGGCTCTTATGTATTTAACTATCTTCCACCGTAATTATATAAGGACTCACATCCTTCATATTACCGGTTAAAGATATTTAAATATGAAGCGTTGTCAGTCTAATTTTATTCGAACTTTTGAATTCTTTTTTATGTTTCATATTTTTTTATTCTTCATTTATTTTATTTCATTTTATTTCTAAAAATAAAAATGGGTAATAATAATTTTTGATTTATTTAGTATTTAGTTAGTAAATAAAGAAAAAAAATAAAAATAGATACACTTTTTGTTGCTATTTCCCTTTTTAATAAAATCTGAAAAAATAATTACAATAAATATTTGTAATCGCATTTTATGGACGATATATGTGTATTTGGAAAAAAAATCCAATCAATTCAAAAATCAAATAACCCAAACAAGTAATTTGAGATTCATTTTTAATTATGATTATTTATTTCTTTTTATTCTAGACCTAATTTTCTTATTATAAATACACCAATTTTTTTTCACAAAAAGATAAAAAAGAGGACTCAAACTTTTTGGTCAAACTTTTTCTTCGCGTGTTGACCCTTCAATTAAGGCTGTTCAAAAAATCATGAATCAATTGAACCATTAAACTGAACTAAATTTAAGTTAAAATAATCAAACAATTATGTTTGATTAATAAGCCAAACTATTATTTTATTAATGGTTTTAGTTCCGAATCAACTGACAAATAACCAAAGTAACCAAAACCGAACCATTATTTCTAAAATCTAACTTTCTAAAACTTAGATAGTGTATAGCCTCAATGTACTATACTTTATAGCTTTAATGTATCTTGTATAAAATTGATGCACTGTTATACTTTTGATACAAAACAACAAATGTTTATATATAGCCTAAATGTTATATATATATATATATATATATATATATATATATATATATATATATATATATATATATAATTGATGCACTGTTATACTTTTGATATAAAACAACAAATATATGTTTATAATTTAAGGTTAAGGAAAAGGTGGAGGAGACATCATCGTAGCCATGTAATCTTTTATGATGTTGACAAGAGAATTGATAGAAGCATTATGCTTCTCAAATCTTTCATCTTATTTGTCCAGACGTGCTTGAATGAGAGCATCAAATTTCTTCAACTCATCAAGAGTCCTCTTTATCCTTAAAGGGGTGTCTTCGGCTGCAACAATCATCAAAACTCGAGAAGGGGTACCATATTAAGCAACAAGCTTCCCATAATCAACCAACGCATAAGTAGCAGCATTTGAAGGTTGAACATCTATAGTAGAAGCATCACCTGCTTCTGGAATCACTACTTTCAGAGAAGACAAGTAGAGAGAAACATGGTCGGTCCTAACTTTTTAGAGGTCCTGGACAAGTAATAAAAATGGTCCATAGTAAAAATGAACCTCTAATTTGCATTTTATAAAAAAATTTAAAAATATTAGAAGTTATTTCAATTATTTTTTATAAATTAAAAGAATAATTTCAACATCAAATTCTTTAAATATTTAATATTAAAAACTCTAATATAATTAAAATCACATGAGTTTTTAAAACGAAACATCTAAAAATAATTTAAAAAATTGATTTAAAATAACATTAAATTTAAGTGATGTTTTAAAATATATAATAAATTAATTAGACCCCAGATAAATTAATAAAAATAAATCTTTAAAATATTTTTTTTTAATTTTTAGAGGTTATTTTTAATTATTTTTTTATAAATTAAAAAAATTAACATCTAATTATTTAAATATTTATCTTTAAAAAATTTAATATAATTAAAATCACATAACTTTTTAAAATGAAATATTTGAAAAATATATATTTTTTAAATATATATAATAACATTAAATTTAAGTGA
The DNA here is from genome assembly GCA_021764765.1 of Vicia sativa. NCBI lineage: Eukaryota > Viridiplantae > Streptophyta > Magnoliopsida > Fabales > Fabaceae > Vicia > Vicia sativa. The sequence goes on along the minus strand of CM038795.1, from coordinate 99,937,225 downwards.
TATTTTAAATAATAAAAAATAAAATATTTAAGCTAATATTAAAAAAATAAAAGATAATTGTGTAATTTTAAAAAGAGATAGATTTGAAAACTTCAAATTATCAACTTGTTGATCTAAGAAATAGAATTGAAACAAAATAAAATAAAATAAAGATAATTGTGTTGAATTGCCAAAAAGAAAGAGATGGGTTACCAAAATGAATAAAAAATAGAATTGAAATAAAAAATAAAATAAACTTGTTGAATTGTCTAAAAGAAAGAGATGGGTTGCCATGCCAAAATAAAATAACACGAGAATCGAACCCAGTATGCTAAACATCAATTGAATCTCATGGAAAAATGGTGAACCACTCGGCCAACCTTTACATTTTGTCACTATTATATTCAATACATCTCTATTTATTTATAAATTCCATTACCAATAAATGATGCCACACTTTTTGAGGCCCTGGGCTGTGGGATCGCTTGCCCTGGCCCAGTGCCGACCCTGGAGAGGAATATGAAGAGGTGCTTAAGCATCAAGTATAGACTCATGCTTCTTCCTTGCTTCTTGAGTACAAAACACTTTAATGATGTTTGAATTAACATTCATGCTTCTTCTGAAACCAAACAAGATAGTAGTTGTCCGTGTAAGATCCGTGTTGTCAAGAACACTCCAAGCAAATCAAGAGTATCCAGAAAACTATACTCAAACTGATATATGAATTCATCAAGGGAGTTTAAAGCTTGTTCTATGAAGGATTGGTTAGAAGGAATTGAGTAATGTTTGGGGGTTCTGTCAGGAAAGGCAACAATTTTAGCTGTCTGGAAAAATTTAGGGTTTATGAAGAAGTGTCTCCCGAAAAGTTTGATTTAGTGAGAAGTGGTTAGGGCTCATAAGTAGTGGCTTATGAGATATTCAACTTTTTTTTGTTTTAACACATCTAGGGTTCCAAGTATGGAGACAAAATAAACTTTAGATGTTTTAAGGATGAAAAGATTTGATGAACTCATAAATGCAAATTTGAGTACTGAATTATTAGATACAAAAGTGCAACAACATTTCTAACTACATCCACTGGCTCTGGGGGGATATCTTTTCAGAAGCTATTTTTTTTTAATTTCTTAGCATGTCCAGAAGGACCATTACAAAATCTTTTTTTTAGATAGTTTCTTCTTCTTCTTCTTGAAAGGAGAAACAGGTACAAAGTCATTCACTTTCTTAACCAAGAAGGGATGAATTTCACGAAGCCTTGCAAGGTTAAAGGCTGGAAAGTCTTTATTATGAATTCTTCTAAAAAATATAACCTTTTCATCCAAAGCTTTGGGAAGCTTGACTCATAGATAAGTGACATATCCAACAAATCTTCACTATTGAAAGATCTACCAACCATGGTGATGGTGCACATTGTAGTTTCAAAGAATCCACAAGCTTACTCTCAATTAAAATGTTAGTAATTAATCTTCCAAAAGAAATTCAATTCCTTGCTTTCTTGATGCTATCTATGGAAATTCTAACTATATCTTGATGATGGAAGAGACTTGCAGAAAGTTTGTTTTTTCCTTTGGTTAAGTAGTGCAACATATACTTTTGATTCAAAGAGATGTGACTAGAAAATTTTCTTCCATATTTCGATGAATGCACCAAGAAAATTTTGAACCAAACTCATAGTAAATTAAATAGATTTGTTTCCTTACTCGAATCCTTTTATCTTTGAAGATATAAGAGATAACCTCATCTACAATGTTTGCATAAGCCCGATTATGTGTCTTTTCATGACAACCCGTTGTTGTAGCAATCGAATACCGTACCATCATGTTGAAGAAGTTTAGCAATATCATCTTTGATGATTCAAATTATTCATCTCATAACACTTGAGCGGACTTACCATCCGCCAAATAAGCATGTACCCAAAATTCCTTAACCAACTCGGGATAAACCGCCCCTTCAAACAATCAAAGTAATTTTCTCATCCTAGAAACTTAACAACTTTAGAAAGATCAAACCCATTTGCAATAAGATTTTCAAACTCCCTATCGCTTAGCAAGAACAAATAATTGAGATAGAGGAATAGAAAATGAAGACCATGATCTAAAACACGTTGTTGTTGTAGAGAAGAACCTTGAACAACTTGTTGGGCATTTCATTGATGTTGAGAAGCCATTGTTGAAATGCGAACATGAACTAAAAGGGTTTTAGGATTTCAAAGAACTAGGCTTGAAAGAGAGTGTGGGATAGAGGTAGCAAAAGTGTGTGAAATGGGGTGAGTTGGTTTTAAATAGAGTTTTGAAATGATTACATTTTTTGAAAAGTGCAAAAGTTCGACAAGGGTAAAATGTGAAGAGTTTTACCTAATGCCAATCGAATCTCTTCTCCAATATGTCACATCAGTGTTAGGTGTGCTTTAAAAGACAATTGTATTATTTTGAATCACAAACCTTTCACTATCCTCACAACTCATTAATGAAATAAAATCTTCAATTTTCAAATGATAAAAGCATTCTAACGAGAAGATTATGATCTTGGACACTTCGATACATGAGAACTTCACTCATCGAAACCTCACATCCAAGCAAACAAAACAATCAATCCTCACTTTAATTTTCTATTCGAAAAGCCAACATTATGAGATTGCATCTTTTCATTTTGGACACGAAATCATTTTTAAATGTTTCAGAATTGCATTCCTACATTCCATCATTCTAACATTATTTTATTGAGGTCGGATAAAACAACATTCTATTTTTATTGAATGTTTAAAATTAAATTAAAATACTTAAATTAAAATGCCATACTTATTTTTTTAATCATATTTTTGAAAATAAATCATTTAGTTTTACATATAATTTATATTCTACTTACTCCAGTATTTGTAATCATCATTACTCAATAAACACTTTGACTCTCATGTACACTTGTTTACAAACTTTCTATTATTTTTTTCATTGTCTCACCATTATTCTTGCCTTTAGTTCATCCATTTCCTTGATCATTTAATATTGGGCAAATGCCCCGCCTACATGCTTTAGGAGCAATACTTGGTCACAAACCCAAATATAAATGATTTGGGCACACGTTCATTAAAGTATATATCAATTAGTTATTTTAAAAATATATACTATTTAATGTTTTTTCAATTTCTTATTTTTTGTTTTATGTGAGTGTACAAATTGTGATCAAATATTTTATGCTTATATAAGACTGCCTCCATGCTTTAGTCTATGCATAGATATATATATATATATATATATATATATATATATATATATATATATATATATATATATATATATATATATATATATATATATATATATATATATATATATATATATATATACTGGTTTGTTAGGCACAATATCACATTCACCACTAAAATATACACTTAACAGAATTTTCTAACTATGATTTAGTTTTAATTTCTAACTAATTTTCACCAAACTTCCTTGATGTTCATTCCAATCTACAAGAATAAACTGTCATATGTGACCATTGACCACATACATACATATTTAAATATATATTTTATAAATCTAATAATCAATAATGTTTTACTCAGAAAAATAAACATATTCTACAAACAAAAAGAAGCTAAATAAATGTGAGATCAAAATCCCACCACTAAAAATAGAAAACAATGAAAGGTGGAAAATGAAGTGTTGAATAACCTCCCTTAAATCAAGTGTTGAATAACAAACAAATTCCAATTTTAGCAAAACAAATTCATGGACACAATGCACTTCTCCCACTATAAAACCATGATACCATCCTCCTCAAATTCCTCGTGATTGAATACAACAATTGAGCATAACCAACTCCGAGAAGAACAATAAGAAGAAGAAAGAAACAACAAAACTTTCAAAATGGCAAAAATCTTCTCGGTTTTGGTTATCTGCATCATTGTATTTGCTCACCAAACTTCTGCACAGGTAATCAGAGGCAATGCTTTAATCCAAAGTGTATGCAATTTATCACAACCCAACAAGGATCTCTGTGTGGAAGTTCTCACTTCCGACCCATCAAAATCACCAAACGCCGGTCTTACAGACCTAGCAATAGTAGCCCTAAGAGTTGCTGCTAAGAACGCTTCTGCAATCCTAACCGACGTGAAGATGTTGATCGACGACGCTGATCTAGACCCTGAAATCCAACAAGGCTTGTCTGATTGTAAGGAAACAATCTTGGACGCTGAATCTCAGCTTGAAGACACCATTGCTGCATTGTTGATCGAAGCCGATGTTGATGCTCAGACATGGTTGAAGGCTGCTTTGGCTGCTATTACAACGTGCGATGATTCTATTCCTGGCAACGATGATGTTTTGTCTGTCAAGAGTCAGATGTTCCGCAAATTATGCAACATTGTTGTTGTTATTACCAAGGCTATGCCTGCTTCACGCGTACAAAAAATTATGTTTTAAGTGATCTTTGTTATGTGCTAAATGGATCGACGCTTTTGTTAATTTTTCATATCTTTTTGTGATATGTTATATGAATCTTTTGTGATTCTATGGTATTTAAGTGTTGTCCAATTTTCTATTTTTCTTTTCTTTTGGTGTATTTTGTTAATAAAGTGGGATGGAAGAAACTTATAAAATGAAGTTTTGATTCACATACGAAAATGTCTTTTTTTTCTTCAATTATTTAGTTAATTAACTACGTGACACACAATTTAAATCAAGAATAATTGTGTCTAAAAGCTTCAAAACCAAGCTCATAATATTAATTAAATAAATTAACAACGTGAGATATTGTCAACAAAGTATAGTGACCCAAACGTCAATTGTAACAAAGTTATTTTCACTAAGATATTCATTAATTGACAGTAATTGAAGATGACAAAGTTAGGGATGAAGTATGATAATAATTGTAAAAAGTTAAATAAAGTGCTATAATAACTACTCCCTCTATCTCGTATAGGGTTTTTTTTAATCATTTTTATCGTCTCAATTTTTTTTAGAATACCATACAACATTTATTATTATTTTTTATTTATTTAATATTATTAATTTTATATTTTAATTCATATAATTATTTCACTTTTTAATGTTAGTAAAATTATTTTAGTAAATATTATTTATTTTATTATTGAAATCAAGATAATTAATAAGATATCACATTATATAATTGTCTATACAACATGATATTACTATTTCAAATATCAAGACAATTATATCTAAGTATATCATCGCATACATTTACGCATTTCAAGAAAAACATCACATAAAGACAAATGTGACTCCAATGCAACTCAATGTGACTCATACATGTGGTATTATCATGAACATGAAGCTCACCTCACTCCTAATTCAATTATCTTAGAATTAGAGTCACGCCCGATTTGAACAAGACAAAAGCCACCAAATGTGAACACATAGTTCACCGCTTATGTTTCCACTCAAGGATCAAAGTAATCACTGAGTTCAATCTCCCATATATGCATGTGCAATTAATCAACATATGCAATTAATATTTTCCACCAACCTTAATTATTTAAGCATATCACAATAATTCAACACCTTGAATTATCCACCTTTGCACAAACAAACATATATCACGGTATCACCAAAAACAAAAAATACACATAGTATTCATCATCATCACACACATTAAAAACAACATGTAGCATCTCCATCATCACAAAATCACGAATAGCATTTAGCAATGATACTAACTCATGTTATTCACATTTTACTAATTTCATGACATACATATACACATATACATGTCACTTCTATACAAATCACATAATGATACAATCATCTAATACCAACAAACCTAGTTCTATCTTATAGGATATTTCATTAGCTTTCTAACGATTCGAACGACGCCTAAAATGGAGTTACGGTTAAAAAGTTATAGCCGTTACAAAATTGTTAAAACAAATTGTTGTGTGAGTCGACGCAAAGTCCTTATGAGTCGACGCAAGACCTGTTTGAGTTGACGCAAACTGGATTGACAACACTTCTCAGCCTTAAAGGTTGTTACGCGCCAACTCACCCTTCCAGTCGCGTCGATGCAAACTTCGAAAAAAGTGTTTTTCTGCATTTTTTCTTAAATTTTACACGAATCTTATTCTAATAAACACTCTATTTCATCACCAATAATTATTCCTATCAATTTTAGCAACCACCTATCATTCTAACATGAGAGTACTCATTCTACTCCATTCAACACATCAATTTCTACCAATTTCATGGATTTCTACACAAATTCTAACATGTGAGATTTTGGATCTAGAAATTGAAATCAACAACAACACCTATCATGTTACTAACCATTGCATACCATACATACTCATAATAACAAGGATTCCCCCCTTACCTTTTGGGTTGAATACTCTAGAATTGTCTCTTCTCCTTCTCTCTCTTCTTCTCTTGAGTTTTTCTCCCTTCTCTTATTTTTCACAAATGAATCTCCAATTCTAATTCTCATACTAACTAGTATAATTTAACTAATGGACTTAGTTGCACTCACCTCCTTATTACTTCTATTCATTATAGTTAGGCCCAATAGCTTATTTATATTATCACACTTAATGACCCAATTACTCCAAAATAGTCACATAAACACAAAAGCATGCAATTTAATTAAATACTATATTTCATAATAATTAATTAAAATAATATAATTAATTACTAATTAATAAAAATTGGGATGTTATAGGCAATGATCATGAGTTATGTTGAAAGGAAAACACAATCGCTAAATCGTATGCCTGGTCAAGGCAAGGTGTCCACATCCTGTGGCCTCAAAAAAGAAGGGCCTCAAAAATTTTAATTGGGCCTTATGAAAATATAATGACAAAAATAATATTAATATTTTTTAATAATATTAATATTATTTATAATTAAATAATATTAATATTATTTAATTATAAATAATATTAATATTATTAAAAATTAATAATATTAATATTATCTATAATTAAATCTTTGATTAATTATTCAATCTATTTGTTAGAGGTCCATTTTAATTATTTGTCCGGACCTCTAAAAGTCGGGACCGCCCTAGCCTAAATGCACGCCCACCATCATTACAATATACCTTGTCCCTTACATGCTAATTGAAACTAATTCTACAATGGTACGAAATGGAAGAATTCAAGGAACTATGTTGATACTTTTGCACAAGAATTCACAAATTAACATAAAGCCCATGATCTAAGATGTAACCAATATTGCTTTAAAGATTAGCGACGACCATTAACCAACACAAGTTCAAGATGATTTGTCCTCACTCACATGCTTTCCGTGAACTTTCAGAGTCACCCATCCCAAAATTGATCCAGTTAAGCACGCAATGTGGAGTTCTTATGGTTAGGCTACCGAAAAGAAGATGCATCTTGTTTTCAGTAGCCTGTTCCATAAGAACTCCACAGTTAAGCGTGCTTGACTTGGGGAAATTTTGGGATGGGTGGCCTTCTAGGAAGTTTCCCAAAAAGCTTGTGAGTGAGGTCAAATCATGATTAAAAGACTTGTTTTGGTTTGTGAGGCCTTTCGATAATTTCGAAGGCAGTTTCGAGTGTTACAAATGATATTAGAGCCATACCTCTCCCAGTACGATGTGGTTCGAGATCTTATTCTTCTCATTATTTCAAGTGTATGCTACTAGTATCGGGCATATGATAGAAGTCGTCTCTTGGTGATTAACAATGGCAAGAATATGAAGAAGTTACTCATAGGATGTTATTTATTTTCCGCTATGTATTTAAGAATGTTTAACTTGGGAACCGATATTGATGTATGTACTAAGCTCATCATGAGACAAACCCTTTTATGTTGAGAAATGAGAATTTAAAATGAATTATTTATTTTTGTTAATGATCCGTTGTTAATGTTTTATTTTATCATGTGTTAAATTATTATAAATTTGTTCATTTAAATGATCAACTTAGGAAAAGGTATAAGCTTATTATTGTGAGAGATCCAACAACAAATGGATTTTAAAATAAAAGTGATTTAAAATAGTAGGATAAATATATCCAAAAGACTAGTAACTTTAGAGATAAAGAGCTATAATCATAGAGTATATTCAAAATAAAACCAGACACACATTAAAGTTACAAACGAGACTTAGAGATTTGTCCTCTTCCTTTACTATTTATGTTTAAGATTATGTAAAGATACACCTCAAGATCACATTCTTATCTCTTTTGGCATGACATAACACATCATGTACAAACACTTGACAATTCATATTAATGATCTCTTCCCAAAGATGCTCTCCATTTTGAACTCATTCACTTTCTTTAAATTGTTCTTGACATTGTTTCCTACCAAACCGGACTTGTGACAACCATAAATTATTTTTAATCTTGATCATTCTCATTAACAAAGATAGTATCTACGAAATCAACCTTAGTTATTTTTCACTCTATGTGTTCGACATCCTTACTATTTTATCACTTGCTACTTAAAACATACATGTATACTTGCATGTGACATCACACATTTTCAAGCAATAGTACTCCTAAAGGAATTTGTTTGTAGAAGATTGTTGAAGCGGTAAAGCGACAAAGAGTTGGTATTATTTTTACCAGTGATATATACCGGTTAGGTTATATCGTATCGTGTCCACAGAGATTGGTTATTGATTCGTCGTTCGACAATTCTAACGTTAATGAGTTTGAGATTAAAAGAAATGAAAATAAAAGATGAAAGTAAATGAACAAAAGTATAAAGGATAGAATTGTCCGAACGAATGTAAACTACCCATCACAAACTTAAATCTACCACCCATGTCATACTCAAATTTCATACTCGTCCGTGTCATCACATACCTCTCACAACCTAAGCTATTTCTAACCCAAATTGAGAATCCTCCTGAATCATCTCAATATCCATTTCTGGCCTATCACAACAACACAGAAGTCAACTGCGTCACCTTCATACCCATCTCTAGCTTACTTCACCAACGCATAGACATTAAGATTAGATACTCTATAGTGAATGTCAGCTCTAAACCCATTTCTAGCATTCAGAAACTAACAGATAATCATCCTAGGTAAGAATCTAAGCAATCTATCTCTAGTGATTCAATTCATGAGCAAGTAATGCAAAAAGAATGAATGGCATGATAATTATACAAATGATAAATTTCCTAAACATGTTATGCTATAGAAAGCGATAAACGAGTACCTGACGTGTACCAACTTTGAAAACTATCATTACCATACATCCGCGATTTGAAACGATCAAACTCAAAAAATCACCTCAAAAGTCTTCAAGTTACCGGACAAAAATTTGAGTCCAAACAACAACAAAAGAATTAGAAAAACAAAATTTACAAAATTTACAAAATTTACAAAATTTACAAAATTTACAACAAACAAATCTCCTCAAGCTAAACACGACAAGCTCGAGAAAAACACAATTTACGTACGAAACAAAAGCAAATTACGATACAAAAACTTGGTGACAATGAATTAACAAGTTGAAAAGTGAAGATTTAAAATTAAGAACAAGTCCTATTTCAACTTGTTAAAACACAAGTCACCACACACATAAACAAACATAAAGAAACATGCTTGTTTTACGTCGTAAGCTCGACGCCTTTATTGTGCGAGCACTAGTAACCTCCTCTTGTCATGCCATGGTATCGCCACACAAGAAACCTAAAGAAAGTATCCTAACAACCATACAACAAACATTACGAGTACGAGACAATTCACAACATCACATGAAAGCTAAGAAAATCACAAATATGTACAAGTATGGAAAGTAAACACACAACATGTACATGTAACATATACAAGTTCATATACAAAGCCTATACAACATATACAATAATTACAAAACTCAAAAACTACGGAATTATCGCAATACAGAAACAATAAAACCAATCCTCGGCAACGGCGCCATTTTGTTGAAGCGGTAAAGCGACAAGCAAAGAGTTGGTATTATTTTTACCAGGTGATATATACCGGTTAGGTTATATCGTATCATGTCCACAGAGATTGGTTATTGTTTCGTCATTCGACAATTCTAACGTTAATGAGTTTGAGATTAAAAGAAATGAAAATAAAAGACAGAAAGTAAATGAACAAAAAGTATAAAGGATAGACAGTTTGTCTGGAACGAATGTAAACTACCCATCGCAAACTTAAATCTACCACCCATGTCATACTGCCTACGATACTGTCGTGTCATCACATACCTCTCACAACCTAAGCTATTTCTAACCCAAATTGAGAATCCTCCTGAATCCTCTCAATATCCATTTCTGGCCTATCTCAGCAACACATAAGTCAACTGCGTCACCTCCATACCCATCTCTAGCTTACTTCACCAACGCATAGACATTAAGATTAGATACTCTATAGTGAATGTCACTCTAAACCCATTTCTAGCATCGAAACTAATGATAATCATCCTAGGTAAGAATCTAAGCAATCTATCTCTAGTAAAGCTCAAATCCCTAACATAGAGTAAAAACACAAGACAATCACCAACATGATTCGAAGCAAACTTTATACAAAGCCAAGGGCGACAAATATACATGAGTTAGAGTAGATATACATACAAAACCCAACAAAAGAGATTACAAAGAGAAGAGAAGAAGAGGAACCAAACATTTCTTGGTTTGTCAACACCAATCGACGAGGGATTCGACTCCGGATCATCTAAATGCAAGCTCCAATGTTGTTTTCTAAGCTCTCTAGACCAAAAAATGATGTTGATAGTGTCAGGACTCAAAAATACCCAACCCATGACCTAAAAATGTGTTTTTAGCCCCTTTTAAAGATTTATGAAGTCGCAGGTGTTGCACCCCAAAATTTGCCCTCCTATCTCGATTTTATCTGGTTTAGGCTTCGCATTTATCATAACACTCACATGCATTCATACCACTGGTTCTATGGTTACGGGTTGGAGTTGACTCCCAAAGATTTTCCGTTGAGCAGAAAGACGTGGTGCTTTCAACCAATCTAGGATATTTGAAAACGACAAGGTTTAATAATGAATCTCATCCTTTCTTATCTATCGGTTTTTGGGCTTGATTTTCGATTGTTGAAATGAGTGGTCTCTTTCTTGATGGAACTATGGAAGCTTTGTTATATTGAATATCATTACCTCCTGATTCAAGAGATCAATTCATCACGAGTTTAGGGTTTGCTGGTGTTTCGAGGTTTTTTACTCTGCAAAGTCGGTGCCTTGGTTTCTTCTGATTATTTAGCTCATTGTTCAAGAAGTAAGAGGGTAGATTATGATTATCTGATTATTGATCAACAATTCAAGTTCTTGTGCATTTGGTTTGCTCGTCAACTTTGTTCGTTCTTAGCAAGAATTGATGTTTGGCATGTGTGAAAATACTCATCTAGGGCTTGTTTACAAGATTTAAGAATGTCAAGTTGCCACATGTTTAGATCTTTTCTAGTCGCGTTCATCGCTCACGAGATTCAAGGCATTCAATGAAAAATTAGAAGTTTCTTTATGAAATTCGTTTGGTTTCAAATCTTTCTCTACTACCGAATATGTTTCGATTTGCAAATGCGGTGATAATCCCATTAATTTCAAGTGGAATCTATCGCTCAATTCTTAAAGAATCATGAAATCAAGTTGACTAAGGTTTTGAATCAAGAACTTTATTTGAAACTTAGAGTTTCGATTTTTGTTTCAAGTGGCTAAGGGCTCGGAATTTCTACATGAACGGATAAACACGATAGCTTTATGGCCGGAAAATTCAAAGGAATTCAAGTATTACTTAAATCTGAGTCATCAAACCGTCTTTGCATTAAGAGTTTAATTCTCAAGTTTCACATACTAGAGGATTCAAGTTCTAAGAATACAAACAACCATGTTACTACTCGTTTGATTCAAGACTACGGATTGGGGTTATGGATTGATTTGGAAGATTGGGCGCATATTTTAATCAACATTTCGACATGGTTTGTTTTAACCAAATTAATCTTGGTTCATGACAAATTTTGTAATATTTGGTTCACAACGGATTCCCAACTTTCATCTACAATTGCTATAACGATGAAGATCGCATTAGTAGTATTTGAAGATTTAAAACTAAGAATTCAAGTTGGTACATAATCTTTAAATCTTGCATTCATGAAAATTCAAGAGTTTCACATTACTCCAAAGTTTTATTTGTACAAGAGTACAAGAACGAGTCATGATACATGTTACAATTCATCAAATCCTAAAATACGAGTTACAAAGTCCCTACAATACTAGTATTCTCTAAACTATTTGTGGATTTTTCAAGCTGTAAGTCTTCATGAATGTGTTCCTGACTTCGTTCTCAAGCTTTCCATTCCTCCAAGCTTTCCTTCATCATTTTTCCGAACTCGTAGCGGTACTCATTCATGAAACAACAAAAAGAAATAGTTAGTAATAACGGATAGCAAACAAAGTTTCAAAACAAGTTTCTTATCTCATCATTAGGGAGTATTGTTTGGGATCCGTTTATGTCAAAGGTTTGTTTATCATTCATGTTCAAGACCCTACCCTTTTGCAAATCACAACACATAAGTTGGTTCACAAAAGGGGGGTGTGGTTCAGACACCATCATCACCACTACTGCAGCAAGTACATTGTTCAGGATTCAGAATTTCAGTGTCAGCCCAATACACCAACAGCCAGCATAACAGAAAAATGATAACAGCCCAATACATCACAGTCCAGTACAGAAAACACAGGCTGGCATACTCATTTACTGACCAACAGATCAAACAACATATACCAAAGCCCATTTTTCATTTTTCTCAAGCAGCCCTGTTCCCAAAGACTGACATCAAAAACCCTAATTGAAAGACAATATAAAAGCAGTGAATGCACAGTAATCAAGGGAGAGGCAACTGTTCATTTCGAAAAAACCCTAGCCGTAAACACAAACCCAGAACATTCATACGAACACAAACCCAGAACATCCAAACACAAACGCAGAACAGTCAAACCAATACCCAGAAAATCATCATTTCCTAAACATACCCCCTTCAGAAATCCGAAAATAGCCACAAGAAAGAAGAAATTTGAAAGGTATTACCGGTTTAGCAGAGGAAGGAGGAGGTTGCGAACACTGTGTCGCCATCCTTCTCCTTTTCTCACGGTTGTTTTTTACATTTTCTGCATCATCACCATCGATGTCATCCCTTAGGGTTAGGGTTTCTCATTTCCCATTTTCCATTCCCAAACCCTGTAAACACAAAGGATCAAACTTGTTTTCAGAAATCAATAACGATTAATAGAACAGCCGAGTGAGAGAGAGAGAGAGATTCGTGAGCGGCGGCGACGGAATCGCAGCGAGTTCCAGTGAGGGTTGCGATCGAGAACGGCGAGAGAGGAACCGGAGCGACGACTAGATTGCGAGAGAGAGATGAGCGAAACGGAGTGAGACAACGGTGAGAACCGGAGCGGCGGAAGAGTGAAGGCGAGAGAGATGAGCGAAACAGATGAGATCGTGAGATGAGGGATGAGTGTTTGTTTTTTTTTTAATTATGTTAATTAGTTTAAGTAGCAATTAAGTTTTTGTATTTATTCTGGTGAGTTGTATTTTCTGAAAACAAAAAAAAGAAAACATAATTTCAGTATTAATAATAAATATAATTAAGTTTTTTTGTTTAGATAATTAATAGATAAAATAAGAAAAACATTAGCTTAAGTACTGTTTTTTATATATATGTTTTCTATGGTTAATACTTTAATTAATTAGTAAATAGATTAATATAGTTTAAATAGGATGTTTAGTTTTGAGATGTGTTGTTTAGTTCAGGTGGTGACACTTGTCACCACCTGTTTGGTCTTTTTTCGAAATCTGGTGTGTACATGCCCATGGTATCCATTTTGCACCCTCAAGACAACCATCGATCCACAAAGTCCGATCCGACGCTCCAGAATGGTGGACCATAGTATGCCTCATGGAAGCACTCATACAAGATCCAGCAGCATTGTTTTTGGGCTTGGGCTCAGATTGCTGTTCACACCCCCCATATTAAAGCTCCAATCGTGCCCATTTCTAACTCTCTTTAAATTTATTATTATGCAAGTTTTTTTATATATATATTGATGTATTAAATAATAATTAGTATAAGATAGTTTTATTTGCTAAATTATCAATTAAATTATTAGTTGATTTTTATCAAGTAAAAAATCTATCCTAATAATTATTTAAATTCGTTTGTATTGTGTGTTAATTTATTTTCTTTTATTATTCGCTTTATTATGTTATTCGCTTGTATGTTTCATTACGCGATTGTACACTCCACTCACAAATTAACATAAAACAACAACAACGCCCGATCTCTCATTTTTGGTTACCCACACCAAATTCTCTAAGGGTCTCATGGTTGGGATGGGCATGGCCATCCTCACGAGGTTAATTAAGGCCCTCGTTGCCTTGATTAATCATAACCCGAAAAACAATTGGTCCACATACCAATAACCATGCACCGTGGTCTCATGGTGGGATATGAGCACTTATCCTCACGAGGTTAATCAAGTCCATATACTTGGTTAATCATAACCCAAATATCATTTCTCACGTCCAACGCCGCAATTTTTAAAACACTTTCAAGTCAAAATAATTAATTGAACTTGTTCTTTCAAAACCAATTTTCTATAAAACAAAAAAACATGGTGCTATGGTATTTAAGTAAATCGTTAGAGGATAGCCCGACGATTTAATTAAAATGTAAAGTATTTGGGCCATTAGAGGTAACCCAATGACTTAAATACTTTATTCCATACACTTAATAAAAGTGAACTTTGTTTCACCTCACTCTTTTCATAATAAAGATTTTGGATGAGAGATGATCGGTTGACCTCAATCACCAATTTCGAGTATTGAATCGTTAGAGGATAGCCCAACGCTTTGGTACTTGTCATCTACAATTAAAATCAATTTAACCCATTCAAATTCCTTTTCCGCTCATACGGTCATAAAAAAACATTTCAATTAAAATCAACACAACCAATCCAAGACATTTTCAACAAGAACTACGAGTTTTGACTTTCCCATTGCACGAGGGAATACGAGGCACGCGTTTCAAACCGTGTCAAACTCAAAATAATAATAAACAAACCCCTTTTTCTTATTTCTAATTCATGACTTAGAAATTAGCGATTACACACACACAAACATATTTCGAACTAAATGGGTCTCATCGAGTACGATGGACGTAAGAGGTGCTAATACCTTCCTCTTGCGTAACCGACTCCCGAATCCATGCTTTTCGGTCTTGTAGACCGCCTTATCCAATTTTTGTGGGTTTTATCTATATTTTTCCGTTCTTTTTAGAACAAATAAAATTAGGTGGAGATTTCATTGTTTTGAAAATTCATTTAAATGATTTTTGAAAAACGAGTTGCTTCAGCAGGGCGCGCTTAGCCTGGTATTTTCGCGCTCAGCGCGGTCTGTGTTGTTCCAAAAAAATCAGCATCTTGTTTTTGCCATAACTTGAGAACCGTAACTTGGAATTGCGCACGGTTCGAAGTGTTGGAAAGCTTATTCAATGCTCTATCTAACCATGAATAAATATCAATCAAATTAATGATTTGAAATATTTGAAAAACTCATTCTTTACTTTATGTGTTCTCTTTTATTGCTCAAAATAATGTGTTTGAAGCCGTTTCTTCGACACTTTATTACTCAATGCTCCAATTATGAATGAATACCTACAAAAGAGATGAAAAACTATCAAATGATACAATATTTACACAAAAAATCAATTATTCTATTATGTACACATTTATACAAAAAGTGGGGGATTTATTCGAAGAATATCAACAAAAGAACCGATAAGTTCCACTAAACATATATACAAAATAACTAAATTTTGACACTTATCAAAGATCAGATGATGATTTAAAAATTCGAAAATTCATGGAACCAATTTAAATGCTTCATTCATAACTAATACCCAACTATCTGTGAAAAATTACATGATTATGAATTCTTTTTTTGTTCAAAGTTTGACTTTTCTATGTTAAAAAAACATGTTGATATAAATTAAGAATCGTAAAGCCTATCCAAATGAGAAGTGTGTGATATCATATTTTACTTAAATAGTGAGAGTAGACATACATAAGAACTAAGTATGCTTTGTATTAATCTTTTTAATTAATTGATGTGTTTGAAAATCATAGATATGATCAAGATATTATTTGATTTTAGTGAAAAACTACTTGACCTAAAAGCCTACCTTCTAAGGGTGAGAATCCTTTGACAAACCCCTTTGATCCGTATAAATAAAAATTATTTTGTTCTTTTAAAATCATAATCTTTAGCCAAATTAGAAGAGAAAACAGTATTCACTACCTTATATTGTGAGAACAAACAAAAAACAAGGGTATTGTAAAACAAAAGTTAGGAGAAAATGAAAAAGAAAAGTTTAAAAGAAAAATTAACTAGTATTGATGCATGGAAGAAATAAAAGTGTTTGGACAAAACCAAAGTCAAAAATCAAAAGTAAAGCATACAAAATAAAAAGGCACCAAAAGAAAGTGGTCAAGAAAGTGAAAATAAAGAAGGAGTAATACATGAAATGAAATACCTTATGCTCTCTTATCTTTAGGCTTTTTTAATCCAAAGAAAAACAAATAATTTTATATGTTCAACCTCGTTATAACCTAAAAGAAAGACCTTAGTGATCAATGACCGATGATATATCTTGTGATAATGCTGAGATAAATTAAAAAATATTACTATAGTATATGCATTGACTGAATTCTTGAGGGAACCACTAACCATTGAGAGATGTTGAGTGAGATCACTATTCTGATGAATAATCAATTGTTAATTTAAACATGTATTAAAATATTACTTTGGTCAAGCAAATTATTCATCTATATGGTCATGATATTGATTATGAACTTGCATTTAGAAAAGAACACCTTGCCATGAAAATCAATTTCAAAACTCTTGACCTAAAGTCAGTCAACCTCTTAAGAGAAACACGCAACAATTTTTTAATCATTTAATAATTTTGTTTATGGACAAACAAAAAGGTAAGTCAGGGAGAGTTGATAAGTGTCAAATTTACGTTAATTACGAGGCACCTATTGGCTTATTTAACAAGCAATTGTTATAAAAATATAAAAAATTCTATTTGGACTTTTCTTGTATGCATTAATCAAAAACAGTGAAAAGATGTGGAAAACTATGAATCAACACATAGATAACAAGTAAAAGAAAACCCTAAAGAAGCAAGACTTCAAGTCTGTTGTATGCTAGAAGCGCAAACATGTGGCATAATCAAATGTAAGTACTTCATGGAGGCACAAGGTAAGCACGCCGCCAAATGAGTGGTGCATTGGGAGAGAAAGACGACGAAGGACACATGGAAGACATGCAAGAGTTGTTTCGTGAAGAAGAAAATTTGATTGGTAAAAGTGGCAGAAGGATAGGCGTGTTAGGTGTAAGGACAATGTGCCCAACAAATGCCTCAAAATTGTGTTTATAAATAAAAAATTTAGTCCAGGCAAAGTGAGTTTCGATGGATTATATGAGTAAAAATTTTAGTAGGTTCTCTTAGGTCGACAACATGAGAATAAGAAAGAAGTCTAAAGGTGAAGTGTTGCTCTGTGACATGACATATACCACTTCCAACTGTACGCCCACGACTATTTAGAGGCCTTGTTCCAATTTTAAAAATTCCCAATAAAAAGAAAGGTAGAGAAATAATATAACATTTTAATTTTTTTTAGTAAAATAATACATTTAAAAAGTAAAAGTTCATTGAACTTTAAGTTAAAAACAAGCTTCCTTAGTTAGCATAGATTGTATATTAAGTTGAATAATTAATATTTATATATTTATTTCAAGTTTATAATTTATAAATAAATATTTTGTAAAATTCCTTTGATTTCTGAGTAGGGTCTGTTGTCCTAACCCAAAATCGACACTGCTTCTAAGATCAATTTTTCTAGAAAATTAAGTTGTTATGCTAATAATAAGTAAGAGTAGCTAAAAATTCTATTATTAAATAGGTCAACCACGATTATAGAAAAATCTACTACAAAGTTAATCTTTAAGTGATCTCTACTATGTGCTAAATAGATTGATGTTTATGTTAATTTTTTTATGTTATATGAATCTTTTGTGATTCTATAGTATTCAAAATGTTGTTCATTTTCCTTTTTTTTATTTTGTGTGTACTTTGTTAAGTTGGAAGGAAAAACAGAGAAAATAAAGTTTTGATTCACATGAAAATGTCTTTTTTCTTCAATTATTTAGCTAACGTGACACACAATATAGAATATACATGTGTCTTAAAGTTTCAAAACCAAACTCATTCATACTAATATCAATCAAATAAATGATCAACGTGAGACATTGTCAACATAGTAGAGTGGTCCACGCGTCAATTGAAAGAAAGTTATTTTCACTTTGAGATATTCATAGTAATTGATAATTGATAATTGATAATGATTGAAGAAGCCAAAATTAGGCATGAAGAATGAAAGTCTCACAAATTTGATCTTTAATAATTGTAAAAAGTTGAACAAAGTGCTATAATAACTAAATAATTGTAAAAAAGAAAAAGGGACAATCAATCAATGGTAATCAAATTTTGCTTTATAACAAAAATCACATTATTAATAAAATGAAATAAAGCAATACACTTTCAACATTTGCCAGCATCATCATGTACAATAACTGCACAAACAATCACCAACTTATTTTACAAAGAACAAATAAATGTGTCAATGTAGTAGTAGTATACATTATATTTGTGTAATTAACACATTAATTAATTAATTACTAATCAAGTTATTAGCATAAGACACTCCTGTCTGAGGCAACCAATTATCACCAAGCAAGAAATTCGACACAGTAAAATTAGCAGCATCAGTAGCATTAATCACATGATAACCCTGCCACGTCACTCTTCCATCAGTATTAGACCCTGGTCCAGTGTTATTAAACTCAGCATAATACAAAGTACTCAACGCAAATTCACCATCCCAAGCACGCCATCCAGAACCATCAACAACGTTATCCATAAATGTTTGCATATAAACAGTTCTAGAATATTCCTTCCATGGTCTTCCTAGGTACGTCGAAACAGTTCCATTGCTGGAAGCTAAATCGTCGGAAGGTTTGATTGTACAGTTGTGGATTGACGTACCTGTGTCTTGGTTTGGATCGGTTCGGCCTTGCGCTGTTATGGCGTTGAACTGTCCACTCATTGGAAGACGAGGATAGAGGTTACAGTTTTGGAAAACAACCTTTGCGTTTCCGAATATGAAATCGACTGTTCCGTAGATGTCACATTCTCGGTAGAATTGTCTGAGGGAATGCGTGTATAGTGTGTCTTGGTAGCCTTCGAAGCTGCAGCTGTAGAAGGTTGATAAATCTGCTCCGTTACGAAGTGCTACTGCTTGGTGCTTTATCGCACCCGCAGTGTTTCGGATCGTCATGTTTACGCCGACGAATCCTTGCCCAACCACAGCTGCAACATATTAATAAATGATTATTAGATAAATGTATGAAATTTTATATATGCATGATCATCATCATAATATTAGATAATTCATTGATTAAGTCCCGTTCAATTAGAAAGTAGGCCTAAATTAAAACAATATACTTTAAAATTTGTGTTTTTACACTTGTTTTGCTGAAAAACAGGTATAAAATTATAGATGCCTGAAAATGATGATTTTACAGCTATTTTTAAAAGAATATGTATAATGTATCGTTTTTGTAATTAAAACAAATGTAGTTAAAAATGTATTATTATTACCTAAAGTTGGGGAGCCAAATGTGGTCCAGCCATCGACAACGCTATGATTGCCGGTGATGATAGTCTTGTTGATACCATCTCCTATCATCATCAAATAAGTCTTTTTCTTATCAATATTGACATACTCTTCATAAACACCAGCAGTAACATAGATCAAGAAATAGCCATCAGTAGACAGAGATTTATTCGGAGCAGCTGCAATAGCATCATTGATGGTAGTAAAATTTCCACTTCCGTCCTGACTAACCGTCACAATATCTCTCACAACAACATTCTCACCTACTTGATTACTCTGGAGAAGCTTTCTGACTAACGGATTCATAAATCGCGTGTTTTGCTCGACATTTTAAGTGGTAAACGCCCGTTACGAAATGAGGTGCAAGTTATTATGAAACGCGGTTTTTGGTTTGGTTTTGGGAACCCAACCTTTGGTGAAGAAAGCGAGAGAGACACTATAGAGTTTTGTGTCGTTGGAAATTGGGATTGTGACTCCATTAGTTGAAGAAATGTCTTTAAGACCATCTAAACATGTTTGTTGGTTGGTTAAAATGGCACTAAGTAGTGTTTGGATGTTGTCGGCTTGTAAATTCGGAAGAAACTTTGTTGTTTTGTTAACTGTCTGAAAAGAACTTGAAAGAAAATCAAAGTTGAGGTCGCTGAGCGATTGACAATCCTGGAGGGCGCGAATTGCGGTGGTGGAGAGGCTCGAGCGACGTTGGAGATATATGTTGATAAGGTTGGAGAATTTCCGAGACTGTGATAGTGATTTC
The DNA here is from genome assembly GCA_021764765.1 of Vicia sativa. Classification (NCBI taxonomy): domain Eukaryota; kingdom Viridiplantae; phylum Streptophyta; class Magnoliopsida; order Fabales; family Fabaceae; genus Vicia; species Vicia sativa. Next base: position 99,916,786 of record CM038795.1, on the reverse strand, counting down.
TTAACTGAGAATCGAGCATAATCATAAACATTTCCGTTTTGAGGAGGGAGAACGGATCTGCAATAGGTTGGATCCGGGGTGGACTTGCATGCGGTTCCAGGTGAAGTAGTTGTTATCGGATTTGGACTAATGGTGTCTGAGAATGCTATAGAGGAGAATAAGAGAATGAAACATATTGAGAGAGGATTACATAACTTTGAAGCCATTTTTGTATTTTTGTTGAGATATATGAAACAAGAATATTGCAATTGGTGCTAGTGATTTGGAAACATGGATGGTCACATTCTATTTATAGTGGAGATGGGACAATTTTTTAACGTGTGAAATTTTTACGTATTTAAGTAAACTGTTGCTAAAAGTTGACTAGTATTGAAGTTTACAAAATACAAGAATCGATGTATTGTATAGTCAACTTGTCAATGTACATAGATGGTAGTATGGAAAATTTGTGACACTTCTAGGAATTGGAAGATCGATTTGTTTCACACTAAGATTTCTAGATTAATTTGGTATTTTTGATTAATGGAGTGGGTGGCGATTTAATTAATTTGTGATTACTCTACCTAATCTTTTGTCCTGCCTACTTATATTTTTTTTGAAAGTCTAAATAGTTTGTTCTGTGTCCATATTTCAAACATAGCAAATGTCAATGTTTAGGATCATAATAACGTGGGAGTGATACAATCTAAGATTGTTTTTGGTATTCAATTTGGATGAAGATATTTATTTGATATTAATTTAGTATCCGTATGATTTTTTATGAATTTTTAGTAGGAAAAAGTTTAAAGAAAGCATAAACGAAAAAAAATAAAATAAATAACATACAAATTCACATTGGTAAGGTAGATGCCGTAGTAGAGAGATGTTCAAAAATAAAATTTCAATAAACAGATCGGAAACATACTCCTCTGCCCCCACCAAAATAACCCCCACCCCGACCCCATTGTGGCGCCCTATTCCAGCTCACTCGCAACGACACTGACTCTTGGTTCAGAAGAAAGTGACTTTGCATTATGCCCAAAATGACTAGATGATTTTAAGTTTTTAAAAAGTAAAAAGAGGTATACTTATTTCATCCCATGAAATATGAATTCATATGAAATGAGTACTCCTCTTAAAATAAAAAATAATAATATTTTTATTGCGTATAAAGATGCATATTCAAAACGAATTTAAAATCACACTAAATTTTGTAATTTTAGCTATACACTCAATTTTTGTCAAAAATTGATTTGTGGATACATTTACGAGTATGATTTGAGGTGCATCCGAAAATATATCTCGGTAAAGTCACTTGTACTATGGTGTTTTTATTCATTAAATTGGTTTATTTAACAATTCAATTATATTTTCGGATATGTATATTCTAAAGAGGTTAAACGGACACATAGTGACAACTCTATGAAAGGACTTCTTTTTGTTTATCCTGAAAATTGGTAAACAACTTTAGTCTCTTGTTAAAGGTTGTTTTGTGAGATAGACTAGTGAATCTCAGAACGATGCTTTAAAACGTTGTCATAAGACGTAATTAGTGATTTGGATTCAAGTGATTTGCACTGTGTGAAATCTACTTGTTTTGTAAAATGATAACGATGTTGGTTAAAAACATGGAAATGCTTGAATGATAAAGTGACTTTGCAAGACTTAAATAAAGTTGAAAGTAAATTTGCTTGATATTAGAATGCAAAAACAAAAAAAAAAACTGTTGATTCAAACATACATTGCTCGACTCATTTAACTCGTAGCTTGGGTATTCGAGTGTTGCGTAAGGTTTTAATAAGTTTGAACCCCTAAAACTATTTATAATGTCTTATTTATAGTACAAAAAGTAATCTTTTGGCTTCTTCTTCGTGAGCCACGTGTTTTCTAGTTCATCGCTTTTGCACGCTCAAGCCCACTAACGAACAACCTTTCTCCGCATTCGTCTTTTCCCAACTACCTCCCACGAACTTGATCCTCATGTCGTTGCCTTATGCCGACTTGACCTCTTCCTTCTTAGAAAATCATTCTAAGTCAACATTCTTGATCGACTCTCTTACACTCCTCGTGTCGATTCGCCATATTATTTTCCTTAGCTAAAATTTCGCTGATAAAATCCTAGCTAACAAATTCCCCAAAATGCCTCTTTCGACTTGTAATGAGAGATGGGCATTTTGCCTTTCTTCCTTTCTCCTATTTAGCACCATTGAATGACGCCATTATCATCATGACATTCCTCTCAAAGGTCAAATCAGAATCATGTAGTCACCATCCTAGTGTAGCTCCAACTTCCTAGGTCAGAATATGGACCACACTCAACAACTTTCTCGTTCCACCTACGCACCAGGTGACCCTTAACAATCCCACTTTTAACACTGAACATTTTATGCCCTAAGAGTATAAATGTTTTAGAAACTCCTTTTCCTTTTTACTCAATTCAAAAACTCTTCATTTTCCACCGATGGCTTCTTCCACGCATCCTCTGAACCAAACACCAAAAGCAGATTTAGTGCCTCTGGTCACAAAGATATACCAACCTCTTATTGTTAATACGAAACAATTTGTCTTGGAACCACCGTTGATGAAAGAAATTTTTTTCATTTTCCGTTCTAAGTTAAATCTTCCTTTCCTTGTTGGTGATGCTTCACATGACCTTTAGGACCAAATCCATATCCTCTAGGAAGTTCAACAAGAAGAGTTTTTTCCTACTTAACACCGAACCAAACCCAAAACTAGCATCTCTCTCTCGTCTTCTTTCATCTCTACCAATCGCCTTGAGTTTTTCGTTATACCCCTACTGTCATCCTTGACTATATTTCTTGGTTGGACAAAGTTGAAAAGGTGAAAGGTAAATTCTCGAAAGACCCAGGGACCTTTGACTTGATCCGGTTTTCTAGGGTTGCCCCACCTACCACCATTATCTTTTGATTTCTTCAATACTTTGGGATGCTCACACCTTCCATCTCAACTATTGGGTGTTAACTCCACTCTTTCGACGTGAGACCATCAACGCCTTCGTCCAACTGGTGAATTTCAACTCGACCGACAATGATGAAAACAACATCGTTTCGACAAAGCACTTATCGGCTTCACTAAGTATATGGAGCATTATCATGAAAAACTGCTTACTGGCTCGATACTAAACACATTTCTTTCTTGGTGTTATGGTTGTTAAATTAATTTTTGCTATATGTCCCCAAGTTAGCTAAAATATTTATCGCACCAACCAACTACATCCGTAACATCTACTTGATCGAATTCATCTTGGGTCTCTATGAATGGGCAAAAGGTTCTTCTCATGACCACCGAAACCCTATAGTAGCTATCTATTAGTTGGACTTTTGGTTGCTTCAACTCGTTGAATGCTACCTTCAAGCATGTCCTTCGACTTGAAAACTCAAGAAAAATATGCCACTTTTAATGTTAGACCCATCGGTGTTCTCCTTCCCAAATTACGCCTAACAATTTTGACCTTTTTATGGAAGATTCTCTAACAAAATACATAATAATATTTGTCAAACGATATGCCTTTACCCCCGAGATGACACCCTTTGCTTACGAGCTCCATGAACCTGAATGGTTCACCAGGGAATTCCCTTTTTCCAATCTAGATCTACTTGTTAAATCGAGGGCAATCTGGGAAAATTTCCTTATTCCCAAACTCATCATCCCCAGACATGTTCAAAAGGAGGGTGTAAAGCTTCTTTTCCATCAACCAAACTTGGCGGTGCGCCAGTTTGGTTTATGTCAACCAGTGTATCATTTTTTTACACTCAAAAGTGTGACCTTTGCCTTTGGTCACAACTTTGACTTAAACCGAATGTGATGAACTTCTAGATTAATTCACTCTTGGCTGTCCTCACTCCACTTGATTTCGAACTTGTTTTCTTTGGATAAGGATTCACTGACTTTTGTCTGGGAAAGTTAGCGTAACTTGCACTCAATTTCCACCACTCGATTAATCTAATGTTTCATATAAACCACGTGGTTTTTCCTTTTATCATTAAAGATGCATATATTTTTCTGTTTAGTTGCATGCTTCGGATCAAATAGAAACACTCAATACTAAACCCATTCATCTCGCCACATTCAGCCATCACCATTTTTCTCCTTGTCGTTGTCTCGCCTCACCGCGACCAATGTGATCATGCTCGCCATCACCATTATTTTTGCCACTCTATTTCTCTTTCATTGCCACAAAACACAACCACACATAACAACAATGAAGATGAAAGAAAAATACAGTAATTATGAAGTCGGGGCTAGAGTGCGGTGATGGCGACTTGAAAGCTTCTTCCTTGAACAAGCGATTTGAACCATCAGACATAATTGTAGTGGTTGTGGCTCCATTGATGAAAATTGAGTTTTTGTTCTTTTGACATTTTTCTAAATTGTTTGGAGACAAATGCAGAAGTATTCAAAATTCATAAATTCAAATAAACATGTAAAGGTTAGTTCACCTCTTTGGTGGAGTCCTAGAAAACAACAACTGAAGAAAGATGGCGATAAGCGGCGTGAAGGATGGAGACACGACTTATACGACACCTCAAGTTTGGCGATATTGTGGTTAATGACACAATGGTACAAGAAACTTGTAAAAGGAAGAAGATGAAATCTTGAATAATGCTTCACTGGGTTTTTAGAAAGAAAAACCAATGGCACATGTCAATGCAACAACCACAAGATCAATCTAATGGCTCATATAAGTTGAAAGTTAGTATGACTTTCACGCGCTAACGTCAGTGAATCCTTATCCGTTTTCTTTTGTACCAAGGAATTTCATGGCAAGTGCCTTAAATATTATGAGGCCGAATATGGCACCTCTGTTGTGATTTCTAAAAGACTAATTGAAGTTTTTGCTGTTATGCAGAAAAAATTCAAACAAGGTAGATCTTATCATGTTAAAGATATTAAGGCCTTTCAAAAGTTCTTTGAATTCAATTACAACCTTGAGTGCTTACACACGACTATTTGTGACACTACAGTGACTTTGAAACTCCCTTATTACGTGGCGAACAAAGATAGGTATGAGATCATCTTCAAATGATACCCACACAAGTTTCCATATTTACCAAGTTCGAAATTATATTTGACATTTCGCCCCCCATTCCCAGATTGGTGGCCTCCCGGGTCTTTTTCGAAAGTACTAAAAATGGTTTCTTAAAACTAGTACAACAAGTAATTCTGACTAAACACCTTTAGGACAACTTTAACGGGCACCTTTATGTCGATATTGAATGTATTAAGATATTAACACGGATACCCAAAGGTGTAGAAAGCGCCTTGACTTGTTTCACTCACTTTGTTTTCTTTGGTTTTTGTTTTCTTACTTTACTAATCCTTCTTTAGCAGTTGAGCACAAAAAGTGTCCTAGGGAGATGGAACTTCCGCTAAATCTAACGAAGGGCCTTTGACTGTGCCACCTCAGATTTTTCACGTTCTTGCTTGAATTCTTGTAAAATGCGGTGTATATTTCTTACTTTGATTTAGTATTGTTTAGGTGCAAGTAGAAATCATCTTTAACGATCCTCTTCCCAAGCGACCAAAAGGAATCTAGATCAAAGAGCCCCAGCCAACTAACAATCCTCTCTAGACATTTTCACAAAGAAAACCAAGAAAAGTAAGTCATTGAACGACTCTCCACCCCAGTATTTGCTTCTCCCAAGCCAATGTTGTTGTTGCAGAGAAATTTCAAAGGAGAAAATAATTGCTAAAACCAAACCGATCGTCATGACCACTAACATTGCCTCGATCACCATATAGTACCAATTTAAATCTTAAGGGTGGTCTTTAGGTATGTCTATTTTTCAAGACGGAATTTCCTTTTTTTCTTTGCATGTGTCATCGTTACGTTATTTTCCTTATATGGTAAGGTTGCTGCAAAATCCAAACCAAATATTCAACAACAACCAAAATTATAAGGTAAATCTAAATATTTGATTCTTTAAATTCATAATACTTTGGATTTTAGAATTGATTTATTTTATTATAAAATGATTTATTTAAAGAATTATTTGATGTATATGTGAATTTGTTTGACATTTATTTTGAATATATAAATATTTAATATTTATCTTATTTGAAATTATACATTTAGCATGTTTATGTTATTTGAGTTTATTGCTATTAAGTGTTAGACAATAATATATATTTTTAATTATGCAATTTGTATAAATATCATAAAACTTATGTTTTATTGTGAGTTTGTTCTCACATTAAGGGCCATTAAGTAATCTTATGATTATAAGGAATGCGACAAACTTACAGATCTGACCTACATTTTATGGGTAGTGCCTTGTAAATTTAAGACTTTTTTCCATTTAATTTATTAAATTATCTAGTAGTTTTGATTAAGTTGGTTGAAACAACAAGTTGTGAAAGTAACTCTATTGGTATATCGATCTAGTTCAAATTACAAAAGATGTAGTATGGAATTGTTCATGCGAGCTCTTATCGTCCAAATAGGAAGACACATGACCGAATAATTGCATTCTGTGATGGTGAATATGTGGTAATTATTCAGTTTTTCCTCCATGTGGAGAATGGTTGGTGTCAAAGACACACATTATCTGACAAGACTTATTATCAATGTTTGATCATTACGTTGAGAGTACCGCTTACAGTTAATTCTTGGCAATCTAATATTGTGGATTAATGGTGTGTTTGATATCTTGTTTTGTCTTATAAATTTACAATTTTAAATGTACACGTCTCTATATTAATTTATTGACGTGCCTAATAAAGTCATGTAAGCGTAAAATCATGAAAGTATTTGGTGGATTACTTTCACACCTATAATGATAAACATGACACAATTATAAGAATTTATTTTTTATCAATATTAATTGTCAGTGTGTTGACTGGTAATTTTGACCAAGCTTAAATCGAAGTATGATAAGAATTTTAATATATTTCACTATGCTGTTTTGGGCTTCGTTCGAATGAGAGTCAGAGGGAGGCCTAAGTTTGTACTTCAACTTGAAAAGATAAGTTTTAAAGTGTTCATGGGATTCAAATTGAATGTGCTTGAAGAATTGGTTCATGAACGAAGACGCTCAATTTGAAGTATATCGTTATCCATGGAAGACGTGGAAGAGTGAGAGTTTCAGGGCATGCAGAGCCTCGAACATGGCATTTTCTTAAGAAAGGACCGTTAGAGTCGAATTAGTATAAATAGAGGTCTTAATGGTAGGATTTTGTGTGTTCATTTGTACAAAATACTCATATATACTCAAAGTATCAAGTGTTAAGAGAACGAGTTTAAGAGAATGTATGTATAAGAAACACTAATATTCTTTTGAAGTATTTTACTTAATAAATTCCAAGTCTTTTATACATTTTCCAAAGATTTCTTTATTTCTTCTCTAAACCTTTATTTTTCAAAGTTATTTACATTTCTCTTGCATTTCCTTACAAGTTCTTTTATATTTCAATCAAAGTCTTTATTTTCTTAATTAAAGTTATTTCGCTACATTCTTTAAAACTCTTAGTATTATAGGAAAGAAAGATGTTAAACATAAGTTTCAATACAAGTTTGATATTATAGACTTAGACACATGTCCTAGGATCAATTTAGTCGATCCTGTGAGTTACCAAAGTATTCGATTTGGAGGACTAGCGGTTGTTTACCAGATTTCTTTGTAAACAAAGTGTCTGATCATCGTAACAAAATATCAGAAGCGTATTATAAAACTATTTAATCTTGCTAACGTGCTATAGTTTTTCAATTAGGTGATTTTGTAGAAATTTTAGCATATGATATTCTCTTTGCACAATTAAGTTTATAACTATTAAAGTTAGAAATTATTTTTTATAAGAATAATTTTATAAAGTGTGCAATAAAGAAAAGATTGAAGTAAGAGAAAATAAAATAGTGCTCATTCGATAAATACCTCAAAGGATAAAGAATAATAAAGAATAATAAAAATATATGATATGAACTGACAAATGTTCAATGGTGTTGAAAAATACATCAATTTATAAGGGAGAAATTTGGTGAAGATTGATATATTTTTATTTATTTTTAACTATTTTAGATTGTCATTATAAGCTTAAATTTGTATTTAAAAGATAATTTGTTGGATGAATAAAGTGTTGTTTTAATATTATAACCTTTTTAAAAAAATAATGGATTCAATTTGTCATTTAAATTTAAATATTATAATAGTTAATTCACTCATGATTTATGACAATCTAGAAGTGTTGAAAAGTTCGAGAAATATAAATTTTAGTACTAAGTTAAAGAATATCTAGAGACAAATATTGTATTGTGTCTTGAGAATATTGAGTTTGAGGGAGAGATATGGTCAAAGAACAAAATTGAGTGGGAAATTGATTCCAACTTAATTCATATAGTTGCTATTTATATAGAAAATTTGGATCCTCATACGGATATTATTGTTCTTTCTCTCAATTAAAATAAGAAATTAATCCTTGAAGATCAAAATCAATATTCTCAAGAACTATATCATCAAGTGTCATATTGAATTGACTAACTCTATTATGATAGTTGTGATACTTGTTACTTTATGTTTTGGAGTTTCATAAGATGGATATCAAGTTAATGTTTCTTAATGGTGACATTAAGAAATACAATATGATGCAATGGAAGAAAAATTTGTATCAATATATACAAAATTTATGGTTTTTAAACAAATAAGAGCCATTTATGAGTTAATGAAATTGTCTTATTAGTGATACCACAATATTTCATAAGGTAATTGTCATGATTTGAATTTGAGATTTCTATTATGAAACATTAATGTGTCGATTTTATTTAGTCAGTAATAATATGATTGTTGTGTGAAACCAAGCAATCTCTAAGACAAGTTTAGCGATGAAAGATATTGAGCACATCTCTTTGTATTAGGTATTTAGATACTTAGAGATTATTCTCAAGGTATCATCCGTTATCACAAAAGATTTTATATATATATATATATATATATATATATATATATATATATATATATATATATATATATATAGCTAAAATAAACCCCGAAAGACAAGAAACTAGAGTATATCTCAATTATCAAGGAAGACTATTGAATCTTAATCATTGTCCAAAATAAATGAATGGAAATTTATGAAATTAAGTTATTTTATTCTTTGATTGTGGGAATCCTATATATGATTTTATATGTTTATAGAAAGACGTATGTAAAATCATTAAGTAAATACTTGAACAATTCAAAATTGAATTGTTTAAAAAATACCAACTATGAGGATTATTGCAGAGAACAACAAATTTTTTACTCACAAATTAGAGATCTGACAATGAGGAGATCATTAGTATGTTCGAATCTGATATTTTAGTTGTCAAATAGGCATTCTAATATAAAATAAATAATGTAGAAAGTATTTATATCATTCAATTACAATTCAACATATGACTTTGAAAGATCATTGAAGTTATATTTTGTTGTAAAACCGTCATATAATGTTTCAATAATAGGTTTTAAAAGTACATTTACTTATAAGTTATTATTGTTGAAACTAGAATATATGCATATGGAATTTAAGCTAAAGACTCATTAATCAAATAGTTGATATAAAAGATCTTTCATATGAATATTGTCACTGAGGATGTCTTAGATTTGTGTGAGTCACTTTCCAGTATGTTTTATAATATTGTTTTGATATCAATACGACTTTATGTTAAGATTATCGCAAAAATAATGTTTATAAGGTTATTGTTGTCATAATCATTTTGTAATGCTTGTGCAGATATTAAATTTGCAAATTTTAGTTTGATCTCAATAAAGACTTGGTTGGACCATTGGAAATGGACATAATTTAGAGATCACATTGTATGAAATTTCCATGCCACTCATTCATATTGATTTATGTTATCAAGTACATTTATGCGGTGGTCATCGAGGTTTCTTCATGTTATATTAGTGATGATCATGTAATGACCCCATTATTGATGTATGAGGTGTACCAAATTATAAAGTTGAAATCTAAAGATAAATAACATTCTGGTTCGGACCTAAAGAATTATGATATAATTATGATTTTATATGTTTATAAAGACGATATAAAATCATTAAGTAAATACTTGAACAATTCAAAATTGAATTGTTTAAAAATACCAACTATGAGGATTATTAGAGAACAACAAATTTTTACTCATAAATTAGAGATCCGACAATGAGGAGATCATTAGTATGTTCGACTGATATTTTAATTGTCAAATAGGCATTCTAATATAGAATAAATAATGTAAGTATTTATATCATTCATTACAATTCAATATATGACTTTGAAAGATCATTGAAGTTATATTTTGTTGTAAAACCGCCATATAATGTTTCAATAATAGGTTTTAAAAGTACATTTACTTATAAGTTATTATTGTTGAAACTAGAATATATGCATATTGAATTTAAACTAAAGACTCATTAATCAAATAGTTGATATATAAGATCTTTCATATGAATATTGTCACTGAGGATGTCTTAGATTTGTGTGAGTCACTTCTTCTGTATGTTTTATAATATTGTTTTGATATCAATACAGACTTTATGTTAAGATTATCTGCAAAAATAATGTTTATAAGGTTATTGTTGTCATAATCATTTTTGTATCGCTTGTGCAGATATTAAATTTGCAAATTTTAGTTTGATCTCAATAAGACTTCAGTTGGACCAGTTGGAAATGAACATAATTTAGAGATCACATTGTATGAAATTTCCATGCCACTCATTCATATTGATTTATGTTATCAAGTACATTTATGCGGTGGTCATCGAGGTTTCTTCATGTTATACATTAGTGATGACTGTCGCAATGACCCCATTATTGATGTATGAGGTACCAAATTATAAAGTTGAAATCTAAAGATAAATAACATTGGTTCGAACTAAATAATTATGATATAATTATTAAGATATATTGTCAAGTTAGAAATTGTTAGAATACTTTAATAATGTAGTCTTATATTAGTATTCTAATAATTATGTAGTCAAATATGTTTATTTAATTATATTAGCTATTTTATCAAATAAAGTGCTTAAATACTTATGTGATCAAATAATGTTAAACTGCTATTTAAATTTTATTTATTTATGAATTAACTAATTAATTAAATAATTGAGTATGAACTCAAATATGAGTGGATGTCAGGATGACCTATTATTTGGGAATAATGAGAACTCTAATTAGTCATCACACTATATATAGGCTAGGTTCCCAATATACCGTGACAGGCGGTTCACCTCTTCTCCTCACTTGAAGAGTGTTCAAAATAGTAGGAATATCTTTCAAGAAAGATCCACAAGCCAACAAGTGTCACCATTTGTCTCTACACTTTATGCTTTAGGATTACAATTATCATTGCCAAAAGATTTTTATCTTATGGATCCAAGTATTCACGAAATCTCATCACTCATATACTAACATGTAGTAGATCCGTAATTACATATATGTTAATATTATATATTCTATTCTACACTAGTATATGGTATAATATGTAGAACATGTATATGTGATTAATTGTTATTGAATTAATTTCAACATCTTCCACTATCAAAATTAAACAAATATCGATTATCATCGAGGAGTTCATCACCACGGCATCAACATTATTACCTTCTAAAATTATAGATCTCGTGGATCAACAATAATGATAAGGGAGAGGTCGTTGAAACCCCTACACGATCAACCACCCGCTTTAAGAAGGGACATGTGAAATGAATGTGCCTAAACAACACCACAAATCTTTTTGAGAGTTTATGAGTGTACCCTTATACTTTCTTAGGCCCGACAAAATTCCTTAATATCTCCCTTACGGATATGCATATCCGAGCGAACATATTTGTTACAAAATACTTAATTTTTGAGATGCATATCCGAAAACACCCTATTTTTTTACCGGAAAAATGTATTTTCGGATATGCATCTCCTAATAAACTTTATTTTTTACGAAAAAATGTGATTTGGATATACATATCTGTAAAGTTCTCTGTTGTATTTTTTAAAAATATATTTGTTCTTTTTATAAATTAAAATTTTAATATTATTTAAGAGTGAAAAAACATTTTCAATAATAAAAAATAAAATAATTATATTTGTAATAATAATATAGTAAATGTCTTTTAAATATAAAAAAAAAAATGTATCTTAAAATCAATGCAAAAGTTAAATAAAAAATATATAATTATATTGATAAACGAATTTACAATATTGCTAATTAATCATTTATTTTTAATTATTTCTATTTTATTATAAAATAGTTGTTATTTTGATTCTGCTTTTGTTTTATTTTTAATTTATTGTTATTGTTTTAAAAAAACACAGACATAAAATTTTTTAGAGATGTATGTCTGAATTTTTTTTTGTATAAATAGAATTTTTTTACATATACATTTTTGAAAATACTTTTTTATATGGTGCATTTAGATAAGGATATTTAAAAAAAAAATTATCCTCTTATTTAAAAAAAATTATAATTTTTTATTGGATGACAATGTATATAATTAACATCTTTATTTTTATTAAAATTATTTCCATAATTTTAAAATTTCACATTGTTTAAGAATCGTTTTCAATAGTTTATCAATAATATTCCCAGTCTCAAACTCTTAATGAGACGGTTTACTCACCAAACAAACAATAAAACTAAATGAGGCACTTGTTCCAAAACCGTTAGTTACCAAAATCAAATAATAGCCTTTAGTTCGAAAAAAGACTAATTTATTTGTATGGAAAGTATCTTAGTGTTCAAAGTGTTAATTTGAAAAGAGTCAACCGCAGTAATAATGTGAAGAAATTTTATAACATCATAAATTACAATCGTTAATTTATTTAAAAATTTTAAATTTCATTTTTTAAAATATTATATTTTAATTATAATATATTGTTGGTGTAAAAGAATTTGCACTAACAATGCATATCAATTAAACTTTATAATTAACACTAACATTATAAACATATTATAGTTATAGTTATATGTTAATCAGAATTATTGGCCTTTTTCCACATCACTCATTTTGTTTGATACGTGATTTTGTGTTTATGTCGATTTTCACGAAATTAATTATATTTTTATATTATTAATCAATCACAATCATAGATCCAATAAAATCAATCGTTATCATTTAAAACTTATATGATATGACAAAGTAATATGTTTTATTGGATGACATTGTAAAACTTTTACACTATCAATATGTCTCATTTAAACTCGAAAATTTTACTTATCGACAAAGTTTCATTATAAAATATTGACTTATTAAAATAGAAAATGTTTCATTTTTTTACATATTATGTAATACTCGTGTTTTGAATGGGCCCGTGGATCGATACACGTCGAGCACAACCCAATCCGGTTTAATGTCGAGGACGATCCAGTGTTGGTCCAATTTATTGGGGTTAGTGGAGAATACGACTCATGCGTTCTCATCCGATTACCACCAATCGAAATTAGTAAATCTCGTGCGATTAGTGGAACCACTTTGCTTTTCGTAATGTGTAAGCTCACCCATTATCCGTGGGAGTGAAGTTGATCGAGACGATGAGCACGAACGGCTCATTCCTACTTTTATGTAGAAATTTTAAAAATCATCCATGTGGACGGTCCGAACACCCAACCCATAACAAAGACCATTGATCAAGTATGGAGATTCGCTATAAAAATCCCCATCTACATGAGGGTCAAATATTATATTCTTTACCCTTTTTACTTACTCTTCACTGAACCGACTCAAACATTAGAGTATATGCAAAAACCCTCTAATAATGGTTCAAGGCAACATAATAACGCTAGCGACTCACCTACTCACCTATTCTACTCAACATGTAAAATCACTTTATTAATCACATATACAAATTTGTTTGATTAATTTATAAGATATTTAATTATATATTAAAGAAAATGTGCATCAATGATCGATCAAACATGTAAATAAGTAATCGTTTATTCAATCAAAATAACAACATTATACAAAACATTTAACCAAATATTATAAAAATATAGTAAAAACACTTTGTACATGTATAATTGCCTATTAAAAGATTATATATACTTAGTTGACTTAGCATAAGCTCTAACAGTTTACTATATATTCTCATAAAATATAAGGTTCGCCGGATCATAGGAATTGGTCGGAATTCACTTTGAAATATATCAAAGTTAGATACGAAAGATGGTTCCGTTTGTGTTTTATTTTGACTTGATGAACGCGCAAACTCATCTCTTTTAATTTCTATATTTAGCTGTTTGGTGGGGTCATCTTTGATGGCGGTGACTAGCCCTAGCAAATTTAACACGCTGAATTTCTTCTAGTTTCAATACTTGCCAAATTTTGGCTAGCTGGGATCAATAATATGCAGTCTGTCTTAAGAAGACTCTATGAAGTCAGTCATAACAGTTAAGGCTTCACTCACATGAAAGATTAATATTCTAATTGTTTGAAAAAGTAGGCAATCCCTGCCTTGGTTCAACCTTTGAATTTGGAATGAAAACGAGGATTCTAAGAAAACTCCAATGGGTGTTAGAATGGTTCAAACTTCAAATATGTTTTTGCAGCAGTTTATAATAAATAATTCATCTGTCATTGATTCATTTGAAATAAAATAGTATTTTAAAATAAATTACTCTATTTTAATTATTGATACAATTTTTTTATTTCTACTTTGTAATTAATAAAAATTTTATCATTTTCAATACATAATTAAGAGTATTATTGTAAACATTCTTATTTTCTCTCTTACTTTTATATATTTTTCTTAATATATGTGAAATAATTAACTCAATCACTTATTATGGACACATATTTATATATTTCTTTATATTAAAAACACTACAAAGAGTTCATTTAGCCACGTGAAAATAAACCTCAAAATCACGTCACAAACAAAAAAATGACGCAGGATTTATGTCATTGAGAACAAGTGGCAACCTTGAAGGACGTGTTCCCTATGTCACAAAGTTGGACGTGGTATTCACGCTTAAATAACTTTGTATAGGGAACATACATGGGATATGTAGCAACTTTAGTAGCGACGTGGGTTGCATGTCACAAATTATGACATGATTCTCACGTCGCTACATGTGACGTTTTGTTTTTAAAAAATTATTTAGTAATTATTTTTTTATATTAATTAATTTATATATTAAAATTTAAATAATAAAATTTATATAATAAAATTTATATAATAAAATTTATATAATAAAATTTAAATAATAAAATTTATATAATAAATTTATATAATAAAATTTATATAATAAAATTTATATATTAAAATTATTATAATAATATTATTTTATTAAATATTCAATAATAAAATTTTATAAAATAAACTCATAATAAAATGTTATACAATTTAATAATTTAAAATGATAAAAATAAATATCTTACATAAATGCAAATTTAAAAACAAAATAAATAAAATGTTTTCACGGGGCATCTTCACCCGGATAATTATCAAGATCAAAATCATCAATTCCGTCATTATCCGTCAGTATCAGAACATTTTGATTTCCACCACCTTGCATAAACCGCCTCATCCGCTCCTCCATATCGATTGTTCTTCCATGATCTCCAATTGCTGTCTTCTTGCCTCATTGTCGCTATTCGTCTCCATTTCGCCTCACTTCACTTGCCGCCAATTGTCTTCATCGTTTCAAGTTGATCCTGTGTTAGATTCGGTTGACGGACCTTCCTCTCCATCTCTAAGTCGTTGTAATGATTACGATCACTAACTCTCAAGTCGCCAAATTTCCACCCAAAAAGCAACCATTAGGCCCTTCCAATAACTACTTCATTCCAAATATAGAAATCAACATCACCATTAAGCCCTCCTCACTGGCCTATATTGAGGATTGTGTTCTAAAAGTGCAAGCAATGTCCGATAATCATCCTACACATACATTAAATAATAAAATTAATTTTTTTACATATATATATATATATATATATATATTAAATTATACTAAATTAATACATGTATATATTAAATTATACTAAATTCAAATATATTAAAAGTTGTCGTGATTTTCACACATCAATTTATCATTGCCATGATAATCATTCACGTGACAATTTATCGTTGTTACATGATAATCACGCCACAATTTATAGATGCCACGTGAAAATAACGTCACAAGTTTTGTTATTAAATTAAAACATAAAATAAATAACTTACAAAAGCTCTCTCGTAAAATACGACAAAACCTCCGATTTATTTGTCCGAGTCCTCGTAATCAACTCAATGATCAATGGTGGTCTCCAACTCCTAGTCTAAACAATAAAATTAAAAATAATTAGTAAAAATATTATGAATAAAAATATAACTTAAAAATTAGTAATTTTTACCATCTCACGGACATGTTCAGATTAATACTTCCAACAAGATTGACACATCCCCTTTCGGATGCCCTCATCTTCTTAAAAGTTTCGATAGTTTTGAATCAAGCGAACCCCAATATGTAAGAAGTTCGCCAAAACCTCTACGCCTATCCGCTTAAGACGGATACCATGAAGCTCATAATTCTCCCTAACCACCGCATTATATCATAAAATCTTCTAGAAGTTCCGCTATAATAGATTTTTTCCATAATTTTCTCTTCAACGGATCCCACACATTTTTCCCGCAATGTTTTATGACATTAAAATAAAAAGTTAAGTAATTATCATTAAAATGTGACTTAAATAACAATACTAAAAATTATTAAATTTACAACTTAAATAAATAACAATACCTTAATTTTTAAACCATTCTTCTTTATTTGTAACCTCCAAAAGTTCCTCCAAAATGATTTATATCCTTTGGATTATATAATTAATAACCTTGCATCCACCTTGCCAAACTAAACAACAAGATTTTGAATAAAGAATATTAATTATAAATTTATACAAAATATTAAAATGAATATACTTAAATAAAAGTTTATATAAGAAACTTACTTGCTTCCTTCGGTCAAATCCAAAACCTCCCATCAATAACATGAATCTCACCCGGATCACCTCCCACGAAGATCAACTCCATCTATATCATCACCACCATCTATCACCGCCACCTCACGCAGTACATGGTAGACGGTGCTGGATCCAAATTACCGTATGGGACGCTGCGTGATCCTCCGGTCCGGCTAGGATGGGACGCGGGATCCTTCATGTGGGACGTGGATCGGGGATCGTCCCAGGTCCGGACGTGGACTGGGGATCGCCCACCGTGTTTGACGTGGACTACCGGATCCTCCAAGATGTGGAATGTGGGTCGCTAGACCCTCCACCTTCTGGAAGGAAGATGGCATCCGTGGGATATGAAAACCCTCCCCGCCGAATGATGAAGGCACGCCAGATGTAGAAATGGAACTGGGTCCTCCCGCCTTGGAAGGATAGGACACCACCGTTGAAAGATGAAGGCACCGGGTCGGTGGTGGAAACTAGATCCTCCCCTGCATGAAGGAAGATGGCATCCGAGTGTGGGAAAGGAAAACTAGATCCTCCCGCATGTTGGAAGGATGACGGATCCGAGTTGGGAAAAGGAACTGGGGCCCGGGCACAAAAGACGCAGGTACCCGCACGGGAATGATGGGAGGAGTAATGGGACAAAACCCCGAGTATCGCCAGGACATAGGATCAACCTGACCGAGGGGGGCATATGGTGAGTGAGGAGACTCATGTTACTCCCTCGACCGAGACTTCTTACCGCTATCCTTATTCTTAGGTGGCATTTTACCTATCTATATATTTTCATAAACAAAGATAATAAAGTCATTAACATAAATAGATATTCATTAACACATTCAATATATACATGTTCAATAGATATTCATTAATATTACATTAGTGATTAATTAATCTAAATCTTCATGCTCGTTATCCATATCATGTTCATCATCCGATGTAATATTGTCCCTGATTCAAACTCTTCATCATCTTCATCCACATTATTATCAACCAACAATATAGACGCATCAACTTGATGTCCTCAACAGCTTGTATCGCAAACTTGTTATGTCTTCACCGCAACCACATCATTAACTGCTCAACGTCATCAACTTGGTAGGCAAGATCTTCCACTAGATCTCCGGTTTCAATATGACCTAGCGGTTTTGTTTTATTACAACACACCATCCTTTTACGACACAAATGAAGGATAAGGAACATAATAAACTTGCCTAACAATATGTGACATTATGAAAGTGTCATATTCTTTGTATCTCCGGTTCATTTGAATCTCTACAGAACCATATGACTTGTCTATCTTTGTGACTCTAGTTGGATCATACCATTCACAATAAAACAAGACAACTTTATTTTCCGAGTCCAAGTAATTGTACACCAATTTGTAGATATGTTTAACAAATCCATAGAAGTCGTCTTCACCGCCATCTATAACTCCTTTTACAAATACACCACTATTGATGGGTTTTTTCCCTTCGGTCCATGCCTCAGTGTGAAATTTATATCCGTTCACGAAGTATGTAGCCAATCATTTGCGCTTTGGATAGGCCTTCCGCCAAGTTTATCAAATGGAGTATTTTTGGAGTTAGTGCAAGAACGCTAGACAATGTTTGCTTGAACCATGAGGGAAATTGAGCATGAATGACACCTGATGTTGACTGTACACCGGTACTATGAAAATAGGCATTGTTAAATTCCCTACAAAACACACACCATAAGTTTAATAAGTTTGGTATACACATTGTCAATGAGTTAAAAAGTTTTGGTAAACTTACTCAAGATATGGTTTAACTTCATCTATTGATCAAGACATGGACATGGCAGATTGCATTTCTTTTGGGTCAACTAATGCACACCCTTCTTTCCGTAAGGTCGACTGGAAGCCCAAAGATCGATAAGGTGAATTGACTCCTTTGATTGACATTTACGATTCCGTATGATTCTAGGAGTTAACATCAGTGATTGAAATAGACTGCAAAATGTGATGTTTCCCGATGCAAGTAATGTGCATATAGATCCTTCTACTCTAGCTTTATTTTCACCATCTCTTTGAATCACCCATGAACCTTTCAAACGGATACATCCACCTATATTGAACAGTCCACCAAGATAAGCTTCATATGCAAGATGACAAATGTTCCATGGAGTCAAAGAAACCGGAGGAAATACTTGTTCAACTTACAAAGAATGAGTGCAATATTTTGGTCCAACTTAATGATGTCTTCCACTTTTAAAGTCGACGACAAATATATCTAAAAATTGACTAATTTCGTTAGTGGATCAAGAACATGTTTGGGTAGCGATCCAAATGCAATTAGTAGCAACTGTTCCATAAAAATGTGACAATCATGACTTTTCATACCATGTAATTTTCCAGTTGTTGTGTCAGACACCTGCTAAATTTGATGAATACCATCGGGCATTCTCAATTTTTTAACCATCGACAAACCGCTTTAGCTTTTGGAAGTCGACTGAACAAGCCTTGGGTTTTAATATTTTCCATCGATTGAGGCTTCAACTCCAACTCTCTTCTACACCAAATTCCCATGTGTCTTGTCGGCCTTCGATTATATTTTGTTTTTCCTATACATCCATCACCGTGTTAAATACATTATCAAAAATTCTTCTCAATATGCATAACATCAAGATTATGGCGCAACAAATTATCTTTCCAATACTAAGGTCCCAAAATATACTTCTTTTGTCCAATTGTGGTGACGTCGATCCTTCAATTCGCATGCCACAAGATTCGAATTTTGGTAGTTCACAAACTTGTTCCATATAACCCCGTGGCAATCGAGGCGGAGGCAAATCTTTCTCTCGTACATCTTTTTAAAATTTGTCTTGTTTCTTCTATATGGATGATTTTGCTGGTAGAATCGCGGTGATGTCAAACCACGAGCTTTTCCCACCTTTATCCAACATAAATGCTTGGTGTATCCTATGCAATGCGGACAACCCATTTTTCCATGCGTTCCCAACTAGACAACATTCTATATGTCTGAAAGTCATTAACGGTCCACATCAAGGCGCTCAAATGTAAAGTTCATTTACGGATATATCATAAGTCCATTCTCCAATCCACAACCTCTTCAAATCATCAATTAAAGGTTGGGTACACATCAATTCGGCTTTTGACCGTATGGACTGGAATAACGCACATCAAAAACATGTATGGTTTTGTCATACACATCTCGAGGGAGGTTGAAAGGGTTACAATAACGCCAACAAGAATACGCATTTTATCGCCAGACGGCAAAACCATCGAGCATAATCCAAGCCCGACATTTCTAGGTTCAAAGAAAAACTGGATGTGTCCATCAAAGTGGAATGCCTCACCACGATGGATGTCGGATAGTGCCGTAACTTGTTTGGTTTGTATGATGTCATGTCATTTGACTTGACCGTATGAAGCAAACATTCTTTAACCTTGGTATTATAGGAAGATAAAACATGGATTTTATCACACGCTTTTGCTTGTTAACCCGCTTCATCGCGAACTTGATATCTTGACTATTACAAAACTTACACTCCTCTAACGATCCATCTTGAGTACCAAACTCATTGTCATAAAACAATATGCAACCGTTATTGCAATATCAATCTTTCTTACTTTTAAACCCAACTTCACACCCACTTCTTTGCATCATAATAATCAGAGGCAAGTTGTCTTCGTATGAGTCCAACATCATTTTGCAAAATGTTCCCGACATTGATCGAAACATTCCAATTTGACTTGGCGGCCAATAATCTCACACACATTGATTTGAGTCCGACGACCCTCAAACAACGGCGTATTCATCTCATTCAACAATTGATAAAATCTTTGCGCTTCCTCATTCTAAGAACTCTTCCCGTCAAAATCTCTGTGTTCATCATATGTCACGTTCACACCAAAAGCATCCTCAACCATCTCACCGATCAAATTAAAGTTCTCCTCATACTCCATAACCCATCGACTACTGAAGCATGCGTGTTGCTAGTCTCTCTATTATTACCCTAGTTCTTCATCATTATACGTCCAAATCCATAATTTTCAATGAATCCTTCTATGCGTATGATGCGCGGTTACTTCCTCTCGGGTCACTAAATTGGTTTACATTCATTTAAGACAGGGACACCTAACCCTCCTTCGCCTTACAACATTCCTGAGCAAACGCCCACTTAATAAACTCATCAACTCCTACTATAAAATTGGGTTTAAGTCCACTTCTTCCTGGATATGTTCTATCGTACATCCAACTACGATTATACCAATAATACTCCATAATCGCATATTTATACAATCATTGTCTTTTTCATTAGAGATATTAATCAACTTAATAATATTATTCTTAAACGTTTACTATTTAATTACTATTCTTAAAAATATTAATTTTGTTTTATTAACTATTAACTTTAACTTTAACTACTATAAATAAATATAAATTTCGCTTTTTTATATATATACTAACATATAAATAAATATTCAAATGTAAAATATAATTTTTATTATATAACAATAATATCAAAAACAATAATATAACATATATACTTTTTATTATATATACAATAATATTAAAAACAATAATGTAAATATATATTTTTATTATATATATAACAATAATATTAAAACATTAATGTAATATACACTTTTTTTAATTATGTTTTTTATAAATTTTTATTTTAATATATAATTTTTTTCCATATTTTAACATATAAATAAAACTAAACTACTATAATAAATATAATATAATTTTTTTTATATAAATTTTTTTTAAAATATGTTTTTAAATTTATGTGTTAACATATATATACATCTATAAAAATAAGATTTTTAATTTTCTGTTTCTAAAAATTTTTATTTTAATATATATTCAATTTTTTATTTTATATGTATATACTAATAAATTTTTATATATATAATAATAATATTAAAAATCTTATATGTATATAATAATAATATTAACAAATTTTTTATATGTATATAATAATAATATTAATAAATTTTTTATATTTATAATTTCAAATATTAACATATATTAACAATATAAAATTTAATTTTAAATTCATTTTAAATATTAACCTATATGTATATAATAATAATATTTCTGTTTAATAATATTAATATATAAAATTTAATTTTAAATTTATTTTAAATATTAACCTATAATACTAACCTAAAACTAAAATTAAGTAAAATGTATTTTAATTCAAATAAAATATATACATATACTAACCTATAATACATATAAAATATTTAAAAAAATGCATAAATACTCTCTATATTCTTCACTTAATTTTCTTCTTCTTGTATAGGTCTTCTTGGTGTTCTTCTTCAAAATTCTACAACTTAAACAAAATAAATTTTATTAAATTTTTTACCACTATAATAAATACCAAATAGTAAAATTAAAATTAAACAACATATAATTACCTTATATGTTCTTCTTCAACGATTGCTTGAGTATAATTTGGGATGGAAGAAATTTTTGAATTCCGGGATCATGGAGGAACACGCAGAGAAAAGGAAAGGCAAAGAAGATGAAGAGAGAAACCAAAGCAAATGGATGTGTAACAGTGAGTTATGATTTGGGAATTTAAATCATAGTAGCGACGTGAATGTCACGCCGCAACATTGCCACGTGAGGCTCACGTCACACACACCAACGACAATAAACTTTAATTGTCACCGCACTCTCTCTCATCAATCAACTCAAACTCGTGATTATTTTTTCCTAAAAAGTAGCGCGACGGGTTATCACGTCACTACCAAATTTCAAAAAATTTAAACTCCTCCAACTAAACGTGCTGACTTTATTTAATTTAATTTTTCTATCAGCGACGTGTCAATCACGTCGCAACTTTTTTATAAAAACAACCTCCGACTTCCTTGGTCTTCATTTTTATTATTAAAATATTTTGTGACGGTTATCACGTCGCAACTATTTTTTTTACTCACGGATAACCACGCCGCTAATATATGTCATTTGGGACTATATTTTGTAGGAAATAAAGAGTACTAAGAGTTGATTATGATGAGACAAATATATTTTTTTAATGAGGAAGAGACAATTTGGCATTAAAATAAGTACTAGAGATGCTCACCCTTATACAACCAAGAGGACCAAGAGAAAAACAAAAATAACAACCAACAAAAAAAACACGGATCAGATGACCAATAAAATTTTCAAACATTACCACCCAACAAGTCCCGGATTGTAGTCAACACCAATCTAGTCAAGAAACATCATTTGGTGTCTATTGACTCGATCATCAATCGATCTCAAAGTTGCCCACTCCATCAACTCGATCATTGGATCCATCTGTTGACCCACCCATCGACTTTAATCATGGATCCGATTCGTAGTTGACCACTCATCGACTCCAATCATTGGATCCCGATCACAGTTAACCCACTCCATCGACCGACCATTGGATCCGATTGGAGTCGACCAATTATCGGCTCGATCATTTG
This sequence comes from Vicia sativa, assembly GCA_021764765.1. Taxonomy (NCBI): domain Eukaryota; kingdom Viridiplantae; phylum Streptophyta; class Magnoliopsida; order Fabales; family Fabaceae; genus Vicia; species Vicia sativa. The sequence goes on along the minus strand of CM038795.1, from coordinate 99,893,431 downwards.
ACCGATCACATTGAGTCACTCCATCGACTCCCATGGATCGTTCGGTTAATAACCCATCGATCTAATTCACAATTGACCAACTTCATTGACTTTGATCATTGGATCCGATTCGCAGTTGATCCACCATCACTTTCATGGATCCATCAGAGTCGACCAACCCATGAATCTAATCATTGGATCTTATCGCAATGACCCACTCCATTGACTCTAATCATTGGATCCGATTTAGTCGACCAACCCATTGACTCGATCATCGATCCGATCCGTAGTCACCAACCCATCGACCGATCATGGATCCGATCTACAAACACCCACCCAACGACATTGATCATTGGATTCGATTCGAGTCACCAACTCCATCAACTCCTCGATCATTGATCCGGATCAATGACCCACTCCATCGACTCTAACCATCGATTCGATTCGCAGTTGACCAATTCCATTGACTCGATCATGGATCCGATTCACACCGCCACCCATTAACTCGATCATCGATCCGACGAGTCAATTCACTTCCACCACTTATCAATCGATCTTAGTCGACCACCTATTGACTATGATCATTCGATCTATTCACAAGACCCACTCCATCGATCATCACAGACGGATTCATAACACCAACCCATCGACCGATCATTGATCCGATTCGCAACACCAACTTCATTTACTCTAATTATTGGATTTGATCTCAGTTGACCCACTCCATCGACCGATCATTTGATCTAATCTGTAGTCGACCAACCCATTGACTTTGATCTTTGCCGATTCAGGTTGACCAACTCCATTGACTTTCGATCATTGATCCGATTCACAATGACCAACCCATTGACTCGATCATTGGATCCGATTCGAGTTGACCAATTCCATCGAGTCCTAGATTGTCAATCTGATTTAGAGTCGACCAACTCCATCGACCGATCATTGGATCCGATTCACTTTACCCACTCTATCAACCTAATCATGGATCTAATTCATAACAACCACTCAATCGACTTGATCATTGGATCCGATTCACAATCGACTAACCCATTGACTGATCACTGGATCCTATTCCGCATATAGTTGAGCATCATTTGTCAATGTCTGATACGGTTCACCACATCTTAGTTGTAGAATCATCTCTTATGTTCCACATAGTTTCCATATATAATTGACCATCGAGGAGGTGATTTCCTGGAGAGTGCATAGATAGAACATTTTGCCAAAGAGAGTTTGAATTTTACTGAAAGATTTTAAGTGTAACATCATTTTCTCGACAGTTAGCGCAACAGATGATTCTGGCTAAGGCTTATGTGGTTATTGCTAAAGAACATAATAATTCTTCACCTTGCCTGGCAGCTTAGCTCAAAGATCAGAAGTTGCCAACTTTTGCTTTCAAAAGCTGCCATGACTGGGGAGCCTGTCACACTGAAGAAGCGGAGCCGATTATTAAAAGTCTTACTGCTCTAATTTTAAGGCACAAGATATCCATTATGACATTGCAACTACAATAGTGACTATGAAATCTCATATTCAAGCTCTTGAAGAGCGTACAATGCAGCAACGGTTCAAAGCGCCGTGTTTGGTCAACTTGCAGCTGAAGCACTGCCCAAGAGTCTACATTGCCTGAATGTGAAACTCGTGACTGACTGGCTCTGCAACCTACATGAACTCGCAGATGAGAGGAAAACTCTCCAAGGCTCACAGACAACAATCTATATCATTTCTGCTTATTTTCAGATAATGTTCTGGCAACATCTGTAGTTATTAACTCAACAGTCTACACGATCATCCAAAGCAATTGGTCTTTCACATTGTCACCAATGGAATCAATTACGGAGCAATGCAAGCATGGTTCCTTAGTAATGATTTTAAAGGAGCCACCATAGAGGTTCAGAACATTGAGAAGTTCCATTGGTTGAATGCATCTTATTCTCCAGTTGTCAAACAGCTCCACAATCCTGACTCACGAACCTTCTACTTTGGGCAATATCAAGATGTAAATGCTGAGCCAAAAATACGGAATCCCAAGTATTTGTATTTATTGAATCACCTTCGGTTTTATATCCCTGAGATTTATCCACAACTTGAAAAGGTTGTTTTTCTTGATGACGATCTTGTTGTCCAGAAAGATCTGACCCTCTTTCTCATTGATCTGCATGATAAATGAAATGCAGTTGAAACTTGTCTTGAAGCATTTCATCGGTACTACAAGTATCTCAACTTTTCAAGTTCAGTTATAAGCTCGAGATTTGATCCACAGGCATGCGCATGGGCATTTGGTATGAATGTTTTTGACTTGGTGGCATGGAGGAAGGCTAATGTGACGGCAAGATATCATTATTGGCAGGAGCAGAATGCCGATAGGACACTCTGGAAGTTGGGCACACTCTCCTGCTCTTCTGAGTTTTTATGGTTTGACAGAGCCACTTGACAGAAGATGGCATGTTTTAGGATTGGGCTATGACCTAAATATTGACAACCGCTTTATTGAAAGTGCTGCGTTATTCACTTCAATGGGAACATGAAGCCATGGCTGAAGGTAGCTATAGGCAGGTATAAGCCATTGTGGGACAAGTACATAAATCAAAGTCTCCCCATCTTCAAAATTGTGTCCTGAGTTGAAACGCACTACTAGATTTCTGATGGATTATGCAATCTCAGATTATTTTAAACTCTTGATCTGTGGTGGTTGCCTTACTGCAGAGTAAGAAGTAGAAAATTTTGACTGTGGTAGGAATTTTTTTCCTTTACCCTTCTTTTTCTTTTCTTGCTTTTGTTTTAAACCAGAATTGAAAGAGAACGAAATGATTTCTTTATACAAATAGAAAAATTGATATGCATTAGGCAAAGAGATGTGGGAAAATCCATTTTGGCCGGTGGGGCTATCTTTCCCTTCTGCAAGTAGTTGAATGATTGTTCTTTAGAAAAACTTGTAATAATTTATCAGCTCTTTCAAATAGCAATGTAATCGAATGGAAACAGTTTTTTCCCTCTTTTTTCTTTTGATATATGCTTTAATGGAAATCATATAGCTACTTCTTGCTACTGGTTAAACGGGTCTTTATTTACCAAAGTAAACAATATTTGAGTTGGGTGTGGTTGTCCTCTTAAGAAATTGGCATCATTTGCTTGTGTTTGGATTAGCATATGGGAGTTTTTGACCATATTGATTCACTGCAGTGCAGTGAAAATATTGATTTTTTACTGTTTTGCCATTGTTTTGAAGCAATATCCCATTATACCATCCTTTTCCCACTATTTCCCATTATACCATGTTTCCCAAAAAAACGAAAATTAGGAACCACCGCCCAAGCAATGGGCGTTGCTGAAAAGAAGAGAACCACCGCCCATTTCCATGGCTGTGGTGTTATAGTTCAATTTTTTCATTTTAATTAAAATATTAAAAAGAAATATATATATATATATATATATATATATATATATATATATATATATATATATATATATATATATATATATATATATATATATATATATATATATATATATATATTTACTATATATTTAATATATATTTTTTTAACAAATAAATAATTTATTTAAATAATTAATTTAGTAAATGTTATTATTATTTAAGTATATTAAATTTTTTAGTAAATTATTATAAAAAAATAAATATAATTTTTAATATAATAATTAAATAATAAATATTATAATTATAAAATTTAATAGTAAGTACTATAAAAATTAAATAATTATTTTTTATATTATAATGAAATATTAATTAATTTATATTAGAAAAGTAAAACAATTAAAAATAAAAAGTACTTCATTAATTATTGAACCAACATTTACAAAAAGAAAAGAAAAGTACATGAAAACAATTGAAATTTAATGGGGATCTTGACCGGACGTGTTAAGCGTTGGTGGGTTCCACAACGAGGAGCTTGTCTGTGGTCCGTAGACGCCTACCTTGACGTTGTTACGCATTTTGTTGTTCTTCATCTTGTGGTTGAGTAGAAGGTCCAATCATTGTCATTCATCAAAATGTAGTTATCATGTCATCATCAGGAAAGTCTGGTCACGTAGCACTTCCATAACTTAATCTTGTACCCTCGAAATTCCAATTAGGTAGGTTACCGGTGGTGTTTGGCTATGCATCATGGGTTGGTAACATTCGGTTGGGAAAAATATTGGGGTTGGAAAATGCATTTGTTGTTGGGGTGGTTGTTGGGGTGTTTGGTAGGTGTGGTATTGTGGGGTTTGTAGAGTGTGGTATTGTGGGGTTTGTTGAGGGGTATTGTGGGTTGGTTGAGTGGGGTATTGTGGGGTTGGTTGAGTGGAGTATTGTGGTACGGATGTAGATGGAAAAAAAATTTGAAAATTGTTGTTGATGGGATTGTTGGTTTTGGGTAAAAGATGGTTGGGTCAAAGAATGGTAGTTGGGTGTTAGTGAATTGTTGTTGGTTGGTCATGAATGAGGGTTGGGGGTAGGTGTTGATGATGGTCCGTGTGTTGGACGTTTTGATGATGGTTGGTTACGAGGGTCAAATAAATAGTTATTTGGTGACAAATATAAATATGAAATGACTTATACCAATTCATGTAACCTTGACTCTTACATTCATGTGACATGATTTCTCCTTGCAAGATCAGATTTGGCGGTCTCTCCAATGACGACGCTCTTCCTTCCGAAAATTTTTCCACGAATCCGATGACCATTGGTCGGACAAGCGATTGTGTGATAGTTGTCCATGTTGATTGGAGCATCGGTATGCCTTGATGAATTCCAAATTGGAGTTTGATTCTATCTCATGATGCATTTCCACAATAGTAAAATGATAAGATATGTTTTGAACTCCACATGACTATCGTTGGATCTAAATCTTCAAGTTCTAGGTAGGTCTCCAAGTAAATGTTATAAAATATTAACAACTATATTAATTTATAAAAGTATATAAAGTAAAAGTAAGCGTTAATTTGGTTGAGAAAAAGTACATCATTTTCTTGTAGATGATCGATGAAACTGCGATAACCCTGCACAATGATGAGGAGTCTTCTCGTAATCCATCCCATAGGCGACTACCTAAAAATAATTAAATCAGCTTAACAAGTAAATTAATTTAAGTAGTAAAAACTTTAGAAAATATATATGTTTCAACTTACTTGGTTGCGTATGGAAAGTGAAATGGGCTATGGTTCCTAGGCGCAAGACTCCTCATCCTTGACCACCCCCAAGCTTGTAGTAGTGTTGCACAACCGGCAAAGTTATGAGTGTTCGCTTTAGCGCATCTACACAAATTTCGGTATAGATTCGCTAAAACTGCAGATCTCCAACTGTATTGTGCTATTTTATTAAAGTCAGATAATAATGGTAAAAACATGAGATGTATTGTATTACCATTAGTGTCAGGAAATAGTAAAGAACCAAAAAGAATTAAAATATAAATTCTAGTTTTTTGATGAAATTCTTGATGCTAGAATTTTCATCTAAATGAAATGCAAGGTATATTTCTTTTAGCCAAGTAATTTTAATGAATTGGCCCTTCTACCCTGCAATTCAACACCAAAAGATCTTGAACTATTGTGTAGTTCAAATTTGTTCTCCCATTCACGGCTAAACCATTTACGTGTAAACCCATCAACATGTGAACATCTTCTAGAGTGATAGTGGCTTCACCGGTTGGAAGATGGAAAGTGTGGGTTTCTGGCCTCCATCTCTCACAAAGTGCAAGAATATACTTTCTATCAACGCCATACGACGTTATGGTGCAAACATGTCCAAAACCGGCTTGGATCAAATATGGACGAATGTTCTCGTCTATGGCCACGAAGGAATGACTACGAGGCCTAAATTTTTTTCATCCTACAAAAGAAAATAATTAAAGTAAGAATATGGGTAAGAAAAAAATATATAATTTGCATGGAGAAAATTCTTAGAGTATGGCTAAGATGAAACATAAAAATTGTATGGAACAAATGTTAGTACACTTACATATGCCAATATGTTTGCCAATGTTCCTCGATGAGTTTCTCCGTAATGTAGCAGAGCCATTGTGCGTATATGAATATATGAGGATTGAGGATTGAGAATATGGTGTAGATTATATGAAGAGAAGGAGTTGAGGGTTGATGATATGGTGTAGATTATATGAAGAGAAAGAGTTGGGTTGATGATATTATGTAGGTTATATGAAGAGAAAGAGTTGAGGGTTGGATGGTATTTATAGAGTGGAATAGAATGATATGGGTGGGAAAATAATTTGAATGAGTTGGTTGGGAAAAATTTATTTAGAAGAGTTAAATTATTTGAAAGAGTTAAATTATGGTTGGGGAAATTTATTTGAAAGAGTTAAATTATGGTTGGGGAAATTTATTTGAAAGAGTTAAATTATGGTTGGAGAAATTTATTTGAAAGAGTTAAATTATGGTTGGAGAAATTTATTTGGATGAGTTAAATTATGGTTGGAGAAATTTATTTGGATGAGTTAAATTATGGTTGGAGAAATTTATTTGGATGAGTTAAATTATGGTTGGAGAAATTTATTTGGATGAGTTAATTTATTTTGAAATTTATTTTAAAGAGTAGGAAGATTTAAATTATAGTTTGAATTATATTTTAGATGAGTTAAATTATTGTTGGGGAAAAATAATAAATTAATTTTTTTAAAATAATAAATTAAGAGTTAAATTATTTTATATAATTTAAATTAACTTTTATTTTGAAATTTATTTAAAGAGTAGGAAGATTTAAATTATAGTTTGAATTATATTTTTAGATGAGTTAAATTATTGTTGGGGGGAAATAATAAATTAATTTTTTTTAAAATAATAAATTAAGAGTTAAATTATTTTATATAATTTAAATTAACTTTTTTTTTTAAAATTTATTTTAAAGAGTAGGAAGATTTAAATTATAGTTTGAATTATATTTTTAGATGAGTTAAATTATTGTTGGGGGGAAATAATAAATTAATTTTTTTTTAAAATAATAAATTAAGAGTTAAATTATTTTATATAATTTAAATTAACTTTTTTTTTAAAAATTTATTTTAAAGAGTAGGAAGATTTAAATTATAGTTTGAATTATATTTTTAGATGAGTTAAATTATTGTTGGGGGGAAAATAATTTGAATGAGTTGAATAATGGAAGAGTTGAATTATTGTTTGGGGGAAAGTGTTTTGAAAGAGTTAAATTTACACAGAGAAGCAGTCTGCTACGTGAATTTTATCAGTGAAATGTCATTCAATGCCACCTCACATGGCATGGGCGGTGCCTCACCTTTTCCCTGACCCACCTCACATGGAATGGGCGGTGGTATACCTTTTCCCTGACCCACCTCACTAGCAATGGGCGGTGGTATGCTTGCATGGCTGCCACGTGGTGTGCTCCGCAGCTAGCATGGGAGGTGGTGTGCTTGCATGCCCATTTCGAATCTTGACTGCATTGACTACGGAATGGGTTAATATTTTATAAAATGAACACTTCAATGTTATAAATCCACTCATAACTCAAATATTTTGTATCAACTCAAATATTTCTACACATAACTGAAATATTTCTCCACAAAATTCAAATATTTCTCCACAAAGCAAATTTTTTCCACAAAACCAAATATTTTTCAAAAAATATGTCTTCAAATCAACAAAATTATGTGGTTGATGTTCATTACAACGGAGAGATCCTTGTCTCCAATGATATGGGCATTGTATTCGAAAATACCGATGTTTGTCGAATCATATCGCAAAGAAATTCTAAGTTTGAATACAAGGAGATGATTCAAACGAGAATGCAATCAAGATGTTTCACAAATTATATATCGAAATGTCGTTCATTTTGGTGATAACAACGTGAAATATGTTCCATTGAAAATCCCGACGATGATGATGTGGAAACAATGTTTTGCAACCATGAATTGTACGGTTTGTATGCGATTGATTTATATATCAAATTCCAAATCAATAACCCCTGTACCGAACCGTCTCCATAATTCCAAATGAAGAAGTTGGTGACGATGAAGAACGAGTCCGAGGCGCAGTTGATGAAATGTTCGCTACTTTATTTGAAGAAGAAGATGGCGATTTAGGCAGTCAACATGAATGAACATCACATTCCATTGATAATGTATATTGTCCACCGCCCACATGACCACTTTGGGAACTAGTGGCGATGACTCATCATTTGAATGGCCCCACCTCGCCTTCCTCTAGAGGATGACATATGTGGTAACCGTCGAGGAAAATCGATTGTATGCTTGCGATATCCAAATATCACATGAAACACGGTGTTGATTTCAACGTATCAGTTTCTGACACGACGAGATATCAACTTCGTTGTAAGCGTAAGAGTAGTGGTTGCAAATTTCGTCTGGTGGCATCGTATAGGAAAAGGAGCGAGCTATGGGAGATAGGAGTCATGGAGCCCCCACACAGTTGTTCAACAACTATCTTTAACCAAGATCATCGACAACTTAGCTCTCGTTTGATGAGTGCTCGATTAATGCCTCCGGTTGAACAAGATCCCTCTATCAAGGTGAGCGTATGTGTTAACGAAATTGTTTCTATATTTCGATACACTCCCACTTACAAGAAAGCATGGATTGCAAGAAATAAGGCAATCGAACAAGTTTATGGAAATTGGGAAAAGTCTTACAACGATCTTCCAAATTACTTGTTAGCACTTCAAGCTTTTGTTCCAGGTACAGTGATAGATATGCAAACCGCTCCGATGTATACATGATGAAACTCTTGTTGCGGAAAACAAATATTCCATAGACTTTTGGGCATTTCACCATGCATACGAGGTTTTGCATATTGCAAGCCTATATTGCAAATTGATGGTACATGGCTATATGGTAAATACAAAGGTACACTACTAATGGCGGTAGCACAAGATGGAAATAGTAATATTTTCCCAGTTGCGTTTGCCATTGTTGAAGGTGAGACGGCGGATGGTTGGGGGTTCTTTCTAAAGAACTTGAGAATTCATGTAGCTCCCCAACCTAATCAGTGTTTGATTTCCGACAGACACGCATCTATTGAAAGCGCTTACAACAATCCTGAAAATGGTTGGCATAATCCTCCATCTTTCCATGTTTATTGCATCAGACATATCGCGCAAAATTTTGTTAAGGAAATCAAGGACCGAAGCCTCCGGAAAACAATGATCAACATGGGTAAGTCTATTTTATTCACGTTTTATGTAACGTTATTATTACACCTTAATATTAACACCTTTTTCTTAAACCATATAGGTATGCGTTGAACCAACCGACATTTAGGTATTATCGCAAAAGATTGGCATGGCTAACCCGATGCTTTGGCGTGGATAGACAAAATTCTTGAAAATGGACGAGGCATTTGATGAAGGTCGTCGATGGGGGCACATGACAACGAACCTTGTCGAGTCACTAAATTCTGTATTCAAAGGAACTCGTAATCTGCCCATCACAGCAATTATACAAACAACATACTATAGAATGGGTACACTCTTTGCTAAAAGGGGTGCAATGTGGAGTGCAGTCTTGAATTCTGGCCAATCATTTACGGAGCAATGCGTGAAGGTCATGAAACACGAAACATCAAAATCCTCCACGCATCGGGTTAGCGTTTTGACTACAATAATAACACTTTTAGTGTGAAGGAAACCATTGACCACGGTGAGGGAAGCCTATGGACGTTACAAGGTCAACTTGAGCGATTATTGGTGAGTGGAAAGTTTCAAGCATACCGTCGCCTTGTTCACATGTTATCGTGCATGTTACGTGTGCGTAGTACGCATATCTTCTATGACGTTTACAAGGTGCCTAACCTTTTGGGGTTTACAAGTTTTCCCGTTCTACCGTTAGATGCGTATTGCCTACTATGAGGGAGACCAAATTTGCACAACCCAACCATGAGGCGCAATACAAAAGGTCGTCCTGAAGCACCCATTACACGAAATGGACAATTTTAATAAATTGGAGAAAATGTGCATTATGTCGTCTCCCGGGGCACAACCGAAAACGATGCCCTAATGTAGGAACTAGTAACAATTAGTTTTTGTTTTCATGCTTCTAAGTTGTATTATATAATGACATCAAAAAAATTAGTGTTTCATCCACTACTACTTTTGCATTTAATATAAATTTTACATCACATTAATTACCTACTTGCACAAAAATTAATAAGTAACAACAACATTTAACCTAAACAACATCAACAAGTTCAAAACACACACAAATTAAATACTTAAACAAACATAAATCTTTGACACCAAAATATCTCTAGGATATTACAATCAACAACACGATCTCGGTTGATCCCATCATCATCATAAGGACACTTGCATCGTTGTGAACAAGTCTCCAAGAACGATTTGGTCCGTTTAAGCCGGGTTCCACAACTAGCCTCTCAATCTTTTGGATCTTCTCACCTTCCCCCATTTCTTCCCCAACCATCCACCAAGTGCCTATGGTGCTCCAATCTGCGTGTTAAGCGGTTTGATCTTCATCGGAGGCTTCACAGGAGAAAAAAATCAAAGTTGCATCTCTTTTCATGTATGGAAACTCTGGGAACTCTCTGTCAGTTGAAGACATTTTTATGAGAGAAGATGAGAGTTATGTGTAAGTGTGGTGATC